>JAAIXI010000245.1:1596599-2029798 GCA_013403645.1 Heliconius nattereri | reverse complement strand
ATTCTCAATAGATTATATTATCTCATAAACAAGAAAAGTAAAATGTCACTTAGAAATAAGCTGACACTATACAAAACTTGTATTAGACCTGTCCTTACTTACGCTTGCGTTGCGTTCGCGCACACCAAGCTTGCTCCCTTGCAAATAGTGCAAAATAAATTCCTGCGTATCGCATCAGGTTCCCCCTGGTACGTGCGCAATGTCGACCTACATAGAGATTTTGAACTGGAATCGATTCACGAGCACTGCAAACGCTTAGCGAAGCGCCACTTTGAGCGCGCAGGCTCGCACGCGAACCCCCTCGTCGCCGAGGCGTGTAACTACACGCCTCACGCGATTCGTAGACGCCCGCGTAGCGTCTTATTAGACTCCGATGACGCCATTACAGTAGCAAACGGCCCGTACGTAGGTAGGAAACACACTACACACGCACGACACACACACCGTCGTCGCCGGAATCGACGACGTAGTCCAGTTTATCTCACGGCCCGGCGGCGCGTTGGCGCCGTCGGGTCCAGCGGTTAGGGACCGTTAGCTCCCTTAGACTAGTCTAATTTTTACCCCCGGTCGCGGCTTCTGTGTCGCGGCCGGCTTTGCTTAGAATAGGGAAACTCCCAGTCCGCTCGACGACCGCAAGCCGAGGTTCGAGCCCCGCAGGGGGCGCCCTTGCGTCGTCGGCACTCCCCACAGGCAGCCACACAGTGCCTGCAATTTTTCAGGGATTGAGCACCCTCTTCCCTACCCACCCGGTGTCGCTGTAAAGGCCAATAAGGCTAACAGCATTAACTTCAACTCCGAAAAAAAAAAAAAAAAAAAAATGGTCGGGATTCATTCCTTGCCTGAGCCTCGGCAAATACACTTACTTTACGGCACAGTGGTATCTATCAATAAAGTGTTGAAACCGAATGGTTGTTTCTATTATTAACCTGAAGAAGCTTTTAAAGTAGAGACTTACTTGCGGCTTTGCCGGTTATTAGGAGATAAACTATTTAATATTTTAATTTCCTCGCTCTGGTAACGAGGCAAAGTGTGTTAATTGGAACGCAGTGTCTTAATATTAACCTATATCTATCTATATATGTATGTATCTATCTATCTATATCTAAAGTTCCCCGTTGCGCGACAACGTGAATCTAAAAAAATCGATATATATTTTAAAATTTACTTATCATTTTTCATTATGAAATTTACATATTCTATTATATTAAATAGCAAGCGGGCAATTTTCAACACTGCGATGATTTTATCAGCATAAAAGATTTATGATATCAAATATATTAAGTATACTATAGCGCCTGGAAACATGTCGGTTGTGGATTAACGAGAAATAAATTAATTTCATTTTCTTCCAAGAAGATAAAGAACGGAGTTAAGTTCCGCCGCTTAACACTCAACACTCAATCTTGTCACCCAATGTTTGAGAAATTGGGAGGTGCGCGAGGAAAAAAGTGTCCTAAGAGGGAACTTAGTGTAAGTTTCCTAAAGGTAAAAGCCTAACCTGTAAAATGCGGGAAAGTGCGTGAAATTACAAAAAAAGTTACAAGTACATTATAGGTAATAGTAAGAATTGTTAAGATTTTGTAACACGAACCACGTGTTTTGTAGAGGAAGCCTCCGCACTTTACATTCCATTTTCCGCTAAGAAACGCGCTGGGCCTTCAAGTGAGCGTCAAATAAATAGTCCAGTTATATTTTCGTCATTATCGTTTCATCTTTCACTAAAGGACAAAGTTAAAGTTTGAATTTGGCCACTCAATGCCTTAAAAATTTGGCGAAAAGTGAAGAACAGAGTGTCATAACACTAGGTTCCCCTGCCTACTCTGCTGTATGCGGGATACAGCATGAAGCTGATTGAATATAAGGAAATATTCTAATAAATTTCACAAACATATAATAGCACATTGTAATATACGAGTATATGAACATATATATTAACAGCAATATTACTAAGCCAAATACAATAATGCCTGACTCCTGGCCCTAAGAGAGTGCTTCTCGGTTTTCATTAAAAGCGCACCCGTAACCGCTCTGACGTCACTTCCGCCCATTCCCGGTAAAAAGCACTCGTCTAAACATAATAAAGCTATTTCTTTGTTTGCTAGTGTTCTTCCGTTTGTAGCTTGACTGATGGGTTCTAAGTCTGTGCAATTGTTTAAAGTGTTGTACTTAGTTTTAACTATTTTTTTTACATATTTTTTAGCCTAGCCTATTGGCCTATATATATGTAGAAGCATCAGAAGGGGCCTCAAAGCGGTCTTGGCTATCACTATTCATTTGTGGGCGTTGTAGCAACAGAGATGTTTAAATAAATGTCACACTTATATTCTACAATGTCTTATTACTTGTTTACATGACAGTTTTACAATAAATCTCACAAGATTAACAACATTACAATAGATTAGGAGCCAATAGGTTAGTTGGTGAACATCTCACGCCATAGCTCTCAACCAATGACATCTGCTATTGCTCGTGGCTACACCTACTAACCTATTCGTGGTTACCCGCTCCATTTTAAATATTCTTCTAATATAATCCATTACATAAATCAATTAAAATCGAAATGTAATAATTGCGAAATTACAATTAAAACTAATACATAGCAGCGCGCCGTCATATATACTCGTACATATATATATATATATATATATATATATATATATACACTAGCGACCCGCTCGCGGCTTCGCCCGCCTTAACTACTGAATTATTCATATAATATATGTTTGCAAAGCTCTTAAGATAATGTGAAAGTTAATTAAACCCTAATGCATTTTCGTAATTCCAATAAGGATTTTCCAATTGTTTTAAAATAAACACAAATAAATAACACAAATAACAGAAAACTTAAACGAAAGAAATTATAAACAACAGACCTACTATTCTCTGACTCAAAAATATTTAAACGAAAGATGTAACCAATTATGTCGCGTGGAAATACATTATAATTATCGGATAACTCCAAAATACGTGCAATCACTTCTAAATTTATGCCATGCGCAGAATTAAAACATTCTCTCGGCCATATCCGTAGTAGCTCTGTATGACATCAGGGCCTTGGTTCTCTGACCATGGTCTCAGGCGAAAACCTGCTTTAGTGCAGATAGATGGAAGGGGATGCGGGAGATGATCGGAATGGGGCCCTCGGTTTCCTGAGGGAGGCGTTGATTAAACGGCGCGTGGTGTTCACGTAGTATGGTGATAATACTCGCTAGGGCATTGTTATGTCATCAATCTATAGTGCGTAGAGAGCAGGTGACAAAATTCTGACTGGGACAACGGCAGCGATCGGGTCACTGCTAGACCTCGCACTCCACTCCACTCCTCAACTCTCACGCAAAATATCCTGTCACTTACAAAGCAGAGCGGCAAAGATGTGCGCGACGTGCTGGGGGGTGCCGGCTCTGAGCACTTTATGAAGTAAGCCCGGGTGCGTCGTACGTCAAGGAAGACTGCTATTGCGCACACACACTCTCTCCCGGTTGATCACTGTTGCGTAGTTAACCCAGTACCCAATACCTGCTCGCCAAACTGCTCGCTTTGTGGGTGGATGTGCGACTGAAGAAGTGAGAGGAATATCTTCTTGAACAGCTTGGCGACCGTGCTGAGGAGGATTATAGATCGGTATCCCTCAGCAGCATAATGACCAGGCCATGCCCGGGGGAAAGAAGCCAGGCAGTTGCGGCGGATCCACTATTATGAGCAAAATATTGCGGGGCACGGCGGACGCGTGGTGGGATGCGAACCGTTAATCAGCAAAGATTTTTTAGTACTGTAGTTTTAAATCTGTGCTACTAATCTTTTCAAGTACTTATTAAAATATATATACTTATTATATTTATTAAAATATAATAAGAAATTATAAACAAAAACCTACCTACTAATAACTACTACAAAAAATATGAAACCAAATATATCGCGCTGAAATAATACATTCAACTGAAATTATCCAATACGTGCAAACGCATCTAAATCTTCTTTGCTATATATGTATATATATTTCTTACATATATATTTCTTTGTTTGTTAGAAACAAAGTATATACATATATATATATATTGAAATATAATCGCCTATTGCATGGTTTTTGAAAGTAAATTTTAATGTTAATTTTGAGTTATTCCGTATAAGTTGCGAGTAGTTAAACGTCAAGAGAATGTTGGATATTGTTATATGAAGAACATCCTTCCTTCTCTTAGTTAAGTAGTACTTTGTTTTCAACTATACTAGAGTCTGTTTGTATTAAGACTACTATCGGTGTTAAAATTATTATAATATCTAGGTTGGTTTTTGAACATATTGTATATTGTTACATTTTTGCTCGCTCGTTGCCAGAGCAATTCCTCGCTCTCGTAACAAGACAAAGCAAGGTGTTGAGTTCCATCACTCAACACGCAATTCCTCCAAAATTTGACAGAGGTGAACTGCGGAACAGAAGCATCATCATCTTTTTGTTCAAATTAATAAGAGTTAAAAAAATAAAGAAAAGCACAACGAAATGTACAAATATAACACCAACACCGCTTATCACAGAAGTTATCTTTATAAATTATTTTTGACAAAAGAGAATAACTTTGTTAGAGTATATATATATGTACAATATGTATATAAAAACAAATTAATAAATAAAACATAATGCCCTATAATAAAAAAAATTCTTCAATACAAAATCGAAACCTTTACAATATAGAGAATATTTTTTTTTTGCCTAAGCCACTTGCTATATGCAGTGCATTTTAAAACGAAATTAGATACGAGGGCAGCTTTCACCGCGCTTTAAGCTTTTAACTCGATAAGCTATTAATCTTGTTGATGAAGCAACCCATCAGCTAGACAGGTAAGGAAGAATTCCTTTATTTTCCTGGCACGCGAATACAATATAGATTCAGAGTGGATTTGGAAAGCCTTTTAGTAAAATAGCACGCGCGAGGAATTTTTTAAAGGTTAATTACTTGAGTTCTAAGTTCAGCTTCTAAGTCGTTTATTGGCTTGGTAATGTCGTGTTAAGTAATTGATTGTGGATTTCAATGTGGGGGTGTATGTATGTTTGTTTGTCATAGAGAAAAACGGATTTATTTACAAAATTGAGTAACTTATGAGAATATATGGTACGCACGTACATACGGTTTTGGTAGGACGACGTTATTGAAAGAGACTTCTACTCACTGGGTAGATCAATTATAATAAACCTTCACTCTTTAAATCGCTTTATTATGAACACTTTCTACTTAGCACTGACACTTAAACACTTAGCACTTAAACTATCACTTAATAACGTTTGCTTAGAGCTTGCTGGCAGTATTACAACGTCGGGAAGACTGTGCTCAATTCTGTTTTTGGGGTATTTTTATAGATACAATTTCCCTCCAAAACTAAGCTTACCGGATGTATCTCATATTCATAATTCACAATAAATATAGTTTCAGTGCTGCCATAATTTACAACATATTTCATATTAAAAATAATTAATTACCGTTAAATTAATCTTATTAGCAATACTTATTTTTAAATAACAATCTTTATTTTTATTAGTAAAAGTATTACATTTAATTTATAATAATGTACAATCACTATCAAAAAATATTTAATGGGAGTCAAATTACTAAATCATATTGACAATATTTATTTTAAAATTATATACTAATAAAAAAACTTCATTTATATTTTTATCTTCAGTCATAATAACATCATAACAACTTCTCTGTATTTAAATACACAACTTACACATTTCGTTTCATTCTAATTAATCATATTCACATTTTTACTATAAACTCTAACTGAATACTACCGCTAACATTATCATCATAATCATGATCATCAACAGCCATCTTTTGTCCACTGCTGGACATAGGCCTTCCTCAATTCTCGCCACCACACTCGATCCTCAGCTCTTCTGACCCATCCGCTTCCCGCCGACTTTACAATTATAACTAAAATATCGTTACCCATAGTTATCTTTGCCTATTTTGAAATATTCACGGAACAAATAATAATAATTAGTGGAAATATTGTTCTAGTTTTGCTTGCTTTAAGTTCACATAAAATGAAACAATTATGTGCACACTTATTATCTATATTAATCAATACAAGTCTGTTTAGTTGAGTGCGATTATCTTACGGCTTGCATTGAAAGTATTTTTTTTGTTTTAGCTTCCGTGGCATGTTGCATAAGTACTCGTAGTTAAATCTATTTAATCACGCGGGCGAAGCCGCTGGCAAAACTCAGTACGAAATGCCTTTCGATATAGTATTGTATAATTTAATAACAACATTTTTGTCATTAAATTTAGAAATATACGAGTATATATAACTTAAGAAAGAGGCTTCAGAAAATTTGTCAACTCCTCAATTGAGAAAGCTAAGAATCTCGGTCAAAAGGGCCGTTATAGTAATATTAAGACGCTCTTCTATAGGATCTCATGAATTTCCAAATGCCATCGAAATGCATTAACTGAAGATGCCTTCGTTTCGAGCATCAGGAATTCGAGGGTACTCAAATGATTTATGCGGAACCTTTAGGATATTGGAGTCTTTAGTTATTTGACTAAGATCCGAGAAATATCCAGCAAAGTGTATCCGGGAGCGATTGAAAGAAATTTGCTTGATAGATAGATTTATATTGGATTTAAATCGAAATTGACTGTGCTAATATTAAGTTGAGAACTTTGATCAAGGTGTGCATGGCAGCCAATATTGTCACAATTTCTTGATAAGTTTAACTTCAAATACCACTTTATAGATGGTTTTAGTAGGTTCAGTGGGCGAGTACGACTCGCACTTGACCAGATCTTCTTGATTAAAAAGTACTATTTTTTTAAAGTCGAATATGAAATTTGTGAAAATTTATGGCGTCGTTCATCATAGATGCCAATACTTCAGCTTGTATAAAATTCTAGGTCATATTTTTTAAAATATTAGAAAATGATGATATAACGCAGTAAGACTTCTAACGCGATGGTTGTAAATTCAATCCAGACAGAGTGCAAGTAAGGGAAGCTTCTAGAAAATATGGTTTAATCAGCACAAATTCTTAGTTGCAATCAATTTTATTTGAAAATTTCATATCGATATTTATAGCAAGCTGTAAAATTTAGCATCAGTAATTCCTGTCTCCGGTGATAAATTTTAAAATCTAGCGTGAACGAAATTTATCTCTTGGTACGTATTGCACTGTTTTGTGTATGTATGCCTGTTTGTCGACAGGATTTACGCGGTCGTCCATCATAGATTATAGATTTAGCTTTGTTATATATATTTTTAGCTGTCAATACTTCAGCCTGTGTAAGTATTTAAATTATATCTTTCGCCGTCATGGCACAGCGGAACGTCTGATATTGAACGCGACGGTTGTAGGTTCGATTTTATTTGGGGGGATTGAATTATTTTCATTTCCAGGCTCAAAACTATGCTTATACGCACAAACTAATTTGTAGAAAATAATTATTATTTTTGCTTCAAGTACAGATAATATATAATTATATTATTATTTTTTTAATTATATATTTTTTTCTATTTAAAATTATTTTACTTTATTTATGTATATTTATATTTTGAAATCATTTAATTATTGATACTACTACGTTTTATTTTCTCTTTTAAAAAAACATTTTATAAACTTTAACATTTTAGATCCTTTCAGATACATTACTATTGACAAATATACTATTGTTATTTTCTAAAGTATAAAAATTTGAACGTGCACCTCCAACACCTCCACAGCCTTAAAAATGTCAAAAAACCTGCCTGGTACATCATTGGTCAAAGCAATTTCCTTAAATAATATCTCTCTTTATCATTATTTACGGCATTCATCTAAAAAACAGTTTTGTATCTCGCTCTGGATAGGCAGGGTAGTGTAAGTACTTACTAGTGTTATTTAAAAGTGTTAAGACACTCCATTTCTCACTCACCTCCCAATTTTCGAAAAGTGAGGAATGGAGTGTATTAACACCAGGTAGTCTCTGCCTATCCTGCTAAGCACGCAAGAGCGTGAAGTTGTTCTATAGTAATTGAGAAACTATTCGTTTCGACTATAATTTAGTATTGCATTTCCTTTCTATCGAGTTCTGCTCTTTGAAATTGTGCCTCTAGCGGGCAACCTTTTAATCAACGCTGGAAATGTTATTCAAATAAATATTTAAGTTTAAATTATTCATACAAATCGTTTATATAATATGTAAATAATTTATTGTATAACTATAATATATTAAATTTGTATTTAATACATTTCAATTTAGATTCAATATTGTCTAGGAAAATTGAATTTTAGTACATTTTTTACGACATGTTTTTACAACTGACTTCACTTGTGCTGTTAATGTTTGCAAAAAATGTTAGTTATTTTGTGATTCTTAATTTTTACTTAACTCCAAGAAGAGTCAAAACTTAAGTCAAATAATGAACTATAGGGTTTGTGTTTTTGTTTTTTATTTTGAATATAAAATATAAACATAGAAATATTATTTTCCTCAATAGCTAAGACTGCTGCGACTGCTGAAGCTGCGACTATAAACATGATGATAACGTATTAAATCTCCATTTGGGGAAATTAATTATTTTTGTTTCTCCACTAGTGCAAGACAAAGTTCTGCTTCAAATTCTGCCATTGTCTACGAAATGTCTCAGATTGAGAAATCGGGTATCGCGATGCTAAGTTCCAAGCGCCTACCGCTGGTATACGACAAAAAGAATAAAACTGCAATATCATCTCCATATTTACTTGACTAGTCTAAATCAATCAGGAAGATTGGCCGTCATAAACGAAACCCGTCGGGTCGATCTTTATATGCTATTTATGATTCACCGTAAACCGAACTACAGTTCAGAACTAATGCTTATTACTTATTATGCTGAAACTTTCTTAGTTAATAATATTATACAGCGTTTAGTATTTTTTTAGCTTCACGCTGTAGCCCGCACATAGCAAGATAGGGAACCTGGGAATATAATATTAAGACACTTTGTTGCCAACTAACATATTCCGTTGCCCACTTTCCATCAAATTCTTAAGCGCGACGTTGAGTTCTGCCACTTAAAACGCAATGGCTCCAGAATGCGGCAGGAAATGGGGAACGGAGTGTCTTAACACTTTGTTACCTCTGCCTATCCATGTGTTGTGGGATACAGGGAGAAGCTGATTTAATTTTATATATATAAACACTACAGATATTCACTCACTATTGTTTTTCTCCATATCGTAATTACAATTATTATTAAATTTAATAAAATTGTATCATCATTTTAAACATTATACAACCAAAGTCAAATCCGTACGATGAAATTTTACCACAGTTTTGATATTGTATAAAATTTCATTGTAAAACGATTAAGTTTCTCATTATTTTCATAATAGCTAACATAGACGTTTCAACGAGCCCTGTATGTGCCATACCAATTTTGAAATCTAAAGCCGCAATCCTATAATACCATACGACATATCGTTGAAAGGAAATATATTTATTTAAAAGATAAAAGTTGCATAAGCCGTCGCGTCGTGGGGAACGCTACAGCAGGTGACTTCGATTCCCATCTGGAGAAAATTAGGTTTTTCGTTTATGGTAACAAAATAAAACGCGACATTGATTTCTGGTACTCAGCATGCAATTTCTCGAAAATTTAGCTAGGAGCTGGAGTGCCGTAACCCTAGGTTTCCTCTGCCAACTCATAAAATAATAAATGAAAGGAAAACTACTATAAAATATTTTATTCTATATTTTAAGAAATTTCTGTTTGCTTTTTAATATATAATGTAGGTTAAATTTTAAGCCACTTTAGATGATTTTTCTGTCTTTAACTTAAATACTTTAAATATATCAGTAAAATTGTCATATTTTGAAACAATTTAATTATTATTATTCGAATATATGTAGAAATTAATATTTGTTGAAGTAGTCGTAGCAAGGGACACGAGAGTGTGTCTGTAAATGGGAATGTGTGTCGATTCCCACTCCCACGTAAGTTCACTAGGTTCCCTGCCATGCCGTATGCATAATGAAACTAAAAAAAGAACATTTACATTATTAAAAAATATAAAAACAAATAAATAAATCGGCAACACGCTATATCCTGCAGCACAAACACAGCAGGGAGGCAGAGGGAACTTAGTGTTAAGACACTTCGTTTCCCACTTTCTATCTTGACACCAGAGTGAAGAATCCTATATCTTATAAAACAAAGTCGCTTTTCGTGTCTGTCTGAACTTTCTAACTCTTCTTCTTCTAAATCACCCAACGGATTTTGATGCGGTTTTCACCATTAGGTCGAGTATTTCTCAGGGAGGGTTTATATATAGTTTATTATTTGTACATTCTTATGTAAGTTAACATAAATACGATAAATGTGTATAAAGTCCTACCCGTTGAGACACTTTCGCGCATGCGCTGCTTTAATGGTAAGTACTACATGAAAATAATGTACTGGAGTATTATTTCTCTTAATAAGATCTACAAAAAAGTCCGCGACAGCATATTCGTATCTTTTAAGGATAACGTGTAGTGATCATATTTCTGTCTAAAAAATAATAATTTCAATATATTTTTTAATGTGAGGGATATTTTTCCATAATGGTATTAATCTTTATCCTTTAAAATACTTTATTATTTTTTAACGTTAAACGAAGATACAATTTGCTTTTTACACTATTTCGAAGCTGCGAATAGTTTTAGAGAAAAACGCAATTAATTGTTGACACATCACGCCGTTGACACATCAGCTATGTTTCACTTATCCCTTGCTCTCAGCATATAAATAAGTATATTAGTTACGTTGGCCATTTAATGTAGATCAAAACTGTCTTTTACTGTTTTTCATTTTAATAAGTACTTTAGAAGTTGTTACAATATCAAAAAATCCTTGCTGCGAAACGGCTCGCCACTCGCCATTCGTCCCTCCGCCCCCCGCGACGTTGTGCGTCCGCCGCGCCCGCCTACCTTACACGCATCGGTGGTTCAGTGGTAGAATGCTCGCCTGCCACGCGGGCGGCCCGGGTTCGATTCCCGGCCGATGCATTCTATTTAATTTTCCTCACAGGCAGCCACGTAGTGCTTGCTTTTCATCAGGGACAGAATACCCTCTTCAGCATTAACCACAAGCTCGAAAAAAAAAACCCGCCTGCCTCTATAGCAACGAAGATTTAGATGCGTTTGCACGTATTGGATAATTGGAGTTGAATGTATTATTTCAGCGCGATATATTTGGTTTCATATTTTTTGTAGTAGTTATTAGTAGGTGGGTTTTTGTTTATAATTTCTTCCGTTTAAAAATGGTCATTTAACTATCTAAAAATAGTCATTTAAATATATTTTAATAAGTACTTGAAAAGATTAGTAGCACAGACTTAAAATTACGGTACGTACTAAAAAATTCTTGCTGTGTAAAACAATTGGAAAATCCTTATTGAAACTACGAAAATGCGGGTTGCATCAGGGTTTAATTAATTTTCACATTATCTTAAGTGCTTTGCAAACATACATTATATGAATAATCCAGTAGTAAAAGCGGACGAAGCCGCAAGAGGGTCGCTAGTTGGAAATATAAATTTAAATAAACATTTCATATCTATCAAAATATATATAATTGTTTTATAAATTTCAATAATGGTCGTTCAGTATAAATGTAATTCAGAGTTGGCATTGTAGGATTCTATCTGTTAACGGATAGCCCGCATGCAGCCCCGCATACACTCACTCACAAACTACAATACGTTACACTACCTGTTTTGTTCTGAAGTTAGATATTAATTCTACCTTTAATTAACTTTAGTTTAAAATGTGACTTTATTTTATTTCAACATCATAATATAATATATTTCCTCACTCTGATCTTCGTTATTAGGCTAAATCCCGTACATAGTAAGGCAGACAGAGGAAACCGAGTAGTGGGAGTCTAATGTAAAAATACTTCGTTCCCCACTTTCCCCCGAATTCTTGAAGCATTGCGTAGTTATTGGCGGTACTCAACGCCGCGCATTGTCTGCCAACACGACCTCCATTACATTGAAGTTGCTATGTTTTCATTTCAACACAACTCAACAAAAACCATTCGATTACTCAATAAATAAAGTTAACAAACTAACCATATTTGTATGGACGTCCAGAATAAGCTTATCAGTCTTCAATGGGATATAAATTGCGTTGGCCAGTCTTATACGTCTCTCGATCTATATTATTCGGTCACAGATAGGGGTCAAGTTGAGTTTGACGTAATTCCGCCGTCATTCCCCCGATTTGGCATCCCATTACTAGAATTATTTATTCGTTTCCCGACGTTTTGTCTGTGACTGTCAAAGATTATTAAATTCAAGTTGTACACACATATTTTTTTATATAATATGCTATTTGTATGCAAAATGTCTTTTTTTTTTACTATACAGAAAGGTTTTGTAATCATTATTCAATTATATTATTCATTAATTATACGAATTATAAAAAAAAAACAGTTTCACGCTGCAAATCAGATTCCCGTACTCAGCAAGGGAGACAGGCAACCTAGTGTTAAGATACTCTCCACTTTTCGCCGAATTCTGGAGGTACTGTGTCCCGTCACCTGGGACCCACTCAAAAAATCTTTGAAGTCTCAAACTCACCATATGTGCAGGGCAGTTTGATGTAATAATAATCTCGACTGACAGACGAATGCCACCTCAGTGTACCCGCGACCACGGACTACTGTAAAGTGTTCAAAACGTTGGGTTTCCCAAAATGTATAATTCTAAATATATGCGATAAATCCGGTTAAATATTTTCATTTAAAATGGTTAATAATTGTGAAAAACAAAGAACTTATTATTTGTCATACGTTTTTTTTTTGTATTTCTAATTTTGAGCCAATATATTATAAAATATTTCATGGTATTAAAATGGAGTGACATGAAAATGTGAATCGAATTGCTAATTTGAATTACATAAAAATAAGTAAGTATGGAGCCAAATACTATTTTAAAATCCCCCATACGCTTGGTATTAGTCAAATATTGGTGTACAGTGTAACCTTCTCTTTAGTGTTCGTATGAAAAAGGCAATCAACGCAGTATAGGGAAAGAATTCAAAGAAATCTTGTCTGAAACAAAAGATTTTATCTCGGGAGATGAAGATAGCATCTAGAACCATGCTGCATATTTTAAAAGATAGGGGACTTGCAGCCTATAAGAGACGTTCTGGTAATTTTTTAATTATTTAAAAAAAATAGGGTAGTAAAATCAGATAAAATGTTTACAAATGAAATAATTTTTACAATTGAGCAATATTTTAACGTTAAAAGCTCTAAAGAAGCTTCCCATTTAGTCAACAGTTACGTAATAAATAAAGAAAGCCGATTCAGACTAATCAATTTTTATCATAATCTTTGCCGTTTTACTCGTATAATAATGGCCTCTCATGTTTTCTGTCAAAGGAAGGAATTACATTGCGTTATATACGAAATAAACAAAGCATGGTTTAATTGGAACACTGACACGAGCCATCACGTTAACGCCATTTCTTTTGTTATTAGGATAATTTTATTCTTAGGCGTTAAACACGCCTAAGAATAAAATCATCTTCTTTTACTTTTTCCGGAGATAATATTTTTTTCGTTCATACATATATCTCGTTTTTTATTTTTATTAAATGTAGCTTACTAGCTCTTCTTCTTACTAGAAAGAGGCCATACTATTTAGGAAAAAACATAACAGTGAAAAAAAGGTTATAACACTATGTCCTACACAT
Source organism: Heliconius nattereri (assembly GCA_013403645.1). Lineage (NCBI taxonomy): Eukaryota > Metazoa > Arthropoda > Insecta > Lepidoptera > Nymphalidae > Heliconius > Heliconius nattereri. The sequence continues at coordinate 2,016,098 of JAAIXI010000245.1, read as the reverse complement.
AATGCTTTCGTATATTAACATTTGAATTAGGAAAAATGTTGGAAAAGGTTGACTATTGAATAAGAAATTCTAGTATTTTTTAGTAAATGAAAAAAAAAATTAAATGCGCATGAAATAAGTAACAATCGTACCAAAAAATATGAAATAAATAATTTCTTCCATATTTCATTAACCTCCTTTTTGCGAAACAAAATTATTAATCATTGTAAGTAAATAGTATATATTTTGCATACGTTATTACATAATCTATATTTATAATAACAGTTCTTACAAAAGATTTATCTTTCAAGTAGGTATAATAAGCTTGAGAGTTCGTTGGTCGTTTCGAACTTTGTCGTTACATACGTCGCGGAACTTGTCTTTATATAATGTTACAGTGAAATATTAAAATTAACTTATTCTTTTTAATACCTAGATATATGTAAATGGCGTAGTTTTCTGTCATTCAAAACGCAATTCCTCCTAAAGTATCTTAAATTCATCCATTGTTTTTTTCCATAGTTATACTAAATTAGAGTGTATATGTAACATTTAATTACTGAATAAAGCATTTATTATTATTATTATTATTAAATATAAATGGAAGTGTAATAAATTAAAATCTCTCTACACTGGGTACCCAACTAGGTTCCCCAGGGAACTCAACCAACCTACGATCTACCTTGCTTTTAGTAGAATACAGCGTGAAACTAAAAAGATAGATGTGTATAATTACATTAAATAGTTACAGCAGTATTTTTATTACGTTAGTTACGTTAAAAACATTGACTTGGAAATATGAGAAGTGCTTTTTATTCTTGCAGTTTGATTAATGTAATTTAATTAGTTTCTATTTTATAAAATAAAAGCACAATATTTTTTGAAGTACAATTTCGAAAGGGTTATTGGTGAATGAAAAAATATATATTTTAGCTTACTGAGAATATTTTGAATAAAATGTAGGCTAATATTGGCGGTAAGCATTTATAAATATAGAAATATAGGCGACCACATTGAACATTGGATAAACATAAAATTTATTTGTATTGGTTTTTTTGCTCTTCATAAAAATGGATTGACGCAGGGGAAATGAATTATCATTTGTTTATATTTTCATTCCTTTGTACAAATTCAAAGCGCGGCGTTGTGTTCCGCCACTCAACACGCAAACACGCAACACGCGAACTTAACGCTAGGTACACTCTTCCTATCTTATATGCGGGATGCGGGAGCTGAAAATAAAATAGAATTGATATACAATGTTTTCATATAACTAAAGTCAGGAGAAAAAAATATATAACTACATTTTCCTGCAGTGTCGCCCTTGTGGTCGAATGGTAATTATTAGGAATTGTATGTTATAAATGATAAGAGCCCGAGGCAATGTAATATAGCCCACAGACTTTGTCGATAAATGGACTAAGCAAGAGAAAAAACGATCAGTTCTCACCAGTACTTCCTGAAATTCAACAACACAAACTTTTTATCTTTACTATATTAGTACAGAATAAATACATATCTCATTTTTTTCCGAACATAAAATTAATTCATAAATATTTTTGTATTTAATAACAATCGTTTCGCGTATAACATAAATAATATCTTAAGTAAAATACATATTTATACATAAAAGTATAGATAAAAGCGTCTTACGTTCTTATCTGACTCGTCCTCCCGTACGTGGTATGGGATGTAAGTACCGTTCGGAATATTAATAACTTGTTATTGAAGAAACGTGATGAATTACAGGCGAAATTATATTTGGACAACAGTAATTTTGTGTGCAAAGATATTATGTAGCTTTTTGTTTTATATTGTAAGAAAAGCTGACTGCTGACTTTTGCTATAAGAACTAATAGTTCTTCGTTTTGTACCATCCAAGACGAAAACATGCATGCACCTTTATATTTAAGCACTGAATATGATAAAATAAATAAATTAATTTAGTACTAGAATTTTTGACATTCCAACTTTTATGTGGAAAGGATAAATGGGACAAAAAAAATCGCATGGAAGTCTATACAACTCTGCTTAACCCGACCTACCACTTATTTCCTTTTATTGTCAAAGGCCTTACATATATCTTATCTATCTTATCTTATCTATTAACTTATAAGTAGTTAAAATTTTTGTAAATTTTAGTTTATTAGTTGCAAAATAAAAATTCTAAAAATGTATGCTAAAGCAATTATTCTATATGGAGAATTCGGTAGTCAACTACCAACATAATTATCGATAAATTCCTCGGGTATGACATATAAAAACAGACATTTCACAAAACAAACAATTTTCACTCAATAGCTGTAGCATACAAACTTGCCTATGCGACTGGTGTAGCGCGTTATCAAAACAGAGAGCCCCGAGGGCACTTTGGGTGCGTTGGGGCATGTATGGATACTCGCTAGATTATATCTGATTGACGATAATATGTACAATTATATGGTTTAAAGTATTTCGACGCGGTGTTGATCTCCGATCATTTAACACGCATTTTTTCGTATTCGGGAGAAAAGTGGAGGACGGAGTGTTTTGACACTGAGTTACTCCTTAATATATTCCGTCATGACGTAACGGCTGAAATGTGAAGGTTGTGAATTCGATCCGTACTCTGGGGAATGAAATATTTTTATTACCTTGCTTCTTTTCCTAAGATAAGTGGTGCATTCTGTTTTGCTACTTAGCTCTTGATATCTTGGTAAAAACAAATAAATAGAGTGCATTTGCAGGTTTTCTTTGTCTACTTAATGTTTAATATCGAAGGTTTTGAATATGTATTTTGATTCTAAGAGCTCTAGGTAATTGAACTTTATACTCCAAATTCTTTTGAAGAAGGACAAAAAAAAATAAAGAGAAAAAAGAAAAAGCAAGAAAATGGATCTATGATTTAATTGGCTAGACAACTTGTACAGGTGTAAGTTTGAAACCTGTTCAACATTTTATATAAAAAGAGTAAAATTTTATCCTACAGTAAATGTTTAATGTGATTTTTTTAATATTTTAAAATCGTAACAAATTAAAAAAAAATATAACGTTTTTTGCAAGTGAAATATTTATTGTACATAAAAAATTAAAACATACTTTTATTTTCAGATTCACACTCTTCTACATGGAGTGGTTGCCAAATTTGGGACATTTCGTGGTGAGGTACTGGAATTCAACTTTGTATGTTATAAAGACACAAAAACTATTAGTAGATATTAATAAAATTTACTAATATTTTTATTTATAAAGTCATCCTTGGAATGGGAATCCGTCCCAACGCCGTCCCGTTTACAGTCACATATCATCCCTATGTCTTATGTTTGATGAAAATGGAATTTGAGTATGATACAACACTTTCAAGTCACCAAGAATGCTACTCAATGCTATTTTTACTTTTTTTTTCAAAAACCTTAAAGGATTTGAACGTCAGTCTTACCAGTTCTCAAAAGGCGCTAGTTTAAATCCCGTTACATTCTAATTTTATTATTCTTTACAGATTTAATTGAACAAAATATAAGCTTTTCATTGAACGACGAAGTCCCCTAACGTTAGTTGGCTAACTAAATTTAACATTTGTATTGTAATTTATATCCACATACGCCTTATAATTGCGTTGGGTTTTGCACAATGTGTTCCTTTGGAAGTTATTATAGCAAATTAATTATATAAATTATATCTAAAATAAATTATATCTATATAAAAACAGCTAAGGATCGAGTGTCATGGCGAGAATTGGGGAAGGCCTATGTCCAGCAGTGGACAAAAGATGGCTGTTGATGATGATGATATAAAAATAATGTTGTAAATACTGTTGTTACAGCTTTGATTTTTATTTTGAAGTAAGTACACATTTTTGTAGTTCTCTATATCATTTATCTAATGTATCTGAGTTCAAAGGATGATAAGATTTATTAGACGTTATGTACAAAAATATTTTTTTCCTTCCTCTTGAAACGATGTAAAGCTCGGCGTTGAGTTCAGCCAATCAACACGCAATACCCTTTGATCGAAAAGTGGGCAACGGAAGTGTCCTAATGGGAGCGGGTTGTCTTAACACTGGGTACCCAGGTTCCCTCTGCCTACCCTCCTATATGTGGAACAAAGCCAAAAAAAAGTTATTTCAGTATTTAACCTAAAGTTATTTCGCTCGAAGCGTAAATAAAACAAGACACTGTAATAGATAACGATATGTCAACATAATATTTAACCCAAACAAAGGTAAGATATACGAAAGATGGACCATTCCTTCTGACCGCAGGATGCCTTTTCCTTCACACCACCTATTTTAACTAACTGTTTATACTATTTCTAACTAACTTAACCATTTGTTTAATAATCATTGCTGTTTTAATATAATTTAATATTAAAATTTCCGAAGAAAAACAGCAATGTATATTAAAATGTAAATAATTTAGTAAGTAAGAACTATTGAATCCATAAAGTGGTTAGGATTCCTCTATCACACCCTTTTTGTTTCCACACATCCCAGTAATCCGGGGTCTATCCGGGATCGCGATAGGACTGTTACGGTTAGTATTTGCAAGTATGATAGCTTTGAGGTTTTATGCAATAAATAAAACTAAGTCGTACTCATTCTCATTCTCATTTTAAGACGCTCTTCATACTTTACACTTGTTATTTCTTTCGGAAAACCTACACTATCACTTCTTCAGATGAAAACGGAACATAATATTATTCTGGTGTATAGGATATATTATCGTAAGGTTTAATTTATATCTGTTTTTGAGTAAAAGTGGGAAAATCATCCCTCTTTACAAGCTTTTAGATTTAGGATATTAATAGGATTAATAATATTATTAATAGTATATATATATAAGAAATAGAAAGTATAATCTTCAAATATTATATCTACATGTATGTCAATCAAAAGCATGAGAAATTGTATTAGGAAGGTTGAATTAACATGACTTACGAGTTCACGTTGTGAACTTTCAAAGTTTGTTAATAGCATTATGTACATACATATATACCCCACTCTGCCTACATACGAGGCCGTTGTGATGCAGTAGCACTAGGATGTGAGTGACTGTAACGCGACGGTCGTGGGTTCCCCATAATCCCCACTCGAGGGAATTAATTATAATTTGTTGATATTTACATTTCTTCGCTCTGGCACCAAGTCAAAAGCCCGGCGTTGAGTTCCGCTACTCAACACGCAATACCTCGAAAAAATTGGTGGTACGAGGAAAAGTGGAGTGTCTTAACACTAGATTCCCACCACCTATCCTATTGTATGCGGGATACAGCGGGAAACAGACATACGTATAAAAATACATACATACATACATAATACAAATATTATAAGTCTACGGCACACTGTACGTGGTATTAACGATTGTAAAATTAATGTCAAAGTTAAATGAAAACGTAAGTAATTATGTTCCATTCGAATCTAAATTTTAGATAAATTAAAATACCTTTGTGTGTAACTGACGTGTTATAACTTTTAGTCGCTGATTAAAGATGATTTAATTTTTGAAATCAAATCAAAATATTTTTTTTCTTGTCTTGTCTTTCTATTCTCTTGTCTTTCTATTCTCTTGTCTTTCTATTCTTTATATTATTTCTATTTCCTCCACCTTTAGTGAATCACCGCTGTTTGGTATAGATCTCCCTATTTGACTTCCAATCAACACGGCCATCTTCTCTTCTCATTCATTATTTGCTCATCTCATATCAATCCGACATAAAATATATAAATTTCTAACTTCAACACATTTTCAATAACTTTCCTTATTATCTAACTTCAAGTTGCTCTACATACGGCCCATAAGCATTTTATAATAGCAGAAAATTCCTTTAATAAAATTCGATTAGAACCATTAATATTCCTTCATACTACATTGAACTTGATTTGCATCTAATTATAAAGTTAAGGAAAATTTTTAAATATTTAAACTCCATTCCATAATCAACTTTGTCGTTTGAAGTATAGAGTTTAATTTTAAACAGAAGTTTTGTTATCTATAACGTTATTGCTAAGAGATAAGGTGTAAATTGGCATGTTTGGAGTGGATTATAAATCGTGCGTCGCTGGACGCCAGTTTCCACTTCATTTCCAAATAAACTCTGCTAAAGTAATAACAAAGTTTGGGGGAGTCATATTGGGGTGAGGATACATGAAGGTTTTGGATGTGGTACCTAGTTGGAAATAATCGTATATTCTTTTGTTTTCTACTACTTTCTGTAGACTTCTATCTTGCTTAGTATATAGTATATAAGGATACATACAATAAGTAATTAAATACATTTTATAGCATTTACAAATGTTAATGTGAACACGCCTTATAAATATATGAATGCCTGCACGCTTTGACCCTTTGTCACGTTCCACATGAGCCGAGCGTGCAAGCGAGAGCGCGATACAGGCGATAGAGAAGCACGACCGATCCATTCATTGTTACTTTTGAACCTAGTATTAAAATACTCTGTATTTCACAATTTTGATCGTCACAATATGAGGGGATCTATTAAATTCTTTCGGGTTTTGTAAGACAGTAAATTTTGACAACTTTTTTATCTAAATGCACTAAAAACCTCTGTTGAATGAAAATCTTAATGCAAATACTTGTTAATATTATTTTACAAGGAACATAAACACGGAATATCTCGAAAGAATCAGCTGAAATTGTGGAATGGAGTGTTTTCACACAAAATAAATGACACCATATCCATGCCATATTAATTTTTCTATCAAATCTTACAGAAGACGGAACATTGAGCAATTTTCTACACGTAGTTTATGAGGTTACTTCGTACACACAACGGGTCATAAGTCAGGGACGGCCTTCATTAAAAACTTGTTGTGATAAAGGAGAATTAAAAAGCATGCCAAAGTTTTATCGGGTATTTTATTCGCACCTTTATAATTTTGGAAGTGGGCCAGCGTAACTGTTCATGTGTTGGGTTCGATTCCGAATCGGGGGAACGATTGTTATATTTAAAATCAATTTCCACCGATTTCTAATTGTTTGGTAATATTATTTTAAATAATGAGTATATTACATATTTCAACACTCACAAAAAAGTTTTTTTAATATTAGTAGATCTTTTTCTTCTTCTATTTTCAACGTCTTTTGATTGGTCCATTTACTCTCATGTCCTACACTGTGACATCCAGCCATCACTTCTAACCATACCTTTTGGTGTGCGAGTGTTTTTTCCTCTTTTTTTTCCAGCTTCACGCTGTATCTCGCATGTAGCATGATAGACAGAGAGAATCCAGTGTAAAAACACTCCGCTTGACGAATTCTGGAAGTGTTGAGTGGCGGAAGGCTACGCCGCGCTTTGCCAAAATTGAGAAAATAGGTGATAATTGAACCTGCTAAAATCAAATGCTATAGGAATATTCTAGTTGAATGTAGTTTCGGTGCAACTGCGGTCTATATGTGGGTGATAAATTGAATTTGCCTCCATCCCATTTGCTAGTTTGTCAGTAGACAAAGTGTATGGAATCCAATACTCAAAACTTGTTCGTAGCTAGATACTTTCACGATGCTATCTGAGGTTTTAGATAGGATTGAATAAGATATGTATATATACAAACATATTTATGTACTTGGCATTTTTTATTGTAGTAAATACAATTTTACAACATTTTTTATTGTAGTAAATATAATTTTGCAACAAGAGGCGAAGCGCGGCGTTAAGTTCCGTCACTCAATATACAACGCCTCTAGAAATCGGCGGACGGATTAGCATGAAACTGTATCCCGCACATAGCAAGCTACGCAGAGCGAACCTGGGAATCTCATATTAAGACACCTTGTTCCCCATTCAGATATTTCAGTTCCCCGCTTTTCTGTCCGACACCAGAGCGAAAAAGTAAAAATATTAAATATTTCATTTCCTCGAGTGGGAATCAAAATCACCACATTTTGAATTTATAAATAGAAACACATTGTTTCTAGATAGCCTGCACATAGGAAACTGAGTGACTGATCACTGAGTTCTCCATTTTAAAATTAATCTCTAAATGTAAGTTCTTAAGGATATTATAATACTTATATTTATTTATTCATGCAAATACTCAGTACATATTCCCACATTAAAAGGACTGTCACGTTTCTACTCGGTCGGGTGTAAAATATTAACTCGCCCACCTTCCGTAGCGTTAACTTATGTGTATAATTTTTCATTTTTTACTTTTTATCCAACAGAAAATGTGAAATGATATGAAAACTATCGTGGATTTTAAAGTTTATTTAAATTTTTGTAATCTTAGATATTTTTGTCTTATTTTATTATCAACGCAAGGCCTTCAGAATTAGGCGGAAGGTGGGGAACAGAAATCTTAATGAGAATGAAATGCTGTAACACTAGGTTCCCAGGTTCCCTCAGCCTACCCGTCTACGTGAGTGATATAGCATTAAGCTAAAAAAACAAAAAATATATTTTATACTAATGGATTTAGTGTGTTGTGCAAAATAATAATGTAATTTATTATGAAAAAAGAGGAAGATAGCTATAAATATAATAATATATTTACACCACAAAAAAATAATAGAAAAGTAAATTTGGAGGTGCTGGGATTTGAACCCAGGACTTTCAGCATGCGAAGCAGACACTCTACCACTGAGTTACACCCCCTATGAACAATTGTTGTCAAATTGCTAAAAGTTTAGCTAAGTTTTCCCAAAGCTTACTAGTTAATATTGCAGCATTGTAAAAATGTATGGAAATATTTCTATTAAATATAGAACTTTAATTAAGGTGCAAATACTTATAGAATATTTGTATTGAATAGTACATTTATGGAGAAGAATTATAGGATTTATTACATAACGTTAATAATATCGATGTCACTGTACCTTAGCTGAGATGTGAGTTACCTCGGACTCTTGTATACAACTCCTAGTATATAGTCCTATATGTGGACGCGAGCAAAGCCACAGGTAAAACCTAATTTAGTATAAATATTTTATGCTCATAACATTACCTATATCCTACATCTTACATACTATATCCATATTTTTTTACGATTTTTGGAATTTAAAATATTATATTGTGCCCTAAAACACGCTATTGGCAGTAAACTTATTGATTCCATAAACGTGGGTCCAATATGGAAAGCCCATAAAGCTTAGGCCGTCTCATAATAAGTAGATACTAATATTACAACGTTACTTTACTTGTGCTTTCTATTCATTATTACAATGTAAGTTTAAATGTTACAGTATAGATATATTAAGTGTTAAGTTTAAAGATTTAATTTAGATAATAAAATTATATTCCTCTAGTGGGGTTCAACATGCTAAGCGGTGAGACNGACTGCCGTCTGACCTCCAAAACCCCTTTGTGGGGAAAAACCGAGGGGAGAGGAAAATAGAAGGGGTAGGATAGGTAAAAGGAGGGAGCTAAGGAAAGGAGGAGAAGGGGGGGGGAGTTAGGACACCATTCTTACGGACTGGATGAGGATGTAAGAGTGGCGGCTCGAGGATCCGGGGTCGCGTACCCGTATGCCCACAAACAAATATCGGACAGATATTACTCAGGACATCCTCTGGATGTAAAAGTTAAGTTTAAGTTAAAGCTTCACGCTGTAACCCGCATAACTCTGCTCAATACAGTGACAAGACACTCAGAAAATTGATCAGAAAGTAGTGTCTTCCCCACTTTCCCCAATTTTCGAGTTGCATGTTGAGTGGTGGACTTCACCCTCGTATTTTGTCAAGCAATGAAATTAAAACAATCTATTTACTAAAGTAATAAACACATAAATCAAAACTAAAATATGTAACTATAAACAAACAGACGTATTGTAAAAATAGCATTTTATTTTGATACGGCAACGAGTGACCGTAATAGCTGTTACGTTTTACTGCCATTTCATACCAATATATCATTATTTTTCTATACACGGCGCATTTCCTGGTTTTACGTTGGAATATATTAATATAGAAATTAATGCTTGGTAAGAAAAGTAGGGTGGCCTAGGTTGACCTGAGTTGACTGAGGTTGTTTTTTTCGTGGCCGTCTTACAAACCTTTACTTATTTTCGGGGTTCCTTCGGAGGGTATATATAAAGAGATTGATAACAGAGGAAAAAACTAGAAAAATAAGTGGTTCGAAGCGTTTCTTCCTTACGATAAAATAAATTTAACAGACAAACAGAACTTTAAAATCTTTATAATATTATCGCAAATATTATAAAACTGAAACATTCTGTTGTAATATGTTTATTTTTAAAATTTATTTTATTTGTAAGTCATAACATGGCCACAATGAATTTTGATGAATACATTTAATATAACCGTAACAAAATTATAGAAAAAAAGAAAAATAATTGAGAAATATATTTTTTTTAATCTGAGGTCGTCGTGACGCTTCAACGCGACTGTCATGGACTCGATTCTCACTCGGTGGAATAAGCTATTTTCATTTTTACGCTCTGGAACAAGTCAAACTCGAAATTGTTATGGAAAGTTTGAAACGTAGTGTTTTAACAAGTTTCCTCTGTTTTCTCTATATTATAGAGAGCGTACTTTTATCAATTTTATCATTGATTTTGTAAAATATAAAGCCATGAAAGGGTTCATAAAAAAATTGCTTTATATTTTGCCCTAGTAATACGCTAAAGCGCGGCGTTGAGTTCCGCAACTTAACAACAACTTAACATCAACGTTTCGGGAATACCGGCGGAAAGTAGAAAGCGTAAGTCTTAATGTGTCTTAATACTAGGTTCCCAGGTTCCCTCTACCTATTGTTCTACGTGTGGGATACAGTGTCAAATAAAAAGACATAAAAAATAAAAAGACAAAAAAAAAGACATATGTGACTTTTTATACTATCTAGACAAAAAGGTAACTAGACAACACCACCACCATACCTAAAGTAAATGAAGTGTCTTAACACTAAGCTCTCTGTTTTTTTTTAAATACTAGAGACGCGTGAAGCTAGAATATATTCAAAATATTTTCTGTAATGAACCGGATGTCTTATCTGGTTAAGCCGTACTGTATAATGAAACTTCCCCATTCATTATTCCACGCACACTTACTAAATCTGAACACTCAGTTATACAAACCATTAATTTAATTAAACTTTCAAATTTATTTATATCGGTGGTAACGGAGTGCGACAGAGAATGATTGTACAAGTCATATTTACATGTGTACTTTTTTTTTTGAGCTTCACACCGTATCCCGCGCATAGCAGAATGAGCAGAGCAAACCCGGGAACCTCGTATTAAGACACTTGACGTTCTCCATTGAGACACTTGCGAGAGGATTCTACTTTTCGCACTTTTCGCCTAATTTTTTGTAACACTTAATGCTACCAGTGCGGAGAAATAGACATAATGTAAATATAATCACTTCACCAAATGAGAATTGAGCCCAAATCAACCACGTACAGACAGACGCAATATCTAACATACTGAGATAGTAAAGCAAATATTTGAATTAAAACCAAATTCTGATAATAAATGTTGATTCATAAATCAAAATTAAACGGCGCCGCTCCCAAAGATCCGGTAATGAGAAATCGAGTTAACTCTGTTGCTCTGAAAGCATTATTTGCGGGACGAATTTAAAAACAAGATGACATTTTCTTATTTACTTATTAAAGTCGTTAGTGTAGTGAAATGTTTGGACTATGGTTTTTTTTTATCTTTTTCACAGGGCACAGCGCCGCCAGCGATTGTAGACACAGTAGATGTGGGTTTGATTTCAATTTGGAGAAATAAACGAGCTTCAATTCCTTATTAATAGGAGTAAGATCTATGTTGTATTCTACAAATTAACACGCAGTATTTCGAAAATTGTGAAATCCGGAAACTGGGAAATCCCTTCCCCTACACTAGATTCCCCTGGCAGGGTACTGCTGTGTGTAGAATGCAGTGAGCTTTACGTTATATTCGAAAACAAAAATACTTTTTACTTAGTACGAAGGATACATACAAAAAATACATATTATATAACTAGCGGCCCGCCCGCGGCTTCGCCTGCGTGAACTACGTTATTATTAATTTCTGCCTCCATGAGTACCTACGTCCTTTAAGTGACGTTCGTACTTTGAGACTCTTATCATTTGTAGTAACGAAGTTTCATACAAACTTCATCCCCAAAAACAACCCCTTAGAAGTCGAATATTGCAAATTCCCATCTTAGCGAGCACCTACGTCCTATAAGTAACTTATATGCAAAATTTGAGATTCCTATCACACGTAGTTTCTGAGATTTCGGGATGAGTGAGTGACCTTTCGATTTTATATATATAAATATTATATATAGATAAATACAAGAACTTTTTAATACAATTATGAGAGTTTAAGCTTCATTTTCCACATTCCTCTAGACTTTTAGGTGTAAAAGGAAAAGTGGTAATAGTAAATAATTAGATCAAAATTTTATTACAAGGTTAAAATAGTTTTTAGTTTGTTTTAAATATTTAGTCGCTCACTATTGGTCCATTTTCAAAATATTGCGTAACCCAACGCAACACATTGTCTTACCAGAGCATAGACGTAATTTAAAATATTTTTTATTTTTCTACTCACTAGCTATACTATTAACAACTACGAGTAATTTTCACAGGATCGCGCACCTAAATTCTTATTGTTTCATTTCGTTTTGGTATTTTATTTCGTCCCTGAATGTTTTTTAGGTTTTCTTTGTTAAATTAAAATTAAGAATTTCTGGTCGGTCTTGATTGCCGTCTTTTATAAATATTTTTGTTCGTTACATCCATGTATTGTTTTAACTTCATAAAAAATATAGAGGCCTGAGATGGCCTGTTTTTTAGCACAATGGTAGTCTTATAGTATGTGGTGTACGTGGTTTCGATTTTGACTCCGTGGGTACAAATTATTCTTTTTTTCTCGCTCTGGTATGAAGACAATGCGCAGAGTTGAGTTACGTCACTTAATCCAAAATATTTTGGTGCAGGCCATTTCGCTTTCGATTTGATATCTAATTGTATAATAAGCGAAGTTAAGTTCGACTGTTCTTTATCTGTATTTATTGTTATATAAATTACGTCATAGAATATTCTCTTTATATAATTATGTATGTGCCTAATAAGAATAAACCTTTTGTACCTTTAGAAACACATCGCAAACAGGCTTCCACACTAATAGAATGAAAGAAAAGATCAATAAGTCGAATCCCGTTGGGCCAATCTTATCTGGAGTTTAATGAAATTTTTCAGAAACCACACATGACATGGGTACTCTTTGTATAAAAAGACACCAAATTTATTTGCCAATTCAAACTATAACTTATGCCTTTATAATAAAGTTCAATTTAAAGGAATTTTGCTGTGGAATATATAGTGTTTTACGTATGGGAGAATTTTCAATATGCCAGTACCCACACTCCGAGTTGGTAAATAAAATTACCCGATCCTGTCGATCAAAGTTTTAACGAATGTATCCGTTACACGGATTTGATTATTATTTATTAGTACAAAACCGGTATCGGAGTTTACATTATGTTATTATTTTATAATTAGCTATCTTATCTTTTCCTTATTTAATAATATAATATATGTAAATAAATACAGGTATTTCATTTCTTCCCGTACAAAAAAAAATTCGGCGGAAAATGGGGAACGGAGTGTTTTAACACTACCCTAGTGTCTGCCTACCCCGCTATGTGCGGGATATAACGTGAAAGTGATTTATTTATTTATTTACATAAATTTATTGCACAGTACAAGGAAAATATTATATGTGTAATTTAATTAGAGCTCTCGTTACTCTTTGTGACATATTCGCGTATGACAGCTTCTTTCTTTATATGATTAGTGGGATACATGTATTTTTTTGAGGAAATGACGTTAAAAATAAGAAATATATTATGTATAGCTAGAAGAAACAGAATATATATATTTTCTCATTTGTAAAATGTTCCATTGCCAAAAATATATATTTATTTATCGAATTAACGATATTTTTATTTTTGAGACCGGAATAACATCTATATTAATATATAAAAGGACTTGTTCTCCACTGACTGAGGTAAGACGAACGCATAGCTGTAACCGCTGATGGTAGAAACATGAAATTTGCGCGGATGTTTACTTTCGTAATATGAACATCCAATAAGAAGGGATTTTGAAAAATTTTAACGCTAAAGGGGTGAAATAGGGTTTGAAAGTTTGTATAGAAAAAAATTAAATCGACACCGATTTTTATAAAATTTTAAATTCAGACTCTTAAAAATATTTAATTAAACACGTCTTTCACGGGTTATTAAAATTTACCCCCTAAAGGTGTCAATAAGGGGTTGAAAGTTTGTATGGAAGAATCTTTAAATCGCCACCGATTTTTATAAAATTTGAAACTTAGACTCTTAAAAATGTTTTATTAAATACATGTTTCGTGGTTCATTTTAATTCATGCCCTAGGGGTGCAAATAAGGGGTTGAAAATTAGTATGGAAAAATCTTTAATTCGCCGCCGATTTTTATAAAATTTGAAACTTACACTCTTAAAAATATTTCATTAAATATATGTTTCGTGGTTCATTTTAATTAATGCCCTAGGGGTGCAAATAAGGGTTTTTTTTTATCGAATTAAAGATATTTTTATTTTTGAGACCGGAATAACATCTATATTAATATATAAAAGGACTTGTCCTCACTGACTGAGGTAAGACGAACGCACAGCTGTAACCGCTGATGATAGAAACATGAAATTTGCGCGGATGTTTACTTTCGTAATATGAACATCCAATAAGAAGGGATTTTGAAAAATTTTAACCCAAAAGGGGTGAAATAGGGGTTGAAAGTTTATATGGAAAAATCTTTAAATCACCACTGACTTTATACAATTTGAAATTGAGACTCTTAAAAATATTTCATTGAACACGTGTTTCATGGTTTATGAGAATTCACTCCTAAGTAATAAGCAGGCGAAGCTGCGCGCGTCCGCTAATATTATGATGAAAATTGCTCTACGATATAATGTGTACTAACTAAAAAGAAAGAAAATTCGAAAGGAGATAGTTCTAACGCAGTCGGGCGACATTTTTCTGTAGATTTCGTTATGGATTTGAATCCCACTCGAGGCCATGATTAATTTCAAATCCTCGCTCTAGTAAGAAGAAAAATCGTGATATTAAATTTCACCACTTAATGCAACACTCGCAATGTCTCGGAAAATGCGAGACGAGCTGTTTTTGCTAACCCTATCACGAGCAAGATATACCGTAACTACCATAACGTGCTTAAGAAAATGAAATACATATTATTATTCACGACAAATAATACTTAAGAGAAAAAATCTAACTCAAAACTCACTTCAAAATAAGACAGACTAACCACTGCACAGCCAGAGAAACCCATAATATACTACCAACATCCATCAACCCCGAGGTTTACAATTTCCAACTACCCTTGATAACGCAGACCATCTAGCCAATTTCCTCTTGGCACTGCATTCTTCCATACCCATTACTTAAACAACAACTTCAATATATTTCTTAAGCTATTAACTTTCTTCCGGAATCGTCCTCCTATTTTGTTTTGTGTAACGTGCTGTCTAAATCACTGGAATGGTGACGTGTGGGTTTCCTTATTGCATGAGACGACACCAATTTATTGTTGCCCAACTTGGGACGTTTAGAGCGCTTTATGATGTTATAAGAGTATAATGGGGCTGGTTTTGTAATGATTGTCCTTATTAACTGGTTGGTCTTGGAGATGATTTCTTTAGGTTGTTTAGATTCTCGTATATGGAAGGTGATATCTAGATTAATTATACATGAGCATATTTAATTAAACATTACTCGTGTAAGCTTTTACTTCTAATATTATATACAAACATTTAAAATGGATGCCATGTTGGCGAACAGCTTTTTATTTTAAACGAAATCATTGTGGGTTTGATGCTCACAGAGGCTTGGTTATTTTCGCTATAGTAAGAGCGAAGAAATGAAAATAACGAAACCAAGGCAAAGGCAAAGGTGGGGCGTTGAGTTCTGTAACTCGACACGAAATGTCGTCATAACTTTAAACAGTGTGGGAAGAATTGTCCTAACACTAGGTTCCCTATCCTGGTGTGTGCAGGATACAGCGAGAAGCTACAGTTCATCTTAAACAAACTCAAAAGAAGCAACAACAAGAAAAATCATAAGCAAATAGAACATCAAACGTCTGAACTCACCAGAATTTGATATTTGCTCTGAAAACCTCGCAATACACAATTGTCCACTTTTTTTCCTCCAAAAGTTGGGAATGGAATGAAAACACAAGTTTGTTTATTTTCTTTATATACTTACATTTTGTAAGAAAGTTTTAGCGAGATATTGTTCGGAGGGACTGCTGGGAAATATTCTGTTTGTGATATCAAAGTCTTAGCTTAGAATATATATTTATTTATGAAAACTAAGTTGGTCTCTTATTAAAATTGTTTACGCATATATTCTTTTACTTTCAACAGACTTTTATAGTTATTTTTTAAATTTTTTTCTTTAGCTTTACGCTATATCTTGCACAGTATAGGCTAGGCAGAAAGGATCTGGCAAGCTAGTGTTAAGACTCTCCGTTTCCATTATAACAGTTCTGTTTTCATTGTCTCAGAACGAAGAAACGAAAATATTATACGATTGTAATAAATTCTCTCGGATAGGAATGGAACCCATTCACTTTTGAGAGCTAACGCCGCAATTTTAAATATAATAAAAATAAACAAAACAAAATTTTTGCAGCTACAGCACATATAACAACGTGAGCAAGGGAACCCACTTTTCACCGATTTTTGAGGCATTGCTGCATTCGCGCTTTGCCTATTTACCAGATCGAATAAATGAAAATAATAAATATTTCATTTCCTCGAGTAGCAATCGAACTCACAACCTGTTGCCTTTTACAATCATACCCCTAGCCTCGCCGGACTGCCCCAAAATAAACAAAAAATATATATATTTCAAAATTTATTTATAGTAATATTATCTTAATTATACCTTAAAGCTGTGTACATCTCAGTCATCAACACAAAAGGTGATAATTTACTAGGTGAAACGTAATCCCCAATTCCCTTAGATGTTCCCGAAATTATTTCTCACTTTGAATCCGTGAGCCCTCCGACCACGGAAGCCAACGTCAAAACCGCCTGACGATTAAAATGACGGTTGTGACGGCTGCCCACTGAAATATATTTCGTAACTATAGATTATAATTTTTATATTATAAATAAGATAAGATAAGGCCGTCCCGGTCCAGGGCCACAAGAGTGTGACTGTAAAGCGACGGTTGTGGGTTCGATCGCCACTCGAGGAAATAAAATATTAATCTAAATTTATATTTGGGTCATACTCATATGAGTGTTATGTTATAATAGCAATAATAAATAAAAGAAAATAGAACGATTTTCCATACTAAACTTAACTATGCTTATCCCCTTATGATAAGTGGATAGTCTACACATCAAAATTTTAAAAAAAACGTAAAGAAAAAAAATCAAATTCCATCATTCGTCCCCTTCTGTGGACTGTTCAGATTCGTAGTTCATAGTATCAAAAATATGTAACTTATGTTATTACAAGCTCGTGTCATCGAAATCACATATATTTTAGCGTAGAATATACTTGAGTTCATTTTTTATTGATAATTTCCAAAATTTGCTTCAGCCTTTTTACTATAATTTCTAATAAACAAGGCGTTACACGTATATGACTCTTTTATGTGATACGAAAAATCTGCATTTAAAAAATGTCTACTAAAGTTACCATAAATGTAATATCTTTTCATTTGGTAATATTAGACAGCTATAATTTGCTTACACCCATTACGCAAGACGGATGTGTATTTTTATATTCTAATTAAAAGAATCGTGTATTTTGTTCATTTTGTAAAAGATCAGGGAATCTTTCCTATTTTTAGTGTATTTTGGTAAGTATGTGCTACTTATATGTGTAATTATACAGGCACAATGACTTTAAAAGAGTATTTTTGAAATCTCACTTGCCATTTCTCTATCCTTGAAAACTAAAGACCATTGCTGATTTTCGATTGGAAAATCTTTTCTGTAGACATATTTTCTGTTACTCTAAGTGGGCACGGGAAAGATGTATGTCCACATAAAATACCATTAATAATAAAAATATATGTTCTAATGTCAAAATCATTTTTTGTTTATTTTTTTATGCTTGCGCTTGTAAAACTAAAGTCACAACTTTTTTGCTATTTTATAATGACCAAAATTATGTCAATATATCGTATATATCTTGAAAAATTAAGACTAATGTTTCAGATTATACTACACATATAGCATTTTACAAGTATGAAGTGGTTTAAGTTATTAGCTTAAATAACGAAATCTTAGCTTAGCTAGCTTTTTTTACATTGTGTGGCTGGAAGCCACATTGCCCTATTCAAATAGATCTGGGGTGCACTAAAGTAATGAAGAGAAGAAAAACGAAGACGTGAGACAAGGAAAGCTAAGCAAGATGCTATTAGTTAGTTAAGTTATTATTATGCGTTAAAAACTAATAACGTGCCATGATATCTATAAAACAAAACATTGATCAATATTGATCATCACCACCAGTAGACGAGTTACATATTAGCTTCTGAATCATCACCGGCTGCGAGGCGGGAGCTAATAACTGCAACACAGTTATTACCGATGAAAGTTGCTATTGTTATGTATGAAATATTAATTTAATAAATATTATGATTATTATTATGTTTCTCTTTTGAGATTCACGGGTTCCAAAGAACCCGTTTCTTTGGAAGGCTTGCGTGGGGACATAGGTCCAACACGTAGAGGGGCCGCTACGTAAGAGAATATACAAATGTTTTACTGTGACGCATCAGCCAGGATCCATCGCTGGGCAACCACAGGTAATTTCCCAGAGATGGTCGCCGGTTAATGCGTAGGAACTATGGAAATTATGGAAATCTAAACTAGGACTATGGAAAGGAATTTGCATGGACTGGCTACTGGGCTATTGGATGAGACTACCGGACGTCCGCCTTTACAATAATCTCAAATTGAATGGTTGGTGGACGGTGACTCGCCTCCCACTAGATAGGTCGGGATATCGGGGTGGTTGGCTAAGGATGTAGAGAGGGGCAGCAGCAGAGCTCACCATCACGAGGAGCTCGTATGCGGGTTTCCCCGTTGTTACGCAGATTGGGCACTTCCACCCTTTCGAGCATATAGCTCTTGCGCTTTACTCTGCCGGCCAATAAAAGAAAGC
Source organism: Heliconius nattereri (assembly GCA_013403645.1). Classification (NCBI taxonomy): domain Eukaryota; kingdom Metazoa; phylum Arthropoda; class Insecta; order Lepidoptera; family Nymphalidae; genus Heliconius; species Heliconius nattereri. Next base: position 1,996,969 of record JAAIXI010000245.1, on the reverse strand, counting down.
CAGAGGGGATAGATTACTATTCCCCTCTGGAGGACTCAGGTCTGTGGGGTCGTCACTCCCTAAAAGCTCGCCACAAGCTGCCCTGCGGGTTTATTATTATTATTATTATTCTTTGAAAATTACTGTTTTAAATATGGATCAAAAGTTCAACTAATCCATTTTGGTGGATTAAGAGTACAACTTTATTTACACTTTGGTAAATGGGTCTTGGGTCTTTCTTTACTACTCGTTGATTATCAGTCGCTACAACTTAAGACAACATCTATCGGTTCTATTTCTACAAATTTGAGACATGATCCCTTACTTAAAGATCTGATTAAGAAACAGAGAGTTTTTTGAAAATGTCGAAAATAACTTAATGTTATTAATTTTTTCCATATAATTGTGGGCTATTCATTATTGAGTAGATATTGTTTACTTTGATTAAGACTTTTTCTTATTGTTTTAAGAGGCTAGTATTTGTTACAGTGTCATTATCGTTACGTTTACATTGTTTATAAATTTATTCATTATTTAAATAAAGATTTTAAGTTTAGTTTCGTTGAGGTATGTAGAAAATAACTGAAACCATTATGAACAAACAAATAATGATAAGAAAACTGGGTTAATATGCTTGCTACGCAGTAATTGTAAGAAATTATATTTTTCTTCTATTAATTACCTTACATTTTTAAGACTGAAGGTATCTGCTGTATGAATCTGACATTTACTACATTTTTTAAATATTTTCGTGACAATATTGATGGCATATCGTAATCAAGGACGTTATTAACCAATACGATTATTATTAGAAGTAGGAAACCAAACAAATACATATTGTACTAATACTGTATTCTTTTCTGTAGAACCGTGTCCCTTTTGTGGTCATCAAAAAAATTGTGCATCGAATATCTTTCTCGAAAACAAATAATGATTTGGTCTCATATTTTTCTGTATTAGGTTAATTTATAAGAATTGAGTGAGAGTGATTTTGAACAAATATTTCACTATTATGACTTCACTAGTATGACCCATTTCCATTTCGGTCTGGTGTCGGTCGAGGTCGAAGCAAAGTGCGGCGTTGAGCTCCTCAACTAAACACAAAATATCTCGAAAATTAGGTGGAATTTGAGGAACGGAGTGTTTTGAGACTAGCTTCCTCTACTTACCAAATAATCCTAATATCCTAAAATACGCTATAATTACTTAACTCACTATGGACTACAATCTCAACGCTTAACAAGTAGGGTCGGTTGTATCAGTGGATTTAATTTCGACATAAACTAAGCTTGCTCTATGAACAAACAGCCGCCTGTAAATGCGAAGTGTAGCGATTAATTAAATATTTTGTATAGCCTCGCTCTTGATTTCTAATCTTTTATGTCTAATGTAATATTAATGTGATACTTTGATGTATATTTGACTTTTATAACTGTGGGTGTGGGTTTGATTTCTACAAAGAATCCTTTCTAGATTCATCGGTCTTGAAAACTAGTGCCAAAATTGTCAGCCCGTTTTGAAGACGCAAATTAAATAAGGCTGGGAAAAGAGGACAATTTTATTGAATGGAAATTGCAAATTATTAATTATTTCATATATATTATTATTTCACAAATTTGAATAACTTATAAATAATGAAAATACTAAGCACATATTCCGAAATATTTTCAATATTGGTATCAATTTAGCATTAAAGAATATCTCTGCTTATGTATAATGTTATATCAACCATATTGAAAAAAATATTTAAAAATGTGTCTACTATAACAGGTATCAGATATCAATGTGAAAACAAAATATTAATTTCAAAACGAAAAAAAATCAAAATTACTTTATTTTAGAGTAACAAACCGATATAGGTCTAGTATTTTTCGTACAAATTATAATTAAAAGAAAACAAAAGCTCAGTTTTTTATATTTATAATTAAGACATGTGTCAGGAGTAACGGAACTCAACGCTGCATTTTGTCTGCTGTAGCGGCGAAATTCATATATTTTTTAACCTACAATGATCACGTTTCTAATCGGAAAGTCGATTTCATAAAAATACTATGATAAAAACATTATTTTTATCTAGTGCACCTAAAGCGCTCTAAGTCCCCAAGGGAGAAGTCGTTGAACTCAGTAAAAGCCTCGTCTTTTATACCCAATGAGATTCTCTACAAAATTCACAATAAAAATTTTAAAAGTACAATAGTGTAAAGCTCTACTGTTAATAAATGAAATAGGATTAACATATGCTGGTATACATTTTTCCTAAGTAGCATACTATTTGGTTCCAATCTTGTAAAACAGAAAATTAATTGTTAAAGTTCCTTCTTCCTATCTAGTCACATGTGAAAAATATGTAAGTCTAAAAAAAAGCAAATCCACCTAGTGACAAGATACAAGAAAGATAGGCATTACGTGATGAATGGCAGAACTCAACGCCGGTCTTTGTCTTTTTAACAGAGCGATGAAATGAAAATGAAAATTCCACAACTATCGCGAGAGGTCATCGTAGGTTCGATTATGGAGTGGGAATGATATATTTAATAATTTCGTTTCTTCGTTCTGATAACTTTCCGTCACTCACTATTCAATTCCTAGGATATATGGTAGAAAGTGGAGAATGACGGTGTTTTAATGGAGACAGGAGTGTCCTAGCAGTAGCTTTTTAGGTTCCCTCTGCCTACTGCTGTGTGGAATATAACGAGAAGTTGAAAAAAACGAAATGCTCTTACAATGCGCCGCAACGTTCTCTATAAAGTAAAAGAAATATATTGCTATATCCATACCTATATTATTAATTCGAAAGTAACTCTGTCTGTCTGTCTGTCTGTCTGTCTGTCTGTCTGTCTTTTACGCAATCAGGCCCAAACCGCTAATTTAATTGTGATAAAATACTCATATAGAGATACTTGAGGGTACCGGGATGAACATAGGATACTTTTTTTTTCCTCATATTTGTAATATTTTCGATATATACCAATATATTAAAATAATTAATTTGACATGCAATTTATTCCGCCATGTTAATAACAATGGTCGCTACGCGTTGCTAAGCAACGGCTTGCAAAGTTTGTTGTTTTAAGAAAACGTCACCCAAAGTGAGTTTGCTTAATGCAGACATGGCGCGCGCCGATATAGATTTGTATACATTAACAAAAATTAGATGATTTCTATAATTTGATATTCATCCTTATGAAAATAAATATAATAGTCACTTTTAGCATTTCATCTAGATGGAAATTATAGTTTACTGTATAACAATTTAATAAATAATTAAGGAGATGTCAGTGATTCGGAATGACCTAGCCTACGAGTGGTAGGTATAGTATGACCGACGCGAACGGGCAGATGACTTTGTTGATTTTGTATTTTTTTATATATTTTCGAATTAATATTATTTTTTATGTAATTACTTGCTGCTTATAATTAATTAATCTTAGTTCGGTTATCTATACCGATGTTATACACTTAAAATATCGTAATTTTAATCATTTGGGATTTTATTTAATATTGTTCGCAAAAATTAATAATTATTTAATATAGAAAAATGTTTAGTACGCGCGCACGGCAAACTTTAGGTACTTTTTCTAATGTTAAGAATTTCCTTTAGTTACTTTTACTTCTTTTGTTTGTTCATTTCGGTTACTCAGACATTTTTTCTAATAATAAATCTCCACTTATTTTTATTTTTTAACTTATTTTAATTATTTAGGCTTATATTTTCGCTGGCGTAGCCGCGTCCGGGCCCACTAGTTCTATATATAAGAACCAATTGTTAAGCAGTCGAACTAACTATCCATTCCTAAGCGTGTCAGGTTGAACTCTGTACATTGAACAGGTAACGAGGGGTGACATAAAAGGCTTTTTTAGCTTCTTCTGACCTCTTCTTTAGTCCTCCCACACTGGCCTTACTAGTGAAAAATAATTTTGATTGTTCAATTTTCCTCATATCTGTAGGTATAATGTATTAAATGAACATATTATAAATTAACATTGAAGCCAGTCGTGACGCGGAGGTACGAAGTGTGAATGTAATAGCGACAAGTTATGGAGCCGATTCCCGCTTGAGGGAAAGAAATAAATAATATTTCCATTTTCTTCGCTCTGGTGTCGAGGCAAATCGTGGCGTTGAGTTACGCAATTCAACACGCAATGCCTACAGAATTCGGCGGAAAGTGTGGAACGGAGTGTCTTAAAACTAGGATATGATATGCTGGGCTAGACGTACCAAGATTGTGTCAAATGGCGAATTGGAAATGAACTCAATAGAAATGAGTTGCACCTATCAATTACCTCGGAAATTGGATGAAAAGTCTCAATCTCATCACCAGATTCTTATTGTCTGTCATCATTAAGCATGCAGCTTTTAAGGAACGCGGTTTATGGGAATTCGACACTTTATAGAGCTAAAACTAAATTTAAACTGAGGAGGGAAAACATTTAATTTCAATTACGTCCTCAAAATACAGTCCTCGACGTCTTGGTCTTACACCTCTTGATAGCAACGTTTCATATTTAATTCTATTTTTTAAAATTCTATTTGGTGGTTGACTCATTAAAAATGAAAGAAAAAGCTGGCTATACCAGAAGTGAAACGGACAACAAGATGTTACACAGCCTATACTACTTCCTCCTTAATAAATATACTAAGGAATATAAAAAACATTGTATTCCAGTAGTTTCTGAGATAAGCTCGTTTAACCAAACAAACTCTTAAACTCTCATATTAGTATAGATAAAACGTATACTCAAATTAAATATCCGTTAAAGGAAGTATAAAAGACAAAATAGATATATTTTGTTTCAAACTAACCACTCGTTCAGCTCGAGTGAAGTACATAAGTATAGTAGTGTTCATTTAGAAAAGCTTATGACAGAAATGACTTTGAAGTTGTAGTGACTTTTAGATAGAAAATATTTCTAACGATATTTTTGACTAAATTAGGGTTCAAAATCCTCAGTTGTTCCCGCTTAGCAGGGAAGATGTAGGGAACCTAGTCTTACGACACTATATTCTCCATTTGCAGCTTAATATTTCCTCCGAGTGGGAATCGAATCCACGATGTGTTGAGGCGCCATGATTGCCTCACAAAAAATCACAAAAAAAAATATGTAAAAATCATAATTGTAAAATTTGAATATATACATTACTCAAATAATTTAAAGTATCTATTTTATAACGAAAACATATGTATTAATTTCAATTAATTATACACGTGTAATACTAATAAGCAATTGTGATTATATATTTTGGTGCAGTGGCACAAGCACGTGCGCGACGGTTGTCGGTTCAATTCCCACTCAGAGAAATGATTATAATTTCCCCAAGTCGACATTGAACACATAACCTTCGCGTTAACCCTAACAACATTTCCCCAAATAATTAAAATACGTAATCCAAAGAAAAAAAACAAATTGATTCGGAAAATACTGATGTTTCCCATTCCCTTATATCCCTGGCAAGTCCCATTATAGAAGCTACTTCTCCCGTACTTCCCAATTTAGCTTTTGATATAAAATACCTCACTCGTGAAAGCTCGTACCAAAATCTTTTATGCGAACGTCGATCGGACGATCTTATACGTGGACTATTCAATCACACACCGATTCCTTTACTTTATATTGTATGAAAAGTTTAGCGGATAGTCGATATTTCTTTGTTATATATAGGACGGGGTACCTGAATACGGTAAGGATTCTTGAAAAATGATCAATTAATATATTTTTTACATATATTAGTACAGTCGTGGCACTGTAAACGCAATGGAATCCACAATACGGATGAAAATGGGAAACGGGAGTGTTTAAATGGGATCGGATTGTCTTAACACTTCGTTCCCAAATACCATGTCTTCTTCTTCCCAAATTCCCTTCAGTGTTAATCTAAAAAAATCTACGGTAGGTAAAAATACCAATTCAATTTTATATTTTATATTTTCTTAGTAATTGGGTCATTTATGACCGAAAAATAAATACATATATACCTTTATATATATATATATAGGTAATATATTAATGTACCATTTTCCTAAACATATACATATATTAAAACGTAGTATTAGCCCCTGTTATACGTAAAACAAAGTTGCTGTCACATTCTGTAACTTCGTAATCATTTTATTAGCTTTTAAGGGTAGAATATTAATCCCGGGGAAGTATAAAAGACAGGGCTTTTACTGAGTTCAGTGGACGTCACCCCCGGGAATGCTCGCACATACTCTTACGTTTATATAAAATAATGTTTTTAAGTGATATTCGTAAAAACGTGAGTATATTATATGCAGAGAGAGTGGTAAATTTTTTCATAATAAGATACCAGAGTCAATACTTTTGATTATGAGGGAATGAATTATTATTAACACTAGGTTCCCTCTTCCTACTTGGGGGCGTAAAGCTACTAATATTTTCATATGAAATTCGAAGCCAAGCCAAATGGCGGTAATACCTATGTAGGTACACCACATATTTCATCAACTATCCAACTTCCAATACAGAGAGTAGTGAAACAAGTATATAGACGAATTAATTTATTGCTTAACTCCGCATTTGTAGCAATCTGTTTATTCATAGGCCCGGCTTAGTTCCTGTCTTAATTAAATCCACTGATACACTGCTTGTTACGGGTTGAGCTAGTTATCCATGTGGTTCATAGCTATAGGCTTATAATTCTATTTTAATCATTTGTATTGTTATGTTAATTTATATAAATGATAACGTGATATACACCAAGTTACAAGTGCCTTGAATGTAAAAGGAAGTAAAATTTGTGAGTTTGATCTCCATTTTGCCACACCCATGTGTATATTTATATGTTCTTTTTCATTTCATTGAGTATTAAACTCTCTTGTTTTCCATTCCATTTCGTTTCTTTTTATTTCTTTCCGTTTTTTTCCATTCTATCACATACTATTCTATTCTACATTTTTTATTTTAAAAATATAAGTCAGACTAGTTAGTAAAGACTTATTAAAATCTGAACTTACACAAAACAAAAATATTTATTTTTTGGTATTTTAAAAATATTTTAGCTATAAAATAGAGTCGGTGTTATTCTCGCTGCACGCACTACGCCTCGTAGGTGTTCATAGCGCTACGTAAAACTACGAATTAGACAGTTAACTCTTGAGTTAGCAACTTCACAAATTGTATCTATATTCTTAAATAAGCTAGCATTTAAATTATTCATTTGTTTCACAATAATTTTAATTTGTTAAACATTCCTAGGTTCCTTCTATATCTTGAAGCTAAAAAAGAAAAAATATATCTTTGACTGTAGTTAAAGCCCCCAACTATCGTTTTTACAATCAGACGCTGTCTCATTGCACCTTTATTGGATCTTTTACAATATTTAAATTAATAGAAGCCAGTCGTGGCACAGGAGAACACGAATGGTTCTTCACTTGAAGAAATGAAATCTTTAATTGTTAGACTTATTCGCTCTTGCGACCTTCCTTCCACCTACCCTACCGCATGCGGAATACAGCGTTAAACTAAAAAAGTTAGTATTATTAGCACGAAAATAGTATCTATTGGATATCGACCCTAAAACATAGCATTAACTCATTTAGCTTTGAAGTTGAAATCCGCGGTCGGTGTCTAATAGATTCAAAGTGCGAAAGGATTTAGGAACTATGATTCCTTTATTGCTTTTCAAGTTAATTAACTATAGTACGAATGAAGCTTTGAGATTTTGTTGTCACTTAATGGCAGTGTCTGAAAGTAGTTAAATACTGAAAAAATCAGTATTTTTATTTTCGTAAAATACCTAGTGTTTTGTGAACACACTCTATTTCAATGAGGGAATCGTGAAAATAAAGTAAATATGAATCTTTATTAAAATTTCTCTTTTTTTTCAACTTCACGCTATATCTGGCATATAGTATAGTAGGCAGAAAGAACCTACTGATAAGATTTTGCCTACTTGCCGCCACTCGAAGCGTTGCGTGGCGGAACTCAACGAGGCGCTTTGAGCGAGGAATTGAAAATATCAATAAATATTTAATTTCTCCAAGTGAGAATCGAACTCACAATCGTTGAATCCAGAATCCAGTTCCATATTATACAAATACTCAATAATACTTATCATGGCATCGAACTATAGTTTACTACAAACAAAATTCTAGTACATCCTAAGTCACCAAACAATATGTCGCTAAGAGTTTCTTATAAAATACACTTATATAAAGAAAATAAACCAGCGCGTGTTTTCTTTCAATACCCAAGTTTCGGGACATAAAAAACAATGGACATGAGAAATGTATGAAACAGGATTTTTTACCATTTTCTAGGTATATTTTAAATATTTCTTTTGGTACTTAGTGTTTTTTAAGCACTCTCTCTTTTCAATGTTTTCCTTCCAATTTCGAGACATATACTCGTATATAAATAAAATAAAATAAAATAAAATAAAATAAAATAAAATAAAATAAAATAAAATAAAATAAAATAAAATAAAATAAAATAAAATAAAATAAAATAAAATAAAATAAAATAAAATAAAATAAAATAAAATAAAATAAAATAAAATAAAATAAAATAAAATAAAATAAAATAAAATAAAATAAAATAAAATAAAATAAAATAAAATAAAATAAAATAAAATAAAATAAAATAAAATAAAATAAAATAAAATAAAATAAAATAAAATAAAATAAAATAAAATAAAATAAAATAAAATAAAATAAAATAAAATAAAATAAAATAAAATAAAATAAAATAAAATAAAATAAAATAAAATAAAATAAAATAAAATAAAATAAAATAAAATAAAATAAAATAAAATAAAATAAAATAAAATAAAATAAAATAAAATAAAATAAAATAAAATAAAATAAAATAAAATAAAATAAAATAAAATAAAATAAAATAAAATAAAATAAAATAAAATAAAATAAAATAAAATAAAATAAAATAAAATAAAATAAAATAAAATAAAATAAAATAAAATAAAATAAAATAAAATAAAATAAAATAAAATAAAATAAAATAAAATAAAATAAAATAAAATAAAATAAAATAAAATAAAATAAAATAAAATAAAATAAAATAAAATAAAATAAAATAAAATAAAATAAAATAAAATAAAATAAAATAAAATAAAATAAAATAAAATAAAATAAAATAAAATAAAATAAAATAAAATAAAATAAAATAAAATAAAATAAAATAAAATAAAATAAAATAAAATAAAATAAAATAAAATAAAATAAAATAAAATAAAATAAAATAAAATAAAATAAAATAAAATAAAATAAAATAAAATAAAATAAAATAAAATAAAATAAAATAAAATAAAATAAAATAAAATAAAATAAAATAAAATAAAATAAAATAAAATAAAATAAAATAAAATAAAATAAAATAAAATAAAATAAAATAAAATAAAATAAAATAAAATAAAATAAAATAAAATAAAATAAAATAAAATAAAATAAAATAAAATAAAATAAAATAAAATAAAATAAAATAAAATAAAATAAAATAAAATAAAATAAAATAAAATAAAATAAAATAAAATAAAATAAAATAAAATAAAATAAAATAAAATAAAATAATTTTTTTTTATTTATATTACAATTTTTATTTCTTTTTCTTAATATTATTATATATACTTTTAACCATGTTTTATTCTTTACATTTTTCTTTCTTTTTTTGTCATCTTTTTAATACGGGACATTATATGTATAGCAAAACTTAACGCTGTATTCTATCTCATCTAAGTGAGAAAAATAAAACTAATTCAAAATAACATGTGTATATTAAAAAAAAATACGTTAAATAATTTAACAGTAAGGTTTATTAATAAATTTTATGATCCAGACCTAAGAAGAACTGGCAAAAGAAATTCACCGGGTCGCTTTGTTCAAGTCAATAATTCACAGATTTACAATTTTTTGGTCACTGTTAATGATATCTTTGAAATAGCCAGTCTATTAATATATTAATAGCGAGCTTTTTTTCTTAAGGTGTATTTCCATTAATATTTAATGGTTTTATTTCCTAGCTCTGGTTACGAGGCGAAGCACGGCGTGGAGTTCCGGCACTTAACATGCAGTGCCTCCAAAATTTGGACAAAATATGGGTTTGATAGAGTCCTAATGGGAACGGAGTGTCTTTACACTATTTTCCTGCCATGTGCGGGCGACAGCGTGAAGCTAAAAAATGTTAAAACTTAAACAATCCTAAGACTTTAGATGTCACAATGAAATAGCTTGAAAGACAAATATCATCGAAATTTCAACATAAATATATATTAAATCTAATACCTTATAGAATTTCAATATTAAACACATAACTTACAACATACAAAGATGGGCGGGCGTTCTACAAAAGATTCACGTTTCAAGTATAATAAATAAATAAAATATTTTTTTATGTTATATTAGCATTCCTCACAGGCTTTGATGGTTAATAGAAAACAAATAAAGAATGTATGTACCTAAATATTATTATTTATACAATTTTGTTAAATGAATAAATTACATTTGGCCTCTTCAAGTATTTGCTATATGTAAAACTAGTTCTATCATAGAAATCGCCTTAACAAATATATTTATTTACTTATTTACTTCGCGGTGATTGTAGGATCGATTTCTACTCGCTGAAATCCATTATTTTCATTTTCTCGCTTTACTAACCAAACAAAGGGCAGACTTGATTTCCCTTTGCCTGTCCCTTAAGTATATGCTGGCAACATACAGCTGAACGTGAAGCTATTTACATTTCCTTGATCTAATTAAAGTGTGCCGTTAAATTCCGCCACCTAATTCGCAATACGTAAAGCAAGAATTGGTTGGGAAAGGAGGAATGTTATAATATAATATTTTTTTATAAAAATATTTTTCAGCCGGATTTGAGAAACGAATATTGTAATATTTTTATGTGAAAAAAAAAACTTTTTTCTCATATGTACAAAATTATATTTGTATTTTATTTCATACAAAATGAGTGCATAAACCAGCAAACTTAAGTTTGTCAACTTTCATCCCCGCGTAATCAAAAGCTGTACAGGTTAAAAATTATTACAAACTAACAATTGTAGTGAGACACAAGTCTATTATTGTTTACGATTAGTACTTCCCGTTGATCTAAAATCCTTTAAAAAAAAGTACGGAACCTTCAATGAGCGATTCCGAATCGCACTTGACCAGTTTTTTAAATTAATTTTCATATAACACAAAATAATTTTCCACATAGTAAAATAAATTCGTTTTTCATATAAACAAAGTATTCCAATAAAATTCTGTTAATTCATTAAAGCGGGTAATTTGTGAGCGCTGTACGTTCTCACCTCATTAACAGTTATTTTTAATCGAATAGTTTCGTTCTATATATTACTTCCACTAATTAATGGAAATAATATAGATTTTTTGTTTGTTTAAGCTTCACGCACTGTATACCTACTGTATATAGAAGGGCAGGTAGAGAAAAAAGAAAGAGAGACTGTCATAGTCAAGGGACACAAGAGTGTGACTTTATACGCGAAAGTTGTGGGCTCGATTCCTACTTGGGGAAATAATTTTATATATTTATTTCCTCATTTCCTACCTTTTTTGATATGTAGGAGAAACAGCGTACAGCTTAAAACTAAAAATATATTTAATTTAGTAGCGATAATTTCCAAATTTTGTTACTAAAATGTTCAAATACATACAAATTCTACCAATATACAAGTAGAACCTTAAGACATTTTTTTCGGAATAATCCCTTCTTTCCAAGTCCAGTAAAAGCAGGCACCCGAAAACTAACTTTATCATAAATTTTATGATAGCGCGACCGTTTGTTAACTCATTCAATTTCTTACTTTTCACTCTGGGAGAATGAAAATAAGGAGACGTTAAAAGGATTTTATCGTTTTAAAGTCTACGCAAAGAAGTTGCATGTGACTACTATCATTATAAAAAAATATTAAATACAATAAATCCCCCACAAATACTAAATTAAACGATATAATAAATGGAAAAGGGTCAGTCCAAATTACTTAACATAATAACGGAACAACATTGTCAAAACGTCGCGCCGTAACTGAATCACGAACTATGTAAAGAGTACAATTAAAATCTGTCGAGCTAAATGAACCTTCCTTACAATGTTGATTAAACAACAGGTTTATTGGGTTAGCTAATTTTGAAACTATGTAGGTACAGTGGCAATGATTTTGCTTAACGTATATTATAAAATGGTGGCTGTGAGTTCATATTTTACTCTGGGTAGGTTATACTTTGCAAAAAAAGATAAAAATTGGTTTTATACTATATGTCTATAAGGAAAATATATATGTGATATACTTTTTAATGTATTTTTCCAGGAAAGTAAAATAAGACGTATAAAAATTTCTTCTTTCTTTCTTCGGTCTGGTGTCGAGGCAAAGCTATGTGTATATATGGCCTATGGGTGAGGGATACGGCGTGAAGCTGCTTTAATTATTTTTTTTAATTTACAAAAAAAAGAACGTAGCGGGATGTGAACGGACGCCTCTTATACGACTTCCAAGAGGCGTGGGTTAATTTTCTTTACAAATATATAAAATAATTTAGACTATACAAAATGTTTATTATACCTGTCCGAAAGTCATCACAAGGCGGCGGCGCTACGAGAACATGAATTATGATATAATGTTTAAGGGAATGAAATATTTTAAAAGTTCACCGCTTCGAGTGAATTTATTTCAGACTTCAACAGTTTTCTTGTACTGAATATATTTATGTTCTTTTACAAAGGGCAATAAATAATTATTTATTATTTTTTTTATTTCTTCGCCCTGGCACTAAAGCAAAAGCCCGGCGTTGAGTTCCGCCACTCGACGGAAAATGCCTCGCCTTCCAATCGCCAATTCCTTCTAAATTCGGAATATGCGGTGAGCTGAGTATCTAAACACTAGGCGACTAAAATACAATGTATTATTGACAGTATAAATAATCGTTTTTGTTTCTTTCATTTTTGCTAACAAGAATTGAACCCATATTTACTCCATTGAACAGTATCAAGGTACACATGTAATGAAATATCCGACGTCGTCAATTTTATGACATTCATAAAAACGAAAAGAGCAATAAATTTTACGAATAAAAATTACAGTAGAAGTTAAACTTATAGTATCTCTGTAGGTACTTATTTTATTTTTTTATTTTGAGGCAATAGTGGCTCAGTTGCTCAGCATCTCAATGTAAACGCGAAGGTTAATAGGTTCGATCCACACTCAAAGGAATAAAATAATAAGTATGGCGTTGACTCCACCACTCGACAACCAATATCTTAAATCGTCGGCGGAAACTAGGGAACGACCTTCTCTGCCTTCTCTGCTATACAGTAAAAAGGCGTGAAGATCCTTACAAAAAAACTAATTACTCGCTTAATTTGTATATAAAAAATGACATGAAACGGGAACCAAACTAACAACCCTCATTTATTATACCCCATCTGCATCTAATCCGCGTCATATAAACTTCTGCTCAATATCAACAATGTATATCAACCATACGGTCTAGAACTTAAGACAAGTATTTAAGCTGAACTAGCTCCAAGTAGCTCTCGTCAAACGTGTTCCAAAACTTTCCTGTTTCAAACTGAGGTCCGAGATGTATTAGTTGGTACAAAAACATACACCTTATATATACATTATTAAGCTTAGTGGTAAATTAGAATATATTTTAAAATAAATGTTTTTTAAAAGCTTCTTTTGTTCAAATATTAAGAGATTATAGTATCTAACATAATACAGATTATTCTATCTTTAGAGTTTTCCAGTGATAGAATAATTCCATAACTATTTTACGGATATCTTCTTTAGATATTGAGTTTTTTTTTTTCAGTTTCACGCTGTAAGATTTGCTCCGAATTCCAGTGGCATATTAAGTGGTAAGACTCAACACCACGCCTTGCTACGACACCAGAGTGAAGAAAATTAAAATATTAAATATTTCATCTCCTCGAGTGATGGGGGAAACGTGGGGACGGAGTGTCTTAGTACTGTGCTTTCTATGTCTACTCTATTATATGGAGAATACTGTAAACTCTTAAAAAATCAATGGAATTTCAACCAGCGAAAACTCATTTCAACTATCTCAGAATATAAATATCAGAAAAACATTACACGTAAAGGATAAATAATGGCAGCAGATGGTACGGAATTTAACGCTGTGGGAAAATAAAAACTTAACTGCACTACATCAAAAGTTCCCCCGTAACTTTTGGTAACAAGTTTCAAGTTCCACTTGCACAAATGCTATTGGAATTTCACTGTAGTAATCTTGAATTAAGAGTTTTCAAACATTTTTCGGCAATGGTCGCAGCTGTTACGGTGGAATAGAGTGAACATTGTCACTGATCTTTATTAGAATTTATTTTTTTCTTTCATATACTGCTGTAGAATAAAAGAGAGCAACTTAAGTGTCTCTGCTCTCCACAGTCTGTATATTTATTTAAAGACGTCGTTAAAAATAACACTTGACTATAATAATAATCGAACATTCGTGGCGCAGGAGCACAAAGTGTGACTGTCGAATTGACTGGTTGTAGGTTCGATGCTCACTCAAGGATATGAAATATTTATTTAAAATTTCGAGACAAAAGCGCGGCACTCAGTTCCGCTACTCAACACGCGATGCGTCCAGAATTCAGCAGAAAGTGGGAAACGAAGTGTCTTAACACTAAGTTCACTCTGCCTACCCTGTTGTGTGCGGAATACAGCGTGAAATCGATTGATTTTACTGACTACATTTTACTAGTACCTTTTCATTATAAAATAACAAATACATTTGGCCTATAAAATCAAAACGTAAACAGATAAAAAGAGAAATAATGGATCGTAAAGAAATAGAGTCGAACATTTTTAATACAGCTGTAATCCAAAGGAACATAACATATAGTGCAATATAAGATTCGCAATCCTCAGCCATATCACATAGTAGTTAATTTCAACTCGTAGTAGTCCCAAAAGGCAGAGAAGTGTTACAAGTTTCACCAAGTTATGATAACCATAAGAAAGTATGAAGCAAACTCGACTTCTTACTTCCGGAAGTTAAAATGTCGCGACAGCTACGTTGTTCTAGACTAAGGGTTGACGTTGATAATTAATAAATATACATAATTGTTATCTATGGCTTTTAGTATATTTAATTGAAAGTAAAATAGGCTTTAGTATTGTAATAAATCTAAAATTGAATTTAGAAAAATGTAAACGCGTAGGCGCCGAAGCAACGTGTGTGATTGGAACGTAACGCGTTGTTGATCAATTTCCACTTTCACAATTAATTATTTTCATTCACTTATTCTGGTTAACCCTGTCTAGACTGTTCTACGCCGGTTATTTGATTGAGCCTTTTAATGTGAAATTTAATATTTCCATAAAATTAGATTATATATTTCTTATTAAGTAAATCAAATTTTATAATAATTTACATATATTACTGCTTTATCTTTTTTTTTTGTTAAAATACATATCAATAAAAGAAATATTATAGGTTATAAATTTACAGGCATATATCAAACAAAACTGATGGTCTAGATCATTTGACCACTAGGGTGCCGCGACGGTTAAAAGCTAGTGAAATATAAGTACGTTCCAGGCAACTGTCTCCTACTTCTTATAATGATAACAAGTTATGGATATTATATAAAATCTCCAAAAAATACATAAAATTCCCCGTAGAGCAAGAAGTTTGAGTAGCACATAACATACATTAGTCATGGCCGTTCTTGCATCCGACTCCTAGACTATAAAGTATCGGTGTCCCGGGAAATCTTTTATCGAGTTACTCCATTACTAACTCCCGCGGGATCACACGCCACGCTAAGAGCTGAATATGAAAGAAATATTTCGTCATGTACAATCTGAAATGAGTGTGTGTTATCGTTGATTTTTTATTAGATATTTTTTTGTAGATTCACGCTGTATCAGGAAGTAGAGGAACCAGAGGGAACTTGGGACTTTAGTATTAAGACACTCAGTTTCCAACAAGACTTCCCTTCCCAGAAACATCCATTTCCAACTTTCCGCTAAATTGTGGAGAAATTGCGTGTTGAATGGAGGAACTCAACGCCACGCTTTGCCTCGTTACCAGAACAAGAAAATGAAATATAAAATAATATTTCAGTAATTTTTTTTCAGTGAAATTAAATTTAGGCTCAATCAGTAGAGTGTCGGTATTTAATTCAATTCTGCACCTTAGAATTGAACTCAACACCATTATGTGTACAAACAGGCACGGCGTCACTCCGTCAAGCTGACCTGACATCTGATCTATCCTTTACATTTATATAACAATTTAACTCATTTATTTATATTATAGCATACTAAATTGACATATTAAATAGATACCATTTAGGTAATCTAATTAGCTGGCGCATCTCAGTGGTAATTGGTGGAAAGCTAATTGCCTTGACTATGTAATGTGAAAATGACTTAGTAATGTGAATTTCAAGAGATCAAGTATTTATCTATATGAATATATGTATATATATATATATGAATATACGTATATTCAAAGTATATATGAGGTATATGTAATGTTAACTAAAATAGGTATATAAGAAAAAAATATATATTTCGTGTTATGACAGATGGACTTTTCTCTAAAGGATATCTCTTCCAGTCAACTACTGACAATTAGCTAGTAAATAACTCAGTACAATTGAAGAAATAAAGAAGGCATTTGTTTTAGTCCAATATTTACTAAGTGATAATAATACCAGGGAGTAAAATCGTATATTCGATTCAGCTCCGAGAATTTAGCACGTGAAAAGGCCATATTGATTGATATTAATAACGAAAATTTGACAGAAAGTGGAGAACGGAGTCTTTTAACACTAGATTCTCTCTGCCTACCCTACAATATAGAAAAAAAACATGAAATTAATAAAAACACAATAACAATCATCACGTAAGGTCACACACACCCAATAGCGGTTACTACAATGAGGTGAAAATTTGTCGGCTAATTCAGAAAAGGTCTACTTATCTCATGAGCCACTGAGGAAGTAATTGTGCGGACAAAAAGCCACAATAACGAGTCTGGACGGAGGGGTCGATCGGCCTTAGATTACGATAGTATTATAGACGTTTGTTCAACTGTCCACGCTATGCTAGATAAGGATGTAAGTTCGATTTTATGAAAGGTTTTTGAAAACTTGTTTGTATTCTTTCGAAGTTACTAGGATTTTTCTTTTTCTATTTTTTCTATTTGTTTTATTTAATATACGTTTTATACATACACATATGTATATTACACATATACGTAAATTATATTGTTATAAGAACACGAATATAATTTTAAATATACATTATATTCGTGTTCTTATAAGAAAATAATTCAATTTTTAAACTTTAGATGATTTATCAATTAGAGTCGCAAGTAGGAACTTTAAGCTGCCATTGACATCTATTAAAAGAGACTTTTGTAGAGGGGCCAAAACTTTTTCTGTCGAAGCTTTTCTTGAAGCAGGAAACTCGTGCCTCTTTAACTTTTAAAGTAACTTTTTTTCACTCGAAAACTATTTGAATGTCGTGAAAAGCGTAGCAAGTGGCGTGAGGTCTGTGAAAAGCGCTACGCTACTTTAGTTCTATTTTTTTTTAACTTAGCTCATAATGCGCTCTAAGCGGAAAGGCACCTAATATTCATATCGTCTTTTTTTAGGGTTCCGTACCTCAAAAAATAAAAACGAAACCCTTATAGAAATTCTTTGTTATCCATCTGTCTGTCTATATCTCGATAACAGGCGGAGATATCACGCTGAAATTAATATAAAATCAAGTTTCTTAGTTCACGTTGACCTATAATTACAACTCGGGAAATTCGGCACGAAGTAAGAACTTCCAATACATATATAGGAAAAAATCTAAAAAGTGAAAATTTATAGATATTTCATAGAAAACAATCTCTAAAATCTTAGATTTGTGGATATGCCTGAAAACTAAAATTTGTCATTTTTTGTAGTAAGTTTTACTTCTCCTTGACCAGTTTATAATACCAGTTTTATTATAAGCCAGGAAGTAAGGTTGACTAATATTTGATATATAATCCCAAGCCCTTCCGGTGGGTGAGTCCGATTCGCACTTAACCGTTTTTTAGTATATTTAAGCCCTATCCAATCGAGACAGTACGTACAAGTTCTGCTACTTTTGGTAACAAGCCATTTTGTTTTGTAACCAAAGGGAAGATAAAAGTAAATCATTGGGACTTGAACCCCCAACCATAGCGTTTACAATCACAGCTTCACTTTTGTTATAAAAAAATACAATTAACATAATTAATTAATAAAGAAGACGCAAAAAAATAAAATTCCACCCTATAATCACAGCCTAAAAGAAGAAACGAAATGTACCGTAAAGTATACGCCGAGAGCCAATGTCGATCTTTATTTATGAGTCAGCTCCTTATTATGACTTGCCAATTTTCCGGAAAATAAAACCCGCTACATCCGGCCTTACTACGTGAGTGGAGGATTGCTTACAAATTTTTACTTGTGTTTTGTATGATAATATTACTTTTGTAACTATATTGAAGGTCGACTGGGAAGTGACCTAAGCTGATTTTGCGAAAATATGAAACTAGTTTTATATATCATTATGATAATATTGGGACGTTCGTTTTACAGTTTTCTAGTGTTAAATGGGGAACGGAGTGTCTTAACTTTCCTCTGCCTACCCTTACTTTTCATCGTTTCGTCGTCGTATTCGAAAATTAAAAATATAAATTTTCCCCCAAATAGGGGCCGGAACCACTATCGTCGTGACGGCCTCTAATGGGTCCTCTAACTTCTACTTTAAAATTGGAGTTACTTTAAACAATACCTAATACAAACAGGGTGGTATATAAGCCTTTTTTGTAGAATTCAGTTCATAGAACCTTTCATACTAATTAAATATCATATGTAGAAAACAAGGGTAATAAAAATAAACTTCTATCAGCTACCCGCTATATCTCACCCATAGCGTGACGAGGAAAAATGAAAGTTGAAGTTACTTCGGAATGAAATATTTAATATTCGTATAATCGATTCGTTTGATTTTCCAGTTGAGATCCACTTACGACGCAGTATCGTAAGTTGTGGCGGCAAGTCAGGAACGGAAGTGTCTTAATCGGCAGCGGAGTGTCTTAACACTAGGTTACCAGGTTTCCTTTAACATCCTCAGGTGCTATGTGCGGTTTGCAGAGTGTAGCATATTAATTATTTTCTCGCTCTCGTTACGAGGCCTACCGCGGCGTTGGATTCCTTCACTCTACATGCATGAGGAACGGAGTGTCTTAATACGTTCATGTTGTAATAAAAAATATCTACTTAAAAAATATATTTCATATGAAGCTTCATATTTAAATTAAGTACAAAATGTTAAAAAAACAAAAAATGTTTTAGACTTGAGCCATTTTGCATTGTCGGTTTGATATAGGCTATCTGTAAGGGATGACAACCCTTTTCTTTAAAGTCAACCATATTTTATAGGGATGAAAGATTTGGGTAAAAAGAGTAGGGTGCGGATGGTCAGATTTGTGTTCTCCGGTGCTATGTTTTTGATGTTTTTTTTTATTTGTACGCTACTGATGACTTGTTGGTTCGATTCCCATTCGATGTGAATGAAAAAACTTCATTTTCTCGCTCTCGTAAGAACTCGCTATGTAACTCGCAAGTCGCAGTATCATGAAAACTGGCCCGTGTATAGGCTATTGCGAGATACAGCGTGAAAAATCTTTATACCATAATAAAGTAAATTAGTATTTTTTTTAACTTTTTTATCACCTGATTAAGATATAAATTAATATTAGAAGGCTTAGAAATTGTATTTTTGTGAATCCATACTTATATAAAAAAAATAATTAAAAAAAGCAAAAAAATATATAACAATTAATATGTGAAATGAGGAATTCCTGCCTCCAGAACAAGTTCAATACTCGTAGGCATGTACCTATTTCATTCCATAAAATAGTCGTGATATATTACACAATATGTATATATCTAAGTGATATTATTTTAATAATTTTTTTTTACTGTTATTGTTATAAATTGATGAATATCTTTCCACATTCGTATTGTATATATTTAATATGATTAAACATACATACTTACTGAAACGATTTTGATGAAATTTGAACTTTTCCCTAAGTTGGAAAATGATGCATTACTTACTTTGATTTTACTTAGTTTTAGATAGTTAATTAGTGGACTGACAAACATATTATACTTCTTACGAAATATGCATGAGCGCTATGCATAGAAGCTTAACTAGATCATCATACCAAACGCTATCCAAATTCAACATAAAAACATGTCAAACTGACAACCTCGTTATTTGAAGTTGGTAAAACTACCACCTGACTTCTCATCAAATTGCAAATTTATTTTTTATAGTCAGAGGCCAAACGCGAGTAATATTCTCTTTTATAATAATATATTTATGAAAAATGTCTCTACAGTGATTATAAAAGATGGATTAGAAGAAAATCTGTGAACTTTAAAAAATCCAGGACTTGAGATTGTAGTTACAGGTTCAATATTGGCCAGAATAGATTGTTTCGATATTTATTTGGATTTATACAGCTTGCATTTAGATTTATACATTGCATCTTAATGAAACGATGACAATAATTCATTTCCCGAGTGGGAATCGAACCCAAAGCCATCGCGCTTACAGTCCCACCCAGTGCCGTTATACATTTAAACATATACGAGTAAAAACCTTTGGGAAACAACAAAATAGACAGTGTGTTCATGTTATCGCCAAATAGTTGGTAATTTGCTGATAATCGGCAAGAACTAGGACAAATCTCTAGGGGAAGTCCCTTTAGGCCCTTAAATTAGCAGACGATATCGCGTGCCGCAATTAATTGAAGTTGTAAAAACTTAGTTTTTATTACAATTGACAGATTGTATCTATCAATGAAGTTTGGGTTTCTGTATGGTGTTAAATATGCAATATATATTGAAAAGAATAGACTAATATTATCTAAGTATAATTGTTTATTTAGATAGACATTTTAGATATTATATTGAAACATTCGTTGCACAGGCCAACAGCGTCTGACTGTAAACGTAACGGCTGTGGGTTCTATTCCCATTCGGCGGAGTGATTATATTTCATTTATTTCCATCTCTTCGTCCTGTTAATAAGATAAAACGTGATCGCTGTTTTCATCAAATTCTGGATGCTATTATATCTAATATACTAAAATAACCATTGTTAATTTCCTTAACGTGAATTTAATAAATATCAAAACGTCCTAATTTGAAGTCATTTATCAGTTATATATATAAAAAAAACATGTTATTCTATAAATTTTGTCTGTCTTATTACTGAATTTGGCCCCCATTCCTTCCCCCAATCCAACATCTTTATAGCCTTTATCAAAGATGGCTTAAAGCGGGGTAAAACGTCGCAAATATCCTATAGTGGGGAAAGATGGGTAATAAACGCGTAAACTATCCTTATCAAGATGGCCGTGCCTCAAGTCATTCTTTTGTCTGATGCTTATCTTTTTACTGCTTTATAGTATGTAGGCAAATTTACTTTGTGTTCTAGGACTTTTTTTCTTTGGTTGTTATATAATTTTGTTTTTTTTTAACCGATTTAATAACTAGAATATTTATTAGTGTGATATTTATCCTGATAAATATTTTATTTCATAGCCAGACTAGATATTTTGGTTTCTATTTAATTATTTTCTTCTAATAATTGTATAAATTTTTATCCTTTTTTTACTATTTAAAATATTTTATAGGTATTTTTAAAAGACAACAGTCTCTGCGATAGTTCAATTAAAATAAAAATATTTTTGACGTGAACAAAGTCGCCGCGTATCCAGGGGCGGACTAACCCCGTCGGAGGCCCGGGGCGGTATCGTTGAATGAGGCCCCCATTGTAAAAAAAATGTTATATATCACATTTTTTTTCATGTACAAATTAGTGTATATGCTTATTTAGTTTACATGTTGTAATTAATGTTTGAGTTAGACTTGCATACACAGAAAAATAAAATACTAAATATCAAAAGTACATGTAGTAGAATTTAGCCAAAAAATCCTAGTGTCCTCGAGATAAAAAGACGAATTGGGATAACAAGAGAAGCTATGATCCGTCTAAATAACGTATGGAAGAAAAGAGAAATTTGTATCAAAACCAAAATAAGAATGGTACGAGCACTGATATTCTCTATTACTACCATTTGATAGATAGGTACGGGTGGAGGCAGATCATCTGCTCTAGATGTAAATCCTGATCATTCTCAATTTATAAGCTTAGTTCCAATATAGATAATATTTTATCATTTTGATCTAGTTCACACGCTATAGTCATATTAGTTCCGCGTATAAAATAAAATAGACTTTGATTCCGGGACCCCCAGACCAACGTCATTTTAGTAAACCTGAAATTTTGAAGATTAATAGTCTAATTAGTAGGTAAGAGTGAATGCGTACTTACTAACTTGAAAGTGAGGCCTTTTCATAGATAGCGCCAATTTAAGGTACACGCTCACCTACATTAAAGTAAAAACGGTCGTATTTAAATATGTTTTTGAGAAAAATATAAAAACAAAAATATTATAACCAAATCCTTTACGTAGGCTTTACTCTTACCAGACGTCCTAAAGATTGTTTAAAATTGGGACAAAAGGCGCTATACTTCTTTTTCTTCTTGATATTAATCTGCCTTCCTACTCAACCTACTCCATTTTACACGGTCTTAAGTGCCTCGGTGGTGAGTCCATTGGCTTTCCTCTGCTGCATCACAACATCCAACTAGCGCTTCCATGGCGTTCGATAGGTCTCATTCCAGGGGCTGATATAGCATGGCACTTGCATCCGCGTAACGTGGCCAAACCATCTCAGGTGATACTTTTGGAGTTTATCCGCTACGTCACGAACTCCAAGACTACCTCGAATGAATGCGTTACGATTGCGGTCATACCGTATTACGCCGTACATCCTTAGCATCTTCATTTCCGTGACGTGAAGCTCCATGTGCCGAGATAGTGCTGGCCAGCATTCACAGCCGTATAAAATAACAGGTATGTAAAATAGCAGGTATATCAGCCGTCACCTCTGCTAGGAAGTCAGTCTGCATCGGTCCATTCAGCCACTTGATAGGAGGCTTACGTTTCTCAGCTGCTTTTTTCTTCGGGGTGACGCTAAAGTCTAGAAGAAGACGATTTTGGGCCGTCAGGCTTTCACCTGGAATTACTTTACAGTTAGGTTTTCTGCCCATATGACACCGCCTGGTCAATAAGTAGTCAATGAGTGGTACCCAATGTATATGTAATAAGGTGCTGAGGGTTCTTTTGGAAGAACGTATTCGCGATGGCCAGATCAGACGCAATATTGGTTCTCAGAATATTTTCTCCCTTTGTATTACGAAGACCGTATTTAAAACCCCCGTGAACACGTTCATACGGCTCAGCAGCCTTACTAAAGGGACCGTTCAAGTCTTCTCCAACAACAAACAACCATTTCGGTAGACGGAATAGCAAGTAGAACCTTTTCATTCTGCTTTCAAAATGACTCTTTTTCGGACACGCAACAGCCGGCCTGCGGGCATAGGCACTAATTTAGTTTGTAGTTACGCTTTCAATCAGCATCCTTATACGCATCAAGCTATTGCAGCGACCATCAGCTTCAAGAAGCTAGTTCTGAAGCTCTTCAGAAAGAACTACTGCCACACCGTTTTTACCTGAGGGTGACCCGGTGTATATAAGCCGGTAACCCTGTCCGTTATTGCGGGGCTTATTGCCCTTCCAGCATGCTTCCTGGAGGAAAGCACACTGGACCCCTTATAAGACATAAGTACATCTGCGAGTTCTCTGCATCGTCCGGTTAGAGAGCCAATATTTCACGTTGCAAAGCGTTTCTGTCTGGGTACTAGCTGGTTTTAAACAGTGTTCCTACTTGACACGTTGTTGCGTTCCATATTAGCGGCGGATGGCGGTTTTTAAATGGAGCAACTACCATTTGACTTTAAAATGACGTCGGTCTGGAGGCCCTAGGAACTTGAAGTAAAAAACTACGAAACTGGAACCACATGCAAACTAAATGGACATTAGAAAGATAAAAGTAATTTTAATTAATATAATGTAAACTACCGGTACAGGCTGCACTAATCCTTGTACTTATTTGTTTATTGGACAACCTTAAGCTTCCTCTTAAATAGATACTATGCGTTTTCTCAAAGTCTTATTTAGGATTTGATAAAGGGAATTTGCAACATTTGGAGGCTCCCAGGACCCGAGGCCCGGGNGGGGGGGGGGGGGGGTGGCAAGTCCGCCACTGCACGTATCTGTCATGTTACTCTGAAATAAAAAATCCTTTTATTTGTTACATTTTTTTCCTTCCATCCTTTTATTTGTTTAGGTGTAGGCAATTTTTAACTGGATCTTTTTTTAAACATGCATTCTCCTACTGTGTAAAATTATCTCATTTTTACCGTACAGCCTCCTTCGTATCTTCTCCACACAACGACATTGGCGAAGTGATATGTACTCAACTGGCACGTTCGGCACGCCGTAAACAAAAAATATACACATTCCTATAGCTTTAAATTTGTGAATTAAATTAAATAAATATCTGACAGCTTTACTTTTTTGTTCGTATATATACAGGGAATTAAATCTATTTTGTATGCGGTCTTCCGTTCAGCGTATATTATTTTCTACTGAAAAGTTTTCCGCCGGCTAAGTTCGAAGTATTTTTAAGAAAAATTTACATATAAGCAAAGTATATTATAATGCAAAGTATTATTCGTTTACGAACGCGAACATTCCTCCCTTTATAAAGTGCATCCATTGTGTGGATTTGCTCTAATTAATTTAAATGTATGTATTTTTTAGCTTCAGCCCGTATCCCGCATGTACCAGGATAGGCAGTGGCAACCTGGGAACCTAGTGAATCACTCCCACCGAGGGTAAGCAGAGAGAACCTAGTGTAAGACACTCCATATCCCACTTCCTGCCTATTTCTGGAGGCATTGCGTTTTGAAAAGAACTGGAAAGAAGAGAATTGGAAATATAAACGAAAATAAATATTTCACTTTTCCACTACCATACTGTCAGCTTTTCCACTGCACCACAGTCTATAGGCCGACAAGAAGGGTGAATATTAAATCAGAACAAACATTAAACAATAGTAAAAATACAAACGAAAATTATAATTCCGAACTAAAACTTGCCCTATAAGAAAAAACAATAAATAAAATAACTAAAAGAAATTTCGTCGCTATAAGTTACATTTACTTTTATAGACACGCATTACTTAATGTAATTGAAAATTTTCTACCATCAAATCAACTTCGCGAGCTGTCGGTGTTTGTATACATTTGTTGATATCTGTCAACAGCTTTAGTTTTTTTTACTAAGCAAAGTATTTGTTAAATTGCATATTCGAGTTTTTGTGGATTTACAACGTAAATTCTGTGGCTAATGTCTTGTTTTTTTAGCAAATATTACTTGAAATTTAGTAATATAATATGTAGTTTACTATTTATGCTAAAGTAAACATTTTTGAGTTTAAAACTAACGCTTTTTTAAATGACGGCTTGTGGGGTTTGATTCCCAATCCAGGAAATGAAATATTTAATATTTCAATTTCTTCGCTCTGGTACAAGACACCGCGGCTGTGAATTATCCCACTGAACACGCAATGCCTTAAAAACCGGTGAAGCTAAATACGCACTAGAAGTAATATTTTTAGAGGTTACATTATACAACCCCTCCCTTTTTGTGCGTCGCGGCAATTGGGTGAAAATGATGAAAAGAAAGAGTGTCTTAACACTTCCTCTCTCTCTCTCTGTATAACCTGCTCGAAACCGCTGTTAAAAAGTTCCATATTAGATAATAAGAGTTGTGATATTATGTTTAAAACATCACAGAATAAATATATTATTACCAGCCCGAGTTTGTTTATGTAAATTAAACACATTTTCTTGAAGACGCAAAGCTTTTATGGCGGGCCTCGCTCTCAGTGATTTAATTTGTTTACCCGAGAAATATATGTTTGAACGTTGTTCACTTTGTGATAAGGGAGATCGAAGTGTTTTAACTCTTTTCATATAAAAAATATTGAGGGTAGTTTTATATTAGTAGCTTCACGGTGTATATTGTATGTAGCAGGGTATGTAGAGGGAAACTGCTAACCGAATGTAAAGACACTCTATCTCCATTGAAACACTTCCGTTGATCACTTTCCGTGGCGGAACTCAACGCTGCGCTTTGCCTCGTTACCAGAGCGAGGAAATATTATATAGTGCCAAGCTACTATTGTTTTATCGTGACAACTCATCCACGAATAATGATATTCGTGGATGAGGATTATGTGGAGACACACCGTTCTTCACTTGCCCACCAAATTTATTGCTAGACTATACTCTCCTGTTTACTGACGATTTTCTCCTGGGAATCAATAATAATTGATTCACCAAAACAGGAATCGAATCCAACACTGTTGCAAGACTCCGAAATACAATCTTACATAAATAATACAAGAGACAGGCCAAACAAAGCGAAGGAGACGCTCCGAAGATTTTTATATCGCGTGAACACTTTCCGATGACCGAATAACAACTTCTATTATTTTCGTATAAATTAATGGTCTCTTTTACGAGTTACCAGAATGAAATATGGCTAGGAGCTACAATACAGAAGTAAAGTACAGTACTAATGCTCGCTGAAATAATATCCCGTGGTAATGCTTCCCATTGTTAACGGGAGTGACTCGTTAGTCGTTACAGATGAACTATGTCTTTTTATTGTTTATATTATTTTGAAGATATAAGTGACTTCTTCTTTTTTGTTCTTTTTTAGCTTTACGCCTTTTTTTACACATAGAAAGGTAGGTAGGGAGAATTTGAGAATTATATATAGGGGGAACTTGGGAATCTTATGTTAAGAAACTCCGTTCCCGAGTAGACAGAAAAAACCTAGTTTTCAAACACACGGTTCCCCACTTCCCGAGGAATTTTGCAGGCATTGCGTATTTCGATTATTAAAATTGAAATGTAAACAATTATAGGTTAAAGAATAACTTCATTACAGTTACTTTTAACTGTAATACCATTTTTTTGTTTTATATTTAACGTTATATAAAATTACGTGGAAGAAGAACCCACTATCATTGTATAAATATAATAATATCACTAAGCTGTAAGGGTATTATTTCACAATAACATTTACATACAAACACTTACCCCAAGACGTTGTTTTTGCTTATTCTGTATCAATGTTTAACGCGACCCACAGCGTGTAACACATTTGCTCCCAGCACTTTGAATTCCTAACCAAATCGCCTTGAAGGAATTTGCATTTTTAACTTAGAAA
This sequence comes from Heliconius nattereri, assembly GCA_013403645.1. NCBI lineage: Eukaryota > Metazoa > Arthropoda > Insecta > Lepidoptera > Nymphalidae > Heliconius > Heliconius nattereri. The sequence continues at coordinate 1,969,709 of JAAIXI010000245.1, read as the reverse complement.
ATTTTCGAAAAGCACGATGTTTTCAAGAATATGTTGTAAAAGTTTCTTCGGCTACCTGTAAAAGGAATGTTAGATGAGCATCTCCTGAGGTCCACCTTCTTCTGGAATACAAATGAGGCGTGCACCTTCGAGAATCAAAACTTGCAATACATAGTCGATCGTGTTTTCAAAAAGAACTTTATGCCTTCCATATAAGGTAATAGATACATTGTCAAATGATCCATAAACGCAGTCACGCCTCCTAGATTTCTCCAATAGTACTAAAAGTAGCACTCTATTTATTACGGCTTGAAATATATTTAGCGTTTGGTATAAAATATTTTTAAGGTCGTTAAGCGCCAGTCGTGGTGCAGGGGCAAATGTTACTGTAAACGCGACTGAGTGTGGGTTCTGTCCCCACTCGAGGAAATGAAATATTAATTTAAATTTATATTTCCATTTCTACGCTCTGGTGTCGAGGCCAAGCGCGGCGCTGAATCCCGTTACTTCCTGAAGCTGATTTGTTTTTATTTTGCTTAGTAAATATTTATTATTATTTATATTTTAATTAGGATTTCTCTATTCAATTAATACGGATGGGTGCAATCGTAGAATATCCTTAAGTTTTATACGTTATCCTACATAGAGCAGGGTGGATAAAGGGGAACAAGTGCGGAGACACTCCATTTCCAACTTGGTTTTGTTTTCTTCTCACCAAACCATTTAATTAAAACAATTCCTCCCAAAGTCGGAATCGAATTCACAATCATCCCATCTACAGACAGACTATTCGTCTCGAGTGAATTAAAGAATACTAGAAACACATAAAAACATGTGACTTAATACGAGCCAAAAGCCGAGCCCAGAAAACTGTACGTTTAGAAAAATGCACAATATTTCATATGAAATTACATTTTTAAAGAGGTAATGTGGATGTGGTCACGCAGCTACATGCAGGCAGGCGTTGTTTATAGAGCGTCCTTGAGGGCAGACAGCGCAAGAAACACGGGACACTCAGATTTATATGACGGCACAGAGTAGTTTATGGGACAGTACTAACAGTTCTAGGATTTAAGATTTAAATGATAATTTATTATTAAAAAAAAATAGTTTCACGTTGTATTCAAGGCGTGCAGAGGCAACGGGTTGAGCAGCGAAAGTCAAAGTCAAAGTCGCAAAAATTTGTTAATTCTTTCGAGGCGAATGAAGAAATCAAAAGTGGCCCGGTTCCGGGATATACGTCCCACAACTCTCTCTATGTCTCAGTGTAAGTCTCAAAAAAATAGTTTCAGCTGTTCCGGAGATTAGCCCAGACAAACAAATCAAAAATTAAAATGTATCATGTAAATAGTAGTTTGAAGTCACAGAAATATCTTTAAAATTTTTACATGTATAGATAAGAGCTTGTTTATTGTGAACGAACTCTACACGTACTCTGTAAAGAGGACGTTCCGCATTCGCTGAGAGGTCTCACTTACGCTTCGTTACTCCGTTCCGTGGCTTTCGCCCGACGATTTTGTTTGCGATGAAAACGAGTGAATCTGCAGATCCTTGAACTGCTGTATTACTCTGTTTTTATGAAAAATTCTGGAAATTTTATAGCATATTTGTTTACAGGGAAGAAAGTACCTAGATTTTTATTATGTCTCACGCCGTGCCCCTCTTTATTTTTCTCCAATTTATTTCGAAGAAATTAAAACAGTTTATAACCCGAATGTAAATCGAACCCACCCACCCAGAGTTAGAAACTTATCATGATTATAAGCGAAGTGAGCGAGGTTGTGGGCCGAAGAGTGCTGGCGGCAAGCTATATACATATGTACATGAATTAAATTTATACAAAGTCAAAAAAAATACAAGCTACAATAAAAAGTAATTACAAAATCTCTTAAAATAATCGTTTAAATTTTCAATATTTTTTGCAATAATTACTAAAAAGACTTATAACATTATACTTTTCTAAAGGGATTAACATTTTTTCGCACTAATCCGAGTAAGCAGCCGCAATCCTCATTCCGCTTGTGTCATTCACAGTTTGTTATCTCGGTCGCGGCGAGTGCTCTCGGCTGGTAAGAAATGAACAAATCTTGCATTTTTGCGTTATATTTCATTCTAGACCATTTAGGACCTGTCGTGGCGCAGTGGGTGAAGCGTCTGGTTGTAAATGTGAAGGTTATGGGTTCAATAACTAGTCGGTGGACTGATTATATTAATTTATTTTCGGCATTGAGTTTTGCCAGTCAACGTGTAATGTCTCAAAAATTGGGCGATGCGGGTGGATAGGCATGTCTTAATACTTACCTACTACGTTAAACTTTTTTTTGTAAATTTTCAATATAAGAGATACATTTTTTTTTAATATTTAATTTATCAGTGTTTCACGTATAATCGGATTCATGAAGGCGTAAGGAGAATTTCCAGATGAAGTGCCGTACAATATGCATTTTGGTTTTGGGCAAATGCGAATTAAATTCATCTCCCATGAGAATTTCAACATGAAACTATATTTTAATATGAGCGTAAATGTAAAAATCAAACTAAATCAAAAAGCATAATTCATAGCCAAAATAAATAAATGTAAACGCGATGGGTGTGGGTTCGGTGCCCACTCGAGGAAGTGAAATAATTATTTCCATTTTTTCGCTCTGGTGTTGAGGCAAAGCGCGGCGTTGAGTTCTGCCACTCAACACATTAACATAATATGTACATTGTATAATGAACATATTGTATTTGTAAAAAAAAAATGCAACGCGCCTATATCCGGATATTAGCACCGTGTTATTTTTGTACCAGTAATCGACCTTACAATCATTGTATTAATACAGCCAAAAAATCATTATTATTTGATTTTTAATATAAAATAGACAAATAAAACAACCCTTCTAACCACTGTCATTCAAAAATAAATCCGCATATAAGAGGCTAACCCGATATAGTAGTGACGTAACTATATGTAAATAGTTAATATCTTCTTTTGGCCGGTTGCCAGACGCGTTTAAACTATCTCCCGGGATGACACTTTTTTGGCCCATCCCTATCCCGGGACGATATTTGTTTCATACTGAACGGGCATGTCGGTGACGTTTTATTACGGAGCGTCAAGTTTTTGTTACGTTATATGTTATTGGACGATATTGTCTTATTTTGAGGCATATTTTGTTTTTGTTCTTATCTTACAAGAGAATTGAGAGTTAAAACACTCTATAGTAGTTTGTAGAATGTTGTTTGTAAAGCGTCTTGGGTACTATTCGATCCACTGTGGTCCAGTAGCACAATGTCAGACTGAAAATACCACGGCTGTGGGTTCTAAATAATTTTTATTTTCCCTTCCAGGGTAGCAAGAGAAGTCAGAGCAGCAAACTGCCTCTGGATGACCCTTTTGCCTCCTTCACTGCTATTAAAAACATAATTATTACAATTCACAGACTGAAACGTTAATATATTTAGTATGCATCATATGCAATCGAAAATGAAATGGAAAAAGCCGCTGGTGGGCCGCTAGTGTAGTATAAACTATTTTTAATCTTTTCCTGCTATTCTGCTATGTGCATAGCAGGGTAGGCAGTGGGAACCTGGGTTCCCTCGTTATCATGTTAAGAATTATGCACAATCATATAAATTTAATACTATGTAATTAACATATAAATATTTAAATAATATTATCTTCTGTAATTCCCTTAAAAGTAATTATTCATAATTTTATAAGCTCCAACTTTGTACAAATTAACGCCTCTACATAAAATTTGTAATAATTTTAGTAAAGGATAAGAAAACCCACGGGTTATTCTCTTGTCCGCTATAAATTATCCTTTGTAGTTTTAAATTGTGATAACGACATAGCTTGCATTAACGAAGTATTGCAAGCAAACGAGCTTGATATCAGAATCATTTGGAATTAAATTCATACAGCTTCACGCTCTATCACGCACAGTACGTAAACAGAGCGAGCGTAGTCCTAAGACTCTCCGTTCTCCTTTTTCTGCCTAATTTTCATGAAAATTGGATGTGATGTTGTAGTGGCGAAACATACCGCTGCGCTTTGTTTTCTTACTACTATACAGTCAGAAAAGAAATCATTTTCTCGAGTGGAAATCCCAACCATCCATCGCCTTTACATCAAAAGTTTTACCATTCGATATAATATAATTAATATTCCTAATACGCCATAATAAAATCTAGTTCCTACTTAATCGGCCCTTGCTTTAAGAGTGATATTCGCGTACTAAATAAAAGTTATGAATACGGAAATGTTTGCAAAATTATTTTACGTGAAGCGTATTTATCTATGAATTCTAGTCGATTAGGCACATTTCAGAGACATACGCAGTAAATGTTTATATTTTATACGAGTAACTACATATTATATTCTAAATATTAAATGAAATATTACTTTATTTAATCTGTACTAAGCGTAATATTATAATTTTTTCAATTTCCATATTAATTAACATGGTAAAATTATTTTCATTTTCCCGCTCTAGTCGTCCAAGCCTGACGTTGATTTCCATTACTAAACACGCAATGCCTAAAAAATTGTTGGAAAAATGGAAACAGAGTGTCTTAACACTAGTTTTCCTCTGCCTCTGTTATGCGGAATAAAGCGTGAGTCGTCTATTTAATACCTTGTTTTCAATGAAACAATAAATAAAATCACCATTTCAACCCAAAATTCACTCTCATCTCAATTATACTGATTTTCCAAGTCCACCATTTGGTTAAACAAAACGCATCAGACTAACAAAGTTAACACCTAATGTGTATGGCGGGTCCCCGCCGTCATTAAGGCATAATGTAGCTCGGGTTCCGTACGTTATCATGCCATTCTTACGGACAATCTCTCTGGACGCCTTTAAACTTTTACCGGCGTGGCCATGAAGTGAGAGGTTTTTTTTAGTTTCCCGCTATACCCCGCGTAAAGCAGAATAGATGGGATCTGGGAACCCAGTGCTAAGACAGTCGGTTCCCATTAAGTACACTCCAAGCCTAATTCCCCCGAAATCTCGAAGTTACAACAACACACTTTTAACTTATTTCGGAAACCAACACTGCGCTTGTTTTGAAGGACTGAAAAAAATAATATATCTATATAATATTTAAATGGATATATCAATAAATTTAAACGCCTTTTAATTGAGAACTGAACTGAACACTGTGCACAGCATTTCAGTCAAAAATAGTACAGATTGTCTTGTTTTTCAATTTCACTTTACAAGGCAAGATATTTGTACAAGATATTTAGATTCCAAGACATTACATGGCGCAAATTAACGCCGCGTCATGACCCCGATACCCAGAGCGAGAACCCTCGAATGAGAATGGAACCCAAAAATTACTTAAACACTGTACAGTTGTTATACAATAGTCTCTTTAAACGAATCAATCTAAAATATAAAACGATTTTTTGTTGTAATTTCCTGCTGTAAATATACATAATAAGAAAAAAAACTAGCTAAATCTGTGGCCCCCAAAGCTGAACTTTTACGAATTTGACGGCATCACGTCACTCTGACACGCTGTTCCAGAAACACACCCGAGGGTGTCGTCTTCCTTTATGTGGGCGAGCTATTTTGTTTTAAAATAATAATGTCGCATTTTCAGATGGAACAGGTCTGTTTTAGTAACAAGATTATAAAAAAAATATTTGCATATGCGTACGTAGAGGTGTGTAGAAAACATCCATTGAATGAAAATGGTCTATGTGGAAATTTGCGATATGTTATGAAATATTTACAATTTTTTTTAAGATTATTTGTTTTCGTGCTATGTTCAATTATTTTGATTATATCTTAACTTATTTTTTATGTTTCCAGGTTCCCTAGGCAAAGCAGCTTACCTAGCAGAAACCTAAGGTTGAGAAACACCGTTTTCCTGTTAAGACACATTACCCACTTTCCAACAAGTTCTGGATGCATTGCGAGTTTATTTTCATTTAGATTTTGGTGTTTGTCTGCTTGTAAACATATCACACATATCTTTGGAACTGCTGGAAGGATTTCAATGTTTTCTTCAGTCAAAAACTTTACGACTGTGCTACTAGAGGATCGATTTAATGCACTCCTTATGTTTAAAAACGGAGCAAGCTATTTGAAAAAAAATATAACTATAGCTTTGCAAATAAAAAACTAAATTCTATAATCGCTTTAATATATATTATAACAGTATATAAATAGCTATTAAGTACCATGATTTTATTATAAGAAAGTAGAACTTCATAGAAATTTATAGTGAAATGAGAAAAATAGGCAGTCTCAATCCCGACTTCAATAGGAATCAAGTACAGAATGTCCGAGTCGGCACCACGATCAAATTCGCTGCTTTTACTTGGTTACAAGCTAAAGGCGATAGCGTTTTTTACTAATATAATTAACATATGTCTTAGTAGCACATCATATATACTCTATATATACTCTATATATATATATATATATATATATATATATATATATATATATATAAAAGTGTTTTACTTACGGGTTTGTCCGAGTTGACTACACAATTATAAATTTTTTAGTTCCTAATAAAGATTTTTATTTTATAACCTAATTTACCTGAAGGGTGAACTAAAATATGATTTTCCGACTAGTACGTTTTTTTTTACATTTTTAGCTTTTCTTCATTAAACTATTCTATAGAATCATTTTATCTATTTATGAATACCTTTGTAGCGTATTTGGTACCAACTTAAGTGTAATGTTTTAAGACATACGAGTACATGTATGTCTTAACACTAGGACCCCTGAAGCTTAATTATTAAATTAAGTATAAATCAATCAAAAAAATTTTATTATAAAGGTGGCTTTTAAACCTACACTTACAATGTTCTGAGTGTCACCATGGGTCTGTCACCGGTGAATCCATGGTATGCTAAGTCTTTTTTTTTTGTCATAGGAGAATATATATTTCAAATTAATTGTGAAGGTTGAATATAACAGAATATTAGTAATTTTCTATTTAGTTTGTTGTGAAAAGTTCCAATAATTTATGGATATATAATTAAAACTAATTGTTTTAGTTTTAATTGTCTCTTATTTCATTTACCATTCCATATTATAAGTTATTTAAGTTAGAGGCAGAAGTAGAGGGTACTTAATGTTAAAATACTGCGTTTAACATTTTCCGCCAAATTCTGAAAGAAAGCTATACTTGTTGAGTGGTGAAAAAAAGTGAAAGAAATTTCCTCGGGTGAAAATTGAATCCATTGCCTGTTAGGATTACAGTCACACTGTGCCCTAGGCCCACGACTAGTCTCAAATTAATATCATATTATGTGGAAAACACAACTCTATGAGAAAGAGGCTGTTACAAGAGTCCCATTTAAAAACCTTTACCAAGAAAGTAAATAAGAGAGAAAATTAAAGAAAAACCCGAAAAATACTTGATGAGTGGCACTCCACAGCATCTACTTAGTAAGAGATATGGCTTGACATTAAAAAGTGGGTTGAGAGTTTTACGTGTACGCGGCCGCGATCTAATATATTAAAGTAGTAGGAGTAGGTCAAGTTTATATAACTTTAAAAACAAGTCTATGCTGGTGGTATTTTTTGTCGTTATTATTATACTATTTTGTTTAAAAGAAGAAATAAATTATTATTAAAATATGTATTTTTTTTGTTTATTATTATTGGACTATGTTATATTTTTGCCTTTTCTTAATTAATTTACATAATAAATATATCATTTATAGTGATAAATCACTATAGTTTTCATCAGTTGAAGAGTAATTAAGTTATGAGTATGAGTATGATATTGTAAATTATTAGCAAAAATAATATAAACCCAGTTTGAGAATAAATATTTATGCTCACCACACAAATATATGTTCTGGGTGGGAATTGTCAATAATATTTGACAGTCACAGATACAAATTGGACGAGATTGGCCAGTTTTATTTTCCTTCCACTCGTGGAAATGTATTATTTTCGGGGAAAACCCCGCTCTGGCAAGACGAAATGCAGTGTTGAGTTCCACCACTTAATACACAGTCTTGAAATCAGGCAGAATTTGGAGAAGAGAAAACATTTTTGCATTTAGATAATGCAAAAACACACAGAATTGCAACCTGAATCTTTCATTCATAATAAAATAACATTTTAAATGAAACATAAGTATAATATAATAAAAATATTTTCATTTAAACTACAAATGAACAGCTATTCAATCATCTTTTAGACCATACGGAAGCACTCACTTGAAGTAAATAAGATTTTCTATACAAAAAGTCCCTCGAGATTCTTTCTCGAATTAATCTTTTAATGTCTACTCTACCCTATTCATTAAAGAGATGATTTACGGAGTAATTAAAAATGAACTTTTGTTTTAAATCATTTTTAATGTGTTTTTAATCCTAATGTGTTTGGTTTATATGATTTTACAATAAAAAATGCAGTTATTTTTATTTGTTTGATGTGTCAAAACACTCCATTTACAGAGGAAATCTCAAATTCTAATGTTAAGACACTCCGTTCACATTAAGACACTTCTGTTGCCCATTTTCAGACGAATTCTGGTACCATTGACTGGCGGAACTCAAAGCGCTTTACCTCGTTACCAAAGCGAGGATCTCAATATTACATTTCCTCGAGTGGAAATCGAACCCACAATCTATCGCTCTTACAGTCTCACGCTCTATAGTTATATATAGGGATCTTATTACAAAATGAATTCGCCACTCTAAAAAACTCCAAGAGCCTCTCAGGTTTCATCCTGACGCAGTAGAAATTATTCCAAACGTTTAAGTGGATTATGACATTGTTCTCAAAGGGACGGTTCGCACGCAAAATGATTTTAGAAGTGTTTCCTTTCCTATATTGTTAGTGAGATATACATTTGGAAAGATGAATGCGTTGTTGGCTGTCTGTTATATTTATGTTTTTTTTTATTATAAATAACCGACTGCAAGAAAAAGCAGATTATTAAATCCCGCTACGTTCATTTTTTTAAAGTTCGGGCTGAAAACGTAACGAACGCCACGGGTCGAACGCTTAAATGATTTCCAATAGGCGCAAGTTCAATTCTTTTTTCATTTTCTATTTTTTTCTTTACATTAAAAAAGGAAGCACAATGATTGCGGATTCAATTCTCATGCGGTAGAATGATAGTTTTTAAATTACTTCCCTCATCCCCCTGTTCTGATAAAACAACTCACGACCTCCTAATAACTAACGTATACCCTACTAGAGACTTCTTATAATAAAAGTAACAAAAGCAAAAATATTAACAACATATATTATAATTAATTTCTAATATAAAAACAGATTTAAAACCAGCAAAAATCCTATAAAACATTAATTTCCAAGTCGGTCCAAACAAAACAAGTCAACCCTATACAAGATTGTGGGTGTAAAAACAACTTTGGACGGTGTAACGAAGAGCAAATTGAAATAGACTTCAGTGTACATAAGGAAATCCATTTTATTACAACCTATCGTATACGGCGTTATCTCGGTGGTATAAGATTCGATTCTAAAGTAACGAAGTCAGGCACTGTGGCAAAGTAAGTTATTGTTAGTTTAGGATGTGTCGACGTCGATCCTTTCGTTTGTTTCTTCGGTGTTTCGGGAATTTTATATTGCGGTCTCAGTTTCGGTTTTTGGTCTTTTAAGTCTATATATTTATGATATCCTTCTTTTTTTCAGGATTAGATATTCATTTGACATTTAAGTGAAAAAATCTGCTTCACGCTTAAAGCGTGACGTACCCCGAACACAGCAGGGTAGGCAGAGGGAAACTATTGTTAAAACACTCCGCTCTCCAGTTCCTGCCAAATTCTGGAGGCATTGTGTGTTGAGTGGCAGAACTCAACGCCGCGCTTTGCCTCGATAACGGAGCGAAGAAATGGAAATATAAACGTAAACGTTCCCCAAATATTTAAATGTTACGTACAACTTTAATTTCAGATAAATATATTGAACATAATATAAAATATGAACGCCGTAAAGAAATACAAAGGGGATTTAATGAAAAAATAAAAATGATATTAATAACGTAAGATATGGATTCTATCGGAAGGACGTCGCGCACTGCATACGAATGAACGATTTGTTGTGCTATTGTGGCATTATTCGATATTGCTGAGTAAATATATTGTTTTTTTTTTGTATTTCTAATATAATGATGCTAAACACTAAAAATAGCGGCTTAATCTAATATGCACCTTGACCCCGGAACCAACCGAGAACTATTTAAAAAAATAGGTTTCTAACAGCTTTTTCGTACTTACTCCGTCCTATTTGCTAGAAAATCAAGTCAGCGAGTGTAATAATTAATTACATATTCAAACGTGATGCAAATGTAGAGTATCTGAATACACATAAAATGTTTGTGGGTTCGACTACGCCCGAGTAAAATTCCGAGTTTAATAAAGCAAACCACGGCGTTAGGTTCCGCTACATATAACTAAAAAGATATAAAAAATACACGAAGTTTATTGCCTGTCAAACTAAATTTGAAACATGCGATAAATTAAAAACATATATCACTCTCTCCCAGAATAGCACCCCAACTAATATTAGATAACTTAGTTTTTCGTCTGATTGGTGTATAGACGGGTAGCGATATATTGCATTGTTGTTTCGAATACTAATAGTACATAGCGATTAAATACACGATATACAGGGTGGAAGAGGCAGCGCTCCTTTTACTGAAACTGCATATAGGGTAAAATATTTCAAGCCCAGAACTAAAGAAATAAATCAAGTTACCTCAACAGTTTGGATGTAGGATTTTTTTTTCATTTCACAATTTTTATCCATACCTGTATTTCGTGTGGCGCACACATACGTGTACGACGTTGCCGCTTTAACAGGTAAGTGTGTGCGTGCCTATGTTATACTTTACAAATGGCGTTTTATATTAAAACGATAATTTTATTATTTATTTTGTTTGAAAAATTAACTTTTTCATTTTTTTAATTAGGAATTATTTTTTTATGAATTATACTAGGCTTTTATAGAGCTGTGGTTTCATTTAAAGTGGTGCTGACAATTCCATCCTGTATACGAGTACAATACGGCACTATGACGGCAATCTTTCCGATTTCATTCTTTCCGTGACTTAGAAGTCAATGAGTTTGGCAAAATTTTATGTCCTCCGATGTTTATTTATGTTTTGCTTATTATTTCGTAGTAGTTCTATTGTTAAATTTAGTTATTTTTGTCATATATGGTTTTCTATTTTTTTTTACTTTCTCGTTATATATCGCGTGAGATACGCATTTAGCAGGGTAAGCAGAGGTACCTGGGAGCCTAGTGTTATGATAATTGGTTTTCTTTAAAGTACTTTGTACCCCCCACTTAATAAAATTATTTTATCTAAGATTGGCATTAAGCTTTTACAAATTTGAAAATGATACATTGCCAAAATTATAATTTTAAGATGCCATACTTTCATGTTTCAAGTAAAATTCAAAACTTCGCTAAAAGGGCTTTATAAGTGCGTTCATAAAACCTTTTAGCGTAATAAAGAATGTATACTTATATAAATATACCTGCTTTAGAATTAAGTTACTCAGGCATTTCGCATAGCAATTTTGTACAATAAGTGGACAGGTATTTTCGAAAAAGTATAAAAAGTTAATGTAACGGGACTCAAACTCGTATCTCTTGGAGACCGTCGATGTCCTATAGCACTCTACCACTCCTCTACCTCTCCTTTATGGCCTAGAGGTCTCCAATTAGGCTATAGTCTAGTGATAGAAGTAGAGCTTTGTATGCGAAGCTACGTTAAAAATCTTATTTGTTTATTACTAGTTTTTATTTTACTTGTGTGCTTGTACCCGTTACTATGTGTGCTAGTATATATACAATCTTGCAACCACAATTTGACCCACTTCCCATTATCCTATTGAGCTATAATTTGGATAATGACTTCAGTTCTGATGACAATGAAATGACATATAATCAACCATCACCTTTAATTCAAAATGGCCGCCAAAATTACGGAATACTATTTCTTGCACAACTTACCTAAAATTGATATCAAACGAAAGGACTTTATTAGTAAAATACACCCTGTAAAATTTTTCAAATTTTTCTTATAGAGCAGAGTAACTCCAAACTCCGTCGAAACTTCGAGATATTGCTGATCATTGATTGTTCATCATTCATGACGAAACTAAATGCCGCGATTTATTTGTTACCAAAACTAGGAAATGGAAATAAATTATTCTCCCAAGAAGGAATCGAACCCACATCCGTCGCACTTGCAGTCAAACATCGCGATGATCACAAAAAATATTACTTTTTTAATAACCGCCTGAACAATAATATCGGTGGATAACAAACAAAATAGGACTCCATTTTAAAAAAGACAAAAAATATATTCACAAAAGACTATTATTATGATCTAAGGAAAGATGAAATTTAATATTTCAGAAACATTTCAAAGTAAACAAATAATTACAAAACGATTTTAATTATAACTTAATTTCACGTTTCCTTCTGCGCTTTGATTCTGAAATGAAATGGCCGAGTTATTTTTGAGTTGTTGTCGAGTTTATTTCTTTTGTGCCATATTTTATTACTGCATTTAATAAGGGATGGGATTGGTGAAGTATCTATTGAGATTTTGTAGCTAATTTTGCTTAGTTGGTATTCAAAGGTATTTACGTATATGTCTTAAGGAAGGGAGTGATTTATTGATACTAAAATCTTTAGTAAATATTTAATTTCAAGTAGTAGAAACATCGTTACCACGATGGAACTTAAATTATTTATATTGTGTTTTTTTTAGGGTTCACTCCGTTCCTCACCACCCATTAGAGTTGCAAAACTTAACGGCGCATTTTATCTGTTTCCTGATCGAGGGAATGGAAATAAGTATTTTTCTCCTATGTAATCGGACTCACAAACAAGATATATAATGAAAAAAAAAATCCATAAAAAGAAACTTCCTGCAAACCCGCTTTTTTATTATCTTCACGCTGTAGAGGGAAGAAGTAAGACACTTTCGTTTCTCTCTTTCAGCTGAATTCTAGAGAAATTGCATGTTGGGTGACAAATCTCAGAGCCATGCTTTGCACGAGCGAAGAAAATAAAAAAAAACATTACTCGGATGGGAAAAAACCCACAACCGTTAACGCTTTTGCCCCTGCGCCGCTACTGGCCCCTTTGTTTGAATTTTTCTTAAAATCAATTCAATAATAAAAAAGCCACAGTTGGGGAATAAATCTTAAAGTTTCAACTGGAGTTTTCTTATTGTTTCCCACCGTAGATGCCTTTCTTGCAATTTATCAACGATGAAAGGATCTACATTATACCGAACGCATCCTTTGTGTGCACCACAATGGAGCCAGACCGAAATGTGATTAATTCTTGACTCGAAGAAATTAATAAAACTTCGACTAACTTAAATTGAAATTCTTTTTTAAAATTCGAAAAGTGGTAGAATTGGAAGTCGCGCCTCTTTGAATTCGCTTACTGTTACTTAGAACACGCTTTAGACGCACACACGAATTCAAATAGACACAATGTGACGTTGAGTTCCTCCACTCAACACGCCTCTTAAATTTAAGCAAAAGGTGGAGAACGGAATATCTTAACACTACCTACCTTGTTATGTCTTATGTAATGTTAAATCTAATGAGATTTGAACTGACTACTACCTAATCCCTTAATTTTGGCATCAAAAAAGGTATATCTTGGCCACTTGATCGTTATAGAAAACCCCCCGAAAATCCACGTTCAATTCTGTTTGTCGTTCATTTGGCCTCTACAAACATTTGCCTGTGAAGCTGATCCTCGAAATCTCGCGTTACCTTTATTTGCTGCCAGCATCGACAGAGCTAGCTTTGAACTATCTGAGTTGAATACTATAATTATTTTGTACCATTAAATGGCTAGTAGCTGTGTTAGAGCGGCACATCGTCTAACTGTAAACGTGACGGGAATTTTGGGTTGAAAGTGGAGGACAGAGTGACTTTTTACTACGTTTCCTCTGACTACCCTGTCATATGCGTAATTAAAAAGATTTTTTTAATGATATATAAAAATCCAATATTAGGCTTGGATATATTTTATGTTTGCAATAAAAAAAAATCTTAGGTATATCATATTAGTTTATATTTACTATTTATTTAGTTTAAAGTATCCTTCAGTAAAGCTTTACAAATCTGTACTGAAGGATCTCGTAGATTCTAGTACCTATATACCAACATGCATTCAATAGACGTCTGTTAATTGCTTGACCTGTATATTTGCGCGTTCGGATTTACCTAACACCTACTTTTGATTGGTCTACGTTTACTGTGTACGTGCTTTTTTATGGATTTAGAAAAGAAACTTATATAAAGATACTTTATTCTTCCTTTTTTCAATAGTATAGTAATCGTAATTTTCATGCTTTGGCTCTTAAGTTTAAGATCAGAAGCGTCACAATGCGTGTTAGGTGGCGGAACTCAACGCCGTGATCTCTGGTAACAAGATAAAATGCGGCGCGGACTTCCACCACACAATACAAGTTCCCTTGGCCTACGCTATATGCGGGATACAGCGAGGTAACAAGACGAGCTAAAATGAAACAACAAATATTTCATACCATTGTAAGTTCCCCAAAATTTGAAATTGAACCCACACCCACTGCATATAACGTAAGTTCAACAAGCCGTAAGTAATAAGTAAAATAATGACAAAAACGATGACACGCCATCGTTTGAACATTGATTTTCGATAAATATTTAATCGCTTTAAAAATACATCTCATTTGGGTAATATAGCAAATTAAATTTTCACGAGGCGGCATTTCATTTATTGGATATATCTTGAAATAAATATATTTAACACTAACGATGGTAATTTATATTTCTCATGTATTTTATTATTTTTTTTCTTCACAATATTCCGATGGTGACCGAAAAAAACCCTAGTGTTAAATAGTGGAACTATTTGATACTGAATACTGAAGGGATGATAATAGAAATAGAAGGACGATAGGAATAGAACTTAGTGTTTAGGCACTATCATATTTTTGCGCAATATCTGGAGAAAACCTTACAAGCTACTGCGTTTTTTTTGCATTTTTCTTACATTTTACAGTATGTATAGCGATAGTTCTTACACGTTTATTACAAAATGTTAATGTTGTTAGAGGATAGGCTGAGGGAATCTAGTTTTAAGTCTATAAAGAATACAATTTATTGAATATTTTAACATTTTTAAATGGTATCACACGAAAGTACCTACAAAAAAAAATTTTTCCGTTACTCAAAGATTATTTCAAAAAATAAAGAGAATGAGAATGCTATTTATTAAATATTTTAACATTTTTAGGGTTCGTATGTTTAAGGAAAACAGGAACCATTATACGATCGATTTGTTTTCTGTATGTCTTTCTATCTGTCAAGACCCTTTATATCAGGGATTGTACGGAACCCTCAGTAGGCGAGGCCAACTCGTGCTTTAAATGTTGTTTCACAAGGAAAAATATTTTATAAACATTTAGTCTATTTCCAAGTATCACCATAATCTGATAACATCACACTATATTGATTGACACTTTGATGTGGTCGCTGTGATACGAGAGTCCACTTTCGTAGGTAATATGCAAATAATGGTTGCTATTGTAAATGTAGCCTGTATGGGTGTTTTTAATAACTATATAGAGAGAAAAACTGTACTTCTAAAAAACAGGTATGAGTTCATTGTGTAAGAGGTATCTTTGGTGAATGAATGATTTTTTTTATAATCATTACCTCGCCCTTAAAAAGCGCGGCGTTAAAATTTTAAAATTCGCCACTTAATACTGAAGTGTCGAGAAATTAAACAGAAATCGGAATGCAGAATGTTTTGTTAATAGATATCTTCGACTTACCCTGCTATATGCGGGATAGAGCGTGAAGCGTGAAAATAAATCAAACTATACAAACTAAGTAGGACAACAGACTCTGCTCAACCATGATCATGATCTAAGGCTCAAGTTACCAAAACGTCCAGAGCAGATGTTTTAATCCAACAGCTAATAGAGTCGAAACCGCGGCTTTTAAAGTGTAATAAATGAACTTAAATCGACCGTTGCATTGGCAACATTGGAGGCATCGCTGTTACGCAATACTGTTCATTAGAATTAGTAGCGTTAGCATATTTTGATAAAATAAAACATAGATTCTTAAAATGCTTCATGCTATATTCCACATATAGCTGCTGAGGTAATCTAGTGTTAAGAAGTGTCTTAGCGTAAAATTTTCGAGACATTCCATGATGAATAAAACTTAACGCCTCATTTAGTCTTATTATTCGAGCGGTATAAAAATCAATTTTAATCGCCCGAGTAGGGTTTTTAACGGTTTAAAACCGCTTATAGTCATATGCTGTGCAGCTATTTTTACCAAGAGAAAAAGCATAAAAATGCTAAGCAATTAAAACCAGTTCGCTGCTAACCGTACTATTTAACAGAGATTTCCCATGCAATAGTCACCCACTAAACTACATTACAGTACTGTTGCTGCGAGTATTATTAATTTATTCACATTGGCTAATGCGCTGAAACGTAAACTACCTGACCTTTTGATACCTGACGGTCTTTGACAGAGAGGCCAGTGATAGCAAGTTGGAATTTACAAATTACTAGCTAGCTAGGTGAAAACTTGTGGATTTCTTTGCGTGGTCAGATAGATATGGGTAATAGTTTTATATCTTTTTCTTCTTCAGCTTCTCGCTGCTTCACTTTCCGTCGGATTTTGGAGACATTGCCTGTTGAGTCTGAAGACCACACAAGACCACATTGAGTTCCGCCATACCACGCAAGATTTCGATAATTAGACAATATTTTAGGAATGGAGTGAGTCTTATCACTGCCGACATACATATACTGCAAAAAACTAAAACAAAGAAAATTCACTAAAGTACAATGAATTACAAAATATTTTCTTGCTGGTGGAAATGAGGGCGATATTTTAGTTTGATGTCGATAGTCGGTACGATGAGGAATCCTAATTTTGGTACATTTGTTATATTACGGAATCCTTTACAGACATGAACGACTCACGCTTGGCTAATTTTTATTTCACCACTATCTGTGTCATAATAAAAGAATAGAACTATGGAATAAAATCCTATTTCTAAACTATATATTAATTAAGTTAATCTGCGTGTGTGTTAAAGTTTATCCTGTACCATACATTTTCATTTTTACCACATTTTACTAGAAACACTATATCCATAGTCAGTTTATATTCTGGTCGTCGGTAGCATATATTTAACTAATTTGATAAAGTGCAGTGTTAAGTTCCGCACACACACTATGTCTCTTATCAGTTGAAACTTGATAACGACTAATTACTTAGCACTTCCATTACTTTGTTTATTCTATATATATTTTATAGCTTCACGCATTTCCTTTATGTAACAGGGTAGAACGAGTAAGCGCAGTGTTAAAACACTAAGTACCACACTTTTATCCCAAAATGTTGAAATATTGTAGTAATTACCTTACCTTGCTACTAGAGTAAGGATATGAAAAAAAAATACAAGACGTGATGTTGTGTTCCGCAACTCAACACATAATGTTGGAAATTCGAATCAAGGGGAAGAATGACTTGACTTGTCTTCTCTGTCTCTCTGTCCGTCGGCGTTGCGCTCCGTTACAATACGCAACGCCTCCACAATTCGGCACAAAATGGAAAACAGAGTGCCTTTACACTAGATTTCCTCTGTGAAGCAGTTTTTTTCTAATTAGCTTAATACTATGGTTTTGTAAAGTAAAATATTATATAAAACAAAATAGTAGCTTAATTTATTTCGTTAATTCACCGCAAAGTATGAACGCTCGTTTACAAGTTATAAACAGCTCGTTACGACGCTAGTTACACGGGGAAATATGAAAATATTACTTTTTAAAATTTCGTATCCATGTTTTATTACTATTATTATATTAACTTGGATATTAAATGTGGTATCGTGGTATAGTGAGTCAACGTCAGGCTGTGAATGGTGATTGTGGGTTCGATATCCAATGGAGGGATTAAATTTAAGCCGTGTTTTGAATTAGAACTAGTAACTTTTTCTACATGAGGGATTAAGCGTGGGTAAGCGAAATAAATATGCATTGGGAGTTCGTATATTTATAATGCACACTGGATGATGGTATTTAACGCCATATTTTTGTACATTGTCGATTAGAAAAAAAATTTATCAAAAGCGTAAAACAAATGATGAGTGGCGCAGCGGCACAGCTGTTCTTGACTGTGAACGCGACAGGTTCGATTCCGATTCTTGAGTAGCTAAAAAAACAATATTTTTACACAATAATCACGCCTACTGGGAATCGAACCTACACCCATCTCAAACAGTCAGTGTTTTCAAAATACCAAAAAGATATTACAACTCCAAATGAACCCTTTAAAACTACACAAGTCCACATTATATCTATAAAGAGCTGTAATAACGGTGTATTGTTAATTAGCTGCGGCTGTGACGCTTTCATCGTCAGTTTAATAATGTCACGTAGGCGTGCATTACGGAGAGTGGGTAGGCAGGTAGGTTTGTGGGAATACTAGCTGTGGGACATGGTTTTCCCTTTTTTTAGTTTAGATTTTTTTTTCAATTGCACGCTGTATTTAGCAGGCACAGAGCCTGGGAGCCTAGTGCGGGAGCTACTCCGCTACTGACACATTCCGCCTAATTTTCAGGGCACCGCATGTGCGGCGGAATTCAACGCCGCGCAAAACCTTGGTATCACAGGGAAGACATTAAAATATTAATGAATATTCATACTACACCGTGGCAGCATATCATTATTGATATTATATAGTTTATATTGGGACATAAATTTACTTATTAACGTAACGTAACCAAAATATCGATATATTATCAATATTATCCGCAAAGCAAAGCGTGATGTGCCCATTAATTATTTTCGGGGCGGAAATTGGCATCTCTGGTATTAATGTCTCTTATTAATTTCCCATTAAAACGAGGTTATAGTACATGGGATGTAATGAATGTTGACCAAAACTTCTATGGTATCTAGGGTATCTAAGGAAAGAGACCATTGTGACGCAGTGGATAAGTGTTTGTAGTATGTGCGATGATTGTGAGTTTATTTTGCACTGGGAGATACAGCAATGTTGAAATTATTACACTATTTATTGACTTCAGAATAAGTAATACATGTACATTAAAGTAAGTCCATTTTCTTCGTTCAGTTCGCTACTTAAGACGCAGTGTCTCGAAAATTGGCAGGAACTTGGAGAACGAAGAGCCTTAGACATATATATATATATATATATATATATGTATATATATATATATATATATATATATATATATACATTTTCATATTGCATATAAAATCTAAAAGTAGATAATATACTAATCATTTTACTATTTTTTTCCTTAAAAGGCGGTTAATGAGTGAATATAAAAAATATAAGTCAGTAGGAAGGAGTAAAAAGAGGCCAAGCGTAACCTTTTTTATAATTCTGCATTTTGCAAACTATGAAAAATCGATGAACCGTGTAAAGGCTGGTGTATAATTGCTCGGAAAGTTCCCAGACCTATAAAAACTCTTCTAACCGTCAGAAGTGCCTGGACTAATTGAATTATGTTTCACTAGATATTAGCTTTGTTGTTTCGTTATTTTACATATATTATGTAATAGGTACATTTTTTACCCTTTATGGTGTGGCTAAAGAAATTGTTCATATTATGAGGGTAGAAATACTTTTATTATAGCAAGCAAAATTTAAGTATTATGATAAGCAGAATATTAAAATTTGAATGTACACTAAACTCACTACCCATTGCCTACAGCTAACTAATGTGAGAAATAAAACTAAATTATATATTAAAATTAATTGAAAATATTAGTTTTTCAAATAGACTATTTCAAACAGAAAGCCTCTAGAATTCGGCAGAAAGTGGGGAATAAAGTGTCTTAACATTAGGTTCCCTCTGCCTACCCTGCTGTGTGCGGGATACAGCGTGAAGCTGCCTATATAGACTATTGAAAAGCACTTCAGAAACGTCAAATGAACATTAAGCTACCACCTATTGGGAAGGCAGGTCTGCTGAGAAAGAGCCTGCAAGAAATTCAACAACTCAACACTTTGTTTTTTTCAATGTCAATGGTAAAATTTAAATATTACATAGACTGGCCGCTATGCTACCTGACATTCAATAGATACAAAGAAAATAAGTATCGATAAATAAATATAATTTAGACAATTTTATTTAACAAAAAAGTAAATATCATTTGGAGAGGCCCCGGGGCCCAATGCGACAGCATCTGGCCGAAATAGCTGTGATTGTAGGCTCGATATACACTTAGAAGAAGGGTTATACTTACATTATTTTCATTTCCAGCAATATCTCGAAATGAGGACAACAGAATGTTTTAACACTCTGTTTCTCCGCCTGCTCTGCTGTACAGTATAGAGTGTGAAACGTGAAAAAAAGACAATTCTATAATATTTTCCACTGTTAAAAATATATGTAGTTATTACAAAGAAAATCTTTTAAGCCTAACTTAGTCAATTACATGTAATTTAGCATTATGGGTCCACCTGAGCCCCGATAGCGCTAAACTTTTTGTTTATATTAAAATCCTATTGTAGATTCCGTGTCTGTATCTTGCCTCGCCTTTGTGTGGCTTAAGTTTGGTTAAAATATACAGGGTAGGTCTCGGTATACCCTCGTTTTAATATTATATTTAGTTTTATTAAGATAAATCAATTAAATAGTTTCGTACTGTAGCTCGCGTATTGCAGGGTAGGCAGAAGGAACTTACTGTTAAGACATTCTGGTCCCTTCTCTTATTCCAAAATTGGGCGGAAAGTGTTTCGTGTTGGACGACGTAACATAACGCTGTGAGTGTGAGTGAAGTTTTATTGAATACCATGCAGTTTCCGAGATCCAATGTGAAACATTCTTTTGACAAATTTAAATCTGTATGTTTTCACTGAAGTGTCGCATTGTTATGTTAATCTGTAATCGGTAGCATTTGCGGCAGGGCGGGCGGATCCGGGCGATTATTCTTGTTTCAATTCTGATGGACCATTGAAGACGATTTGTGGACGAGAAATCCGTTGCTGCTTTGGCATCTTAAGCCATTTTATCTTGAATGGAACATTTTGAGGCCATTAAATTTTTTATATTTCAGGTATTTTCGTTTTCCTTGTTGGTTTATATAAAAATAATAATCTGTACTAGTTACTTCAATAAATGATCCCTATTCGTTCCGAGACACAGAAGTGAAAGCACGTTGTTTTATTATTCCTAAATATAAATTTAGAGTGTGCCAGTTGTACAAGTGTTACTGTAAACGCGACAGATTTTGGATTCGATTTCTACAAGATAAACTGAATTATTATATATATTAATATTTTCATCTCTTCGCTCCAAAGCCGGCGCCGGCGTGGCGATGAGTTCCGCCACTTAGCTAACTAATTGATGAAAGGATGTAATTAAGTTCTATTGGTCCGGTCTAAGCCGAAGAAAAACAAGATTTTCCATTTTACACGTTAAAGACGACTAGTACTATAACTTAATATTTTTCACTCTTTCCATTGTGTACAAGTAATAAAAGCTTATACATAGTAATAGCTCTATTAAATTGAAAGATGAAAAGAAAATCGTTCAAAAGTACCCTCCTATGTCTTCCGTTACTTCCTGAGGATGCGTGTTCCTCAAAGGGACTCGGATGAAAGCTAATAATAATCGATTCAACTACATAGATTTTCTATAGGATTTGTCAAATAAAACTTTTGCGTCATATATTTTAACATTTAAGTGAGGCCGGTCGTGGCGCAGGAATTTGATTGTAAAACCGATTGTTGACTTTTGTGAGTTCGAATCCCATTCGAGGAGATGAAATATTTATTTAAGTTAATATTTCCATTTCTTTCCTTTGGTGTTAAGGCAAAGCGTGGCATTGAGTGCTGCCACTCATCATGCAATGCCGCCAGAATTCGACAGAAAGTGGAGAAAAGAGTGTCTTAACACTAGGTTCCCTCTGCCAACTCTCCTGTGTGCGGGATAATGTTTAATTTTTTTTTTTTTAGTTTAAAGTTTTTTTATCAACATTAAATTTGTTGTCTACTTGAACAAACAGTAATTAACTATTAAAGTAACAAATAATGTTAAAAAAATACTCTTTTATATCTCATTTATTAAAATTAATTTATAAAATATTATATTAGATAGCAAAATTTCAAATATTTTTTGAATCATACAGCCCCTTTGGGCCTTAATGAAGACGCAATAGAAAAGACAAACGCTAGTTAATTTTAATATTAATTGTATAAACTGTCGGCGTAGTTTGTGGAAGATAATCACAATTAGTGGAATATATTTAACAAGAATAGCTGTGATAACGAATTTGCACAGTCGCGAGTAGTGAGTTACTTTTGTAATGCTTAAGTCATGGGCTTTAAGCTTCTATTGTTGTTTCTAAATTCTATACACATATTTCTATATATTTCTTTCATTTAAAAAAAATCATCATCATCATCATCCTCAGCTCTTCGGACCCATCCACTTCCCGCCAGCCTCTTTATGTCGTCGTCGTAAATAGTGAAGTTCCATCACTCCGCTCACAATGCATCTAGAATCCGGTAACATGGGGACGGAGTGTCCTAACACTAGGTTCCCTCTGTCTAACCTCCTGTGGGATACAGCGTGAAGCTGTATTTAATTTTATTTTTGAATTCCGCTTTAATATAAACTTTGCACGTCACCACGCCTGTGGTGCCGTCTGTTTAGCAAGTCTAGGAGAGTTCGTTACTCGATTAGGCGACTCTTAATCAGCGCCTAGCAGCAAACAGAATGTATTCAGAATTAATAATTGCCGGCAACCGTTGCTAGTCCCTTGATTGTAACTATGTAACGTTTTTCCGTTATTTTATTTGTATATGTATTTTTTTATTTATAATTAGATAGATGAACGTACTGTTTTATAGTTTTTTTTGGTTGTTGCGAGAGCGTTTGTTATTGCAAATAGTAAATTTGATAGAAGGATAAGTTTTTCAATATGGTTAATTCTTTCATCCTTTTAGCTTTTTGTGATTTGTACAAGGCACAACTATATATTCTGTAGCTTCATGTGATATATTACATATACATTGCGTGTTGAGTGACGGAACTCAACGCTGCGTTTTATTTTGTTACCAGAGCTAGGAAATGAAAATAAATCATTCTCCGGTTGGGAATTAAATCCAAAACCTTTTAATAATGAATTTAATAATGGAATGGAAATGGAATTTAATAATGTTCAATGTAATGATGTGACATTTCATTATTAGATATTATAGATGAAGCCAAAAAAATTGTCATGGCGGTGGGACTTTATAGGTTCAATTCAAAAAAGGAAAAATAAAATTATTTCCTTCGCTATAGTAACGGGTCAAAGCGCGGCGCTGAGTTCCACTACTCTGCAATGTTAAAAAAATTACCAAAAAAATCACATACAAATATGAACGAAGTCAGGTCTCTTATATGTGTAAGAAATAAAATACAATACACTGAAAATTATTACCAAATTAATAACCGAATAACATTTCTATGTAGAACCATTATAATATAATGTTCCAACCAATAAATAGGTTTATGGAGAGGATATCACCGTTTGTATGGCAGCTGCTCGTTTGTCGGCAAACTTTACTTAACGTCAGTGGCTCTCAAAGTTGCATTAAGGGAATTAGGAAAGATATGAAAATTATATAGAACGCGATTCGAACCCGCACTCTTCTTGGACATTGTTCGAATTACGATATTAAAAAGGAAAGTTTTTCTAAAATATTTTCCAATGCTTAGTATTAAATTACACTTTAAAATATAATATCAAAGCTTATATTTATATGAGTCTAGTATTCGCATAGCCTTAAGCGATGTAGATAGAAAAATAAATAATAGTTACGTTCACAGCTTTGTCCTATGCAACTGAAACTTAAGAACAAAATGAGAAGAAAAGAAGAACAAAAACCATATCTATAAAATAATAATGTTGTATTGAACGAGGGAACCTAATGTTAAGGTACTTCGTTTATTTCCGATCCTCACTTACTGCTGAATTCTCGACACAATTCATGTAAGAGGCGGAGTTCAACACCGCGCTTTGCCCCTGTATCACAGCAAGGAAATAAAAATATTAAATATAACATTGCCTTTAGTGGGAATTAAACATACAACCATCGCGTCCGTTCACACCCATGTGCCATTAGGCCACAAGATCCTCTTGAATATTATTCATATTGAAAATAATATTCTTATTTGTATATTTAATTAATTAAAATTAATTTAAGAGATTAATTAAGGTTAATATTCTGATTAATCTCATAAGAACAGAGCGTTAACCTTTGAGAATCACAAGCTTAGAAGATAGAGTGTACTTATTCAAGCGTCTTAAGTTCAGATGCACTTCAGAAGTTGGAAGTTGGAAGACAATTATGGACAGAAGTACTTCTTAGCTACGTAACTAGTAAATGATATGGTTAAATATTGATCTGTATTAGAGAATGTTATATATTTTTAAGGTACCGTAGTTGAACAGGTAAAAACGGATCTTATAGGATGATTTTGTTTCTCGTATGTCAAGACCCTTTATCTCAAGTCGGCGTGGAGGTATCAAGCTGAAATTATTATATCGAAGTCTATGGTCCCTAATTATTATATAAAAGCAACGAAAAAATTGCTTCAATTCAATGAAATCAAACGATATGAGCATTTATGTATCGATTTTGCTACATTTTCTGTAAAATTCACCACGCAATCAAAACTGACGACATATTTCCCGTGGATCTACAGTTATGAAATTCAGCACTATAAATACAAATAAGCTAAAATTCGACAAGCGATCCGATTTGCGCTTAACCGGATTTTTTTATTCCAGTTTGTAAAAGGAAGGTGACAATCAGAGTGAATCCACACTAGGTTCCCTCTGTCTACCCTCCTGTATTCTTTTGTTCTGTACAGCGTGCAGTTAAAAAATATGATTTTTTTCACTCATACATCCTAACATTAAACAATATTTATAAATCTCGTATCCTAATTACAAACAGAAGTTCTTGAGATTACCGCAATCAACCAAACAAATTTTACACCTTTCTAATGTTAGTATAGATATAGATTATATTAACCATACATTACGAAATGACACTATAACCTTAGAACTCATATGCAAATCTAAATATCTTCCGTCAGTATTATAATTATATATCTCAAGGAAAGCACCTGAGAATGAGATATAGTATGTTCATGTACGAGACGGTAGCGGCCAATTTAGTTGAGGTCACACGTTCAATGCCGCCTGGGAAATCTTGCTTATGCGCGCTTATTATTTATCTGTCTTCGTCGTTTCAAGTATGTTGGCTGCCTTGGCTGAAATATGAAGCAGTAAATGTGAGCGAAATTTTAACTTTTATTACTTACATAGGAAATTTGTAATGATTTTTTTAATGGTTATTTTAGGGTATGCTTAATTTTTTTCCCTTATTATTTAAAATTTATTTTTATTTTATATAATAAGAAATGTCTTTCCGTTTAGTTTTCTGTGCTCAACCTGAGTCTGGCTAAATAAATTCTACTAATAAACTCACTATACTCGATATTTTAGATAGCATTTGTTTAATGGTAGTATTAAGTCAAAACTGGCTCACTAAACTATATTTTTCAATATTCATGCAATATTATAAAATCTGTAAAGATCGGATTGCGGCGATGAGTTGAAGCTATGTCTTGAAAAGGCGGTGAGTAAAAATCGGACTGTATTAACACTAATCTCCCCATCTACTAAGACTAATACATCACTTTTGCGCAAAAGCTGATGAAAAATAAAGCATTATACTAGTATGGAGCCACTCACGCGATAATTTTCTTTACGCTTGTCCATATCTATCTTAAACTTTCATTACACTCCAGTACGCTATTGGGTTGGGTAGGCGTGGGTTTATTCCTGGGAACCATCATCTAACAATATATCTATATAATGACAAAGTACATTTAATTGACACTAACAAAATAGTTAGTAAAACTTTATGTTTGACTCAAAGTAAATTTTATTTTAGTCATAGGTTTAAGAGACTGACAGCTTCTGTGCTATCTTATTATTTTGACTTATCAGCCAAGAACTTGGCTACTACTTCAACTGCTTCTATTGAGCAGAATTCATTCTGACATTATACCTACTAATTTACACTCTGTGGACATTTCTCAACATTTAAATCATTTTCTCAGACAACAGAGGTAGCAACGTCTAGCTCTAATTTATTATTAAATATTCCATTGATCAAGCTAGCTTTACAATTAAATAACAATAATAACACACACTGCACATCATCACAATATCCATGCAAAAATAATAATAAAAATGTAAAGTCAAATAAAAAGTCTATTAGATTATTCCTTTGGAGGCTTTGCTTTGGATCTTCTCACTTCTTATTTAAGTGATAGGATTCAAGAGGTAAATGTCAATGGGAAACTATCACACGGGTCACCTGTAGCATTGGGGGTACCACAAGGCTCTATTCTGGGTCCGTTTTTGTTCCTTTTGTACATTAATGACTTACCTCACCTTATGAGAGATATCTGTGAAATGGTGTTGTTTGCAGATGATACATCTTTAGTTTTTAAGGTAATAGACGGCAATTGGAAATTGACGATGTAAACAATGCTCTTTCTAGGATATTACACTGGTTTAGTGCCAATAGCTTGCTTTTAAATTGTAGTAAAACTAATGTATGTATCAGGTTCTTTTTTAAGAATGTGCAACAAGTAGAAACTAGGGTTTTGATGAACAATGAGGAACTTAAAGTAGTTAATGAAACAATTTTTTTAGGTATAACATTAGATGCTAAGTTACAATGGGGTCCGCATATAGAAATTTTATCTGGTAGACTTAGTTCGGCAGCGTATGCTATCCGTAAGATTCGTCCACTGACCGATGTTGACACCGCGTGCTTAGTATACTTCAGCTATTTTCATAGCATTATGTCTTACGGTCTATTACTTTGGGGCAGTGCCGCTGATATAGATACCATTTTTGTGCGGGCTGTCCGAGCAGTCTATAAAANAATAAAAATGTAAAGTCAAATAAAAAGTCTATTAGATTATTCCTTTGGAGGCTTTGCTTTGGATCTTCTCACTTCTTATTTAAGTGATAGGATTCAAGAGGTAAATGTCAATGGGAAACTATCACACGGGTCACCTGTAGCATTGGGGGTACCACAAGGCTCAATTCTGGGTCCGTTTTTGTTCTTTTTGTACATTAATGACTTACCTCACCTTATGAGAGATATCTGTGAAATGGTGTTGTTTGCAGATGATACATCTTTAGTTTTTAAGGTTAATAGACGGCAATTGGAAATTGACGATGTAAACAATGCTCTTTCTAGGATATTACACTGGTTTGGTGCCAATTTTCATGTCAAAATTGCACATTTTTTTGGTTGGTTTTTTTTACTTTTTTGACATGTCCAAGTAAATGTTAAGCACTTTTATGGAATAAAGATATTTTGACTTTGACTTGACTTGACTTGACTAACTGTTGTAATAACTTGCCTTCTCTCGCCCTTTGGGAAACCCTTGGTAATTACAGAAATTGGTCTCAATGACAACTAGGATACACTTTTAGATATTAATAATTTAGTTTTACATTTTAGGTAAATTTTACATTTAATTTATACTGCTGTTCAATGTAATTGGTACTGAAGAAAAGCTATATTAATATAATATGTAGTAGCTATATAACTAAATGTTTCACTAATTAACCTGCTTTATTTTTAGTGTCCTAGTCACTAAAAATAATTCTATCAATTTAAATACACGTGCAGTTCAACCGAAATCAATGATATTACATGAAAATCTTTCATCATTTTTAGATAGTTAAATGACTATTTTTAAACGGAAGAAATTATAAATAAAAGCCTACCTACTAATAACGTCTACAAAAAATATAAAACCAAATATATCGCACTGAAATAATACATTTAACTCCAACTATCCAATACGTGAAAACGCATCTAAATCTTCGTTGCTATAAAGGCAAGCGGGTTTTTTTTTCGAGCTTGTGGTTAATGCTGAAGAGGGTATTCTGTCCCTGATGCAAGCACTACGTGGCTGCCTGTGAGAAAAATTAAATAGAATACATCGGCGGGGAATCGAACCGAGCGAGCATTCTACTAAGGGAGCATTCTACTACTGAACCACCGATTCGTGTAGGGCAGGCGGGCGCTGGGGACACATGGCGAGTGGAGAGCCGTTTCGCAGCAAGGATTTTTTGATATTGTAACAACTTCTAAAGTACTTATTAACCTTTAACTATGGACGTGATTTTTTTATAACACACATATGGATTTTTGGTTGTTTTTTTTACTTTTTTGACATGTCCAAGTAAATGTTAAGCAATTTTATGGAATAAAGATATTTTGACTTTGACTTGACTTGACTTGACTAACTGTTGTAATAACTTGCCTTCTCTCGCCCTTTGGGAAACGCTTGGTAATTACAGAAATTGGTCTCAATGACAACTAGGATACACTTTTAGATATTAATATTTTTTAGGTTAATTTTAAATTTAATTTATATTGCTGTTCTATGTAATTGGTAGTTCAAATATATTCAAATCAGTCGTTATTGTATAATTAACGTTTCATCATACTGAAGAAAAGCTATATTAATATAATATGTAGCTATATAGCTAAATGGTGCACTAATTAACCTGTTTTATTTTTAGTGTCCTAGTCACTAAAAATAATTCTATCAATTTAAATACACGTGCAGTTCAACCGAAATCAATGATATTACATGAAAATCCACAGCAAACGTACTCGTACCACTGAATGTTTCAAACACATGAATTATAAACAAATATTCCAATGCATTTGGTCCCAAGCGCTCTGTCCTCTAGGACAGATCGAGTAGATGAAAGTAAAAATAGCCTATACTGAAATTTAGAAAAAATAAATTATCATCCTTTTCTATCCAAAAGCTATCATGGCTCCGATTGAAACGAAATATATTATAATACGTTTATTATATTATGATACATAAACATCTTTAAATAAAATCTGAAATTATAAAATTTTCCTTCATCATAATGTCTTATCCATAAAATAAACGTCACTGTGTTTCTTGCATATCAGTATAGGCAGAAATAATCTAGTGTTAAGAATAATATCACTTCCTTGAGTAGAGATTACCCGCACAACTAACAGTAGTGCGCTGCGAAAGTTCACTGTCACAAAATAAAAGGAGGTAGAAGGTGACCTCGGTTGACTTTCGATAATACAGTATCAATAATACTGGAGGAAGTTCCCGCCAAGTATGAGGACCTGGAGGGTATGTATGAAGAGATTGATATACAGTAGTATGAAGAGATGGAAGCGTTTGGCGCTCCGTTTTTTCTGGCTAGAAATAACTATACTAAAAAGAAAATTACAAAAATATAACTTATAACACTTTAGCACTGGCTGCAGTAAATCAATGTGATGTCAGCAAGCCGATAATAACCGGATTCGGTTTGAGAGCAATTATTGCTTGATTCCGTTAAAATGGGAATGAAATACTGTATCGTAGTGTACTGATTTATGATGTATGTATGTTGGATATATGTTACCTACGTAATTATGTGATGTGATGTACCTTGATAAGCGTGATGTGATGATGATGCCTTCCGTATTTTTTTTAAATAAGTATTTATCTGTATATCAAAAATTTCATTTATTATTTTTCTTTTCTTTGAAGTAATATAAAACATTATTTTTCACATTTGCACACAAATAACGACACAATGTAGGTATACTTTGGAAGTCGATTTTTTTGATTTATTTATTAAAATAGTTCTATTTCAGGAAAACATACACAAATAATAAGTAAGAAGCATAATTTGAAATTTGAACTTGAAAATCCATTTACATAATTCACGATATTATTCAAACATAATATTTAAAATATTATTTTTACCAGTTTCTACCCCACATATAGCGGATATACCCAAAAAGATCCTAGTTAAAAGTCTCCGTTTTAAACTTTTCATGTTAAGGGGCGTCAGTAACCAAAATTAAAATAATTTACTAATATTAACTTATTCGTTTAATTAACTTTATGTTATATACATATTTCATATATGTGTCATATACAGCGGAGCGACGTTATTAAACCCACTATCAAAGTGATGTCACACCGGACTAATTAATAACTCTGAGTAAGGTTTAGGTTCCAGGAGAACGTTGTGAAGATATAGCTAGTGTATATATATATATATATATATATATATCGGCGGTTTCGCACGCATTATAAATCTGAAAAGTAAAAATTTATAAGTATATCATATAAAAAATATATATTACAAATATATATTTGTGTTTCATTTCATACAAAAGGAGTGGATACGTTGGATACTAAAGTTTTTTAACTTTAATACATTGTCAACCGGTTTATACTTTTTAGTAGTACCAGGTGTACTTTATCAACTTTAAATGTAATGAGGCGGTCTGTACGCGATGACTGTGGGTTTGATTCCCACTCGAAAGAATATATGTACTTTTATTATACAAGAGAATAAATTATTACTTACTAAAATTATCATTTTTTCGATTCTTCAGAAGCGCGGCGTTGAGTTCCGAAATTCAGCGGAAAGTAGGGGACGCAGGGTCTTAGCATGAGGTTCCTTCTGCCTACCTTATAAGCGGCACAGCGTGAAGCTGATTTTTTTAATTAAATGTAATATAAAATCTATAAGCATGTGATAATTAAAAACCTATTATCTCGCCATAATCTGTCGATATAAAGCAAAACGAGTGTCCATACTTCGTGGTGAATTAATAATATAAGCGATTAACGTGCGGTGTCTCTATAAAATGGCGATTGCTGGCAACACTTTTACAGCATATCATTAAATGGAAATGTAAATTAAATATTGGTTTACGCTATAACTTGATTCCGTTGTGGCGTAGTGTGAAAATTGGGGAACGGAGTGTCTTATTACTCTGCCTACCCTATTGTGTGCGGGATACACCGTGAAGCTGATTTTTAATATTTATTTTCATTTTCTCGCTTTGGAAGACAACGCACGGAGTTGAGTTCTGCCAATCAACACGCAATGTCTCGAAAGATGACTCTACAGTGAGGGACGTATTATCTAAATCCAAAATATTTTACGTTCCTTGTTACCTCTATTAACTGTTAGTTATCTTATAATTTAAATAAAAAATATCATCTTAACATCGTTTCTAGATTTCAAGAAATTTGTGTAGAAACATACTTATGAAATTTAACTCTAATGCTTAGAAGCCTAAAAAGATTACCATGTTCAAATATTACCCAATTCCAACAACATGCAACATGTCAAACTGATTACCTCGTTTTTGAAGTCGGTTAAAAATACCTTTTTTTTCCTTTTTTAGTATTTCCCACAATTTTTATTTTTATTGTCGATTTCAACGTAACGCTTTTCAATCGAACCCAGAACCATTGCGTTAACAATATTTCTGTACTATATATATATATCTATACAGAGAATTTCAAAACAGTAAATCCAATTAGTTTTATCACCGAAACGTCTGCAGTATAATAAAGTAAACAAATATCTTCCAAGCCCCATCTTGAAGTCCGAATTCGAGATGCAGCTATATAGTAATTATGCAAATCTCTGTATGTTAATTGCATATTGTCGCTATAATTGCAGGTAAGAAGTTGGCTCCTAATCTAATAGAACAATTCTATGCTGAGCTATTTTAAATCTTAAATTTAACTTATTAAAGTTCAATTTAAGTTAGTTGCTTTAATTATGTACAGTGCTTTGCCTTAATAATATTTGGCAAAGTTTCTTAACTTAATTTTAGTAATTTTAATGGTGGATTTTATATTGTGCAAGAATTACGTGGAAAAGCTTTACTTTACAATTAAGTTTATAATTGTATAGCTTCACGCTTCATTTCTAACGTAGCGGCAAACGCTACGGTTTCTGCGTGCCTCTTTTTCTTCCTCCAGAGGTCGGTGACAGTCATCAACCTCTTGGATGTGGATGATGGAGCTACAGATTGCTATAATTTTCATTGTTTAATTTGGAGAGCTCCATATTCATAGTGGACGAAGGCAGACAAAAGTTGATGATGATAATGATGTATCATATTTTTAATGTCTGTAATATAAAGAATCCAAATATAAAGAGTAAATAACTTTTTTTTCTATATACTTTAAATCACATAATATACATATTCACAGATAGTTAAAACAATTTTAATTTCATTAAAATATTATAAAACTATTTTCAAAAAATATTTTAAAAGCAATTACAATATATTTCATAGAGAATGACAACATTGGTTTAAACTACATGAGAATCCTTTTAAGTTCGTTTTGATTTGGCAACTGAAGAACATATAAATGCTGCGAAGGCATTTATTACTGTATATAATTGTATATAAATATAAATATAATACAACTGTGGCTCAGAGATACATCTATTTTTTTTTTGGTTAGCATTGTTTGTGATAAATGAAAATTGACCTGAGATTAATCTATTTTTTATTTCCTTTACGCTTTATCCTACATATAGCAGAGTGAGTCTGGGAACCTAGTGTTAAGATACTTCTGTTCTCCACTTTCGCGGCAGTGCTGCGTGGCGGAACTCAAAAAAATAAATATTTAATTTTCTCAAGCGGGAATCGAACCCCTCTGTCACGTTTTCAGTCATACACTCGTGCCCATGACTGGCTTCAGGCGAATATAGGAGAACGAGGTAATGCTGGTTTCACTCTACCTCTAAAGGTAAATTTTAAAAAAACATGATAAAATATTATACGCACAATATTTTGTTTTATTTTAATGACTATTCAAGTTTTATGTTAAATTTAAAGTATCATACTGTGACTTCAATATACATTAGTTTTCATACGCGTCGCATACTTAGTGCTCTCTCACTCAGTAATTACTTACGGCTGCACTGAAGATTTGGAAATAGTACCGCGAGTTAAAGGCGTTCAAACAAAAAATATTTAATGATTACGAGTATCTTTTAGCTATCAAAAACATATATAATGAAATAAATATATATCATACTAGTTTTTATACCTGGCTTCTCTTGTGTTGTTTCTGATAATATACACTGTAACGCTTGTATTCATTCATTGTTCCTTGTAATTCATCTGTATAATTTAAGTAAAAAAATGTTTGAATTAATAAATGCAAATAAATATTTAATAAGTATATAAATATATAATAAGTAATTTTTAAACGTAGTATATATATAAAAATATTTTCACAAAAGAGCTACTCACTTAATGGCGCCAGGTTACGTGAAATACGGATAGTCGATTTCAATTACCACTAGAAATATCTTATAATTATTACTTTTTTCTTTTGAGTTCTATGAATATAGAATAATATATTTGAAGAAAAAAAATAAAAATATCCGTTATTAGTAAATTTTAGAGAAAACGGAAAATTCACTCCGCTTCCATTAATAAACAAAAAAATGCGTGCAAATAAAAAAAAAACAAAAAATAAAGTCATACGTTCTTTGACTCGCTATAAATTTAACGTTTCCCTTTTTATGGTGAGCGTGTCGTATTTTATTTATACAGCACTTCCCTGACGCTTAAGAGTAATCGGGGATTCAAATATTTAGGACATCAAAGTAAAAACACAGAATTTTGGCGTAATAGGACCTATGTATTTATGTGTCAGTCACTATTTTCTGTAAATATATAATATAACTGTTTTCTTTTTTTTTAATTTTCGCATATAGCACCTTCCATCTAATTTTCGAGATATTGCGTGTACTTGACGCCGTGTTTTGCCAGGAGAATTATAATTTCCCCAAGAGGGAATCAAACTGTTTGGGAAGTTCTGCGTAACTGTTTATATATATATATATATGCGTATATATATATTGGATAATATTTTGGCGTTGGTGGTTAGAACCTTTTATAGTGATGAGCTAGGCGGCACACCGCCAGGCAGCATCATCGATATACCACCTTTTCGTACGCAACGCTTTACCTCCACTTCCTTAATGTGAACGGCTAAGGAGTGGAACCCTGCCTGCTAAACTGTTCCCTTATAAGTATAACCTGGCCTTCTTTACAGGACGAGTGAATAGGCACTACCTAGGTAAGCATGTTCCACCATCGTTCGCATCGTCACTTACCACCAGGAGAGATAGTGGACAAATGCTTGCCTATCTACAATAAAAAAAAACGTATACGATATATAGTAATATAGTAATTTTGGTCAAAGTTCATTTTAATTCAGTATGTGATATTTTGTCCCTATACATATTTATTTCATTATAACAATATAATTTTTATAAGATCGTGCCATTATAGATTAGGAAGCGTTATAATTATTTATCTTATATTTGGATCCGACTGACCTATTTATTTATACTCGTACATATTATATTCCACACGTTTACGACTCTTGGATCGTCAATACATGAACGATCCCGTTCAATACGATGTTATATGTGGAATATTTAAAGAATTCATAATTATAAACCACGAAGGCCAATCAGCCTTTTAACCTTTGTAATTTTATTATATTTTTACATGTGAATTATTGTTGATTTTCCTTAAATTTACTGATTTAATTTTAAACTTGCTCAGTGAAAAAGTGTCTTTATTATGAATTAAGTAAATAATTATGAGCTGAAGTTTAAATTTAACTTACTTAAAATCGACTTCACGCTGTATCCCGCACACACCAAGGTAGGCAGAGGGAACGTAGTGCTAAGACACCGTTCCCCACTTCCTAACTCTACGCCGCGCTTTGCCTCGACACTAGAGCGAAGAAATAAAAATGTAGATCGAACTCACAACCACTTGCGTTTGCAGTCATATTTTAATCCCTCGCGGCACGACTGGACTCAACTTTTTAATTATTTTTAAATTATTTAAAAGTTTCATTTTTCATAGTTTCTTTTCTATAACTCATTAAAATATTTCACTGTTCAAAAATTACTTAAAACTTCCACAATTTCTTTTAAAATTACAAATTGTCATAAAAAGTGCTAAATAAGTTGTATCCAACGCTAAATGAACTAAAACTATCTTTCAAAGTTGTAACACCTCATTAACAATGTTAAACAAACAAACTAAATTTAAACGCTCAGAAACTCGTCAAAGTCGGAAAGAAAAGTTTGAATCTTTTGTTAAATTATAAACATTGGCTTCTGTTAATGAAATAGAATATAAGAAGAAGAATATAAGTAACGAAAATATTTTTTTTGTAGTTTAACACCCTATATCTTAAATAAAAGGGTTGAGGGAATTTAATGTAAAGACACTCCGTTCTCCTATTTACGCTGAATTTTCAACATTTTCCCTGGTAACGGAGCGTAGCGCGGCGTTGGGTTTTATCACTCTGCACACAATGCCTCCAGAAATCGTCGTATAAGCTTCACGCAAAGTCGGAAACGATAGTGTCTTAATGAAAACAGAGTGTCAATACTAGCTGCAGAGATTCTCTCCGCCTAACCTACTACTAAAGAATTACGTCTTTAATACGCCATATTATAAGCCATATACTCTAAACACTAGACCAAAGCGACCTCTCACAAATAACTCTACTTAATTACCATTTATGCAAACAAACAACAGAACAGCACTACTTGTTCTTTTTCATCCATTCATAATTTCTTTGTAACTCTACCGTCTGTATTACGTCTCTATTTCAAATGCTATACGAATTTAACTCCTAATACTACACAAATAATATCTATTTTCGTATAGCAAGTGTTTTCATTTAAATGTAACGTAAATTCAGTGTATCCCGTTCCTGGGATTAGTTCGCCACTTAAGTTGGTCGCTTGTTGGGATTCCGTGATAAACGAGTCGGCGCGGGATAGCTGGTCCATGGACGTGTTGCCAGCCGCTTGATGTATACATTGCAGCTAGTGAAATATTGTTGACTTGTTAGTGGGGGTGGAAGTTTTTAATTAGTATTATATTATATCATTGGAATACTAGATAATAAAGGGAAATATTTACTTACATTCCCTTGTTCCGGTAACAAGATAAACCACGGGGTTAGTTCCGACGTTCAAATTGGAGGGTATGGGAACCGTAGTATCTCAACACTAGGGTTCCTCCGCTATTCTTACTGTATAAGGGATATATGAAGCTAAAAATTTTGGATAAACGTGATATTGAATAACCTAGCATGTACCTAATGTCTCTAAAATTTATAGAGATTATGAACAAAAAAAATCTTACAGTCATATTAGTTGAAATTCTTCGAATTCGAATAAAATTTCTGACATCAAACGATGCCCTACCTATGAGCAAGCTGAAAACAATATGAAATTATTTTTTATTCTTGGTCTAATCATATAACATATGAGAATAATGATAGATAGACCGCAGCAGCACAGCATCTGACTGTAAAACAACGGTTTTGGGTACGATTCCCACTTTTGGGATATGGATTATTTGTCACTTCCTCACTTTACTAATAAGATTTATCTTTTTGGTTTAACTCATCTCTCCAGCAACAGACTGGATACAGAGAGAAGCACGACCCAAAAAAAAAATATTTCCTTTTTTTCTCCCATAAATCCCCCCCATTTTATCTGCACTCGTATAGAACGCATTGCAAATTATACCCATAGGCCAACAACTTCAGCTTCCCTTGTTTTTAAGCCTAACCAAAATGGAGGACAATCGCAATATAATTTAAGTTTAAAACTAGAAATTGTAACACGAGTTTACAATTTGATTCCGCAGCTGCTTACATAGCAACTTTGTTACTTTAACAACTGAATAATTAAATATGCAAGCCCATAGTTCATGGATGCATACTTGTTTTACAGTGTTATCAAAATTTTGTATATTATGAATATGAACGAGACCATCGTGGCGTAGGGCTTTCCCTAGGTTCGATCCCCATTCGGGGTGAATTAATTATTATTTATTAATATATATTTTTTAAAAAAGTAAGAAAAATGGGAAACTGCCCTCGGCTTCTCCTGTTATATATGGGGTAAAACGTGTAGATTATCAAACTAAAATAATCAATATTTTTTTCTTATACACACTTAAATAAATATTCGTATAGTCCAAGCGGGCAAAGCCGCGTAAGGGCTAGTAGTATTTCATAGTTTCATACCAAACCACACACCACTCAACAAGCAATGCCTTGCTAATTGCAACGGAAAGTGGAAAACGGAAGTGTCTTAAGGAGAACGAAGTGTCTCAACACTTGGTTCATAGGTTCCCTCTACCTAGCTATACCCTGCTATAATTTAAAAAAAATCTTAAAGTCCACGCAAACATAGATGTGGGTGATTACTAGTGCTCAATATAGACTGTATTGAGATTCTATTTTTCATATCTTTGTTATACAAGCAGTAAGAGTTACATGATTTTTTTAACTCTGGCATATTCGTACGCCGGACGGACGTATATATCACTTTTTTTGTCCCACAAAGGCTGGCAAAGGTCCTAAAGAGGCAATTTTTTATGAGACTTCGTATAGTATGACAAAATATTAAAAGCAACTTTGCACATACATACGAGGGTGTACTATGTAGGCGTGGTGTTTTTCATATGGCCCAAATTATAAGCTTGGTTGTGACAGCCTTGAAAAATTAGCCGCTGGCAGTGTGGGGGGAAAGACATTACCCTCTTTTAGTTTCGCTGGTGGATAAAGCTGTTGTTCTAAAGTGTTATTGTAATTCTGTATAGCTGCATATCCTATTGTAGGCATAGGGAATTCAGTAAAAAAACACCCGTTACTGGGTGGTAATACCATGCTATTTTCGGGACATTATGCTGATCAGTGCTGATTTGTGGAATTCAGCGCCGCACTTGGTCTTGTGAGTGAGGAAATGAAATAAACTCATTTCCCCAAATGGGAATCACATATGACTTTCCTCCACTGCCTCTATTATTGTAATGAGATTTTAGTCAATTTATTGTTTAGGAAATTATGAGCTCGTATAACTTGAGAAATAATTATTCAAAAAATGTTATCGGTTCTTACCATTGGAAAGTTTTGTTATTAGGTACTGTTTGATTGTATTCACTAGGTTTATATTATTTTAAAACAAATAAAGTCATATATTTAAGATTTTGTAATTTCACTAATACAGGTATAAATTTCAACGACATAAAAAACTTCAAATAAAAATCTCGCTAAATTAAAATTGTCATACGATTTTTAAAAAGAAAAACATACTAATATCTATTAAATTATAATACCTTTATTATTCTAGAGGGATTAATGACCCGACAAACCCTTGATCTTGATTTTAAATTTGTAGGAATAACAGCCAGTCATTCCGGTCTCACGCTGTATCCCTCATGCAGGCCTAGAGCCTAGCCCACTCAACTTCTTTTTTTAACAGAAAAAATATATTATAGCATAGCGACAAGTAAACAGCCAACCCATAAAGGCCGTCCAACTCAACATGCCCAATGTAATACGAATAGAAGACGAGAGTTGGTACGAGCTCGAGTTTAATATACGTTTAAAGTTTTCAAACGAATGCATTGTTTCGGAAGTAACACAACA
This sequence comes from Heliconius nattereri, assembly GCA_013403645.1. Classification (NCBI taxonomy): domain Eukaryota; kingdom Metazoa; phylum Arthropoda; class Insecta; order Lepidoptera; family Nymphalidae; genus Heliconius; species Heliconius nattereri. The sequence goes on along the minus strand of JAAIXI010000245.1, from coordinate 1,931,292 downwards.
TGCCGATTTATATCCAAAACTTTTGCTTGGGCGTGCATTCTCTTAACAATATTGAAGGCAATTTATAAAATTTTTATTGTGTATTTTATGTTATTTGATTTTATTGGGACCGTCGTATCGTAGCAGCGCAGCGTCCGATTTTAGGTAGGACGGTCATGGGTTTGACCCACACGGGGGAATTAGTTATCTTCATTTCTTCGCTATGGTAGGTTACGTTGAGTTCTGTCACTCAGTGCTTAATGTATTGAACATAGGGCGGAAGGTGACGGACGGAGTGTCTTAACATTTAGTTCCCTCTTTCTAACTTACGATGCATACTTGACAGACTGTGCGAAAAATTAAAATAAATTACTATAAAATATTAAAAAAAAAAAACAAATAAAACAATAATTTTGCTAAGCTTTGAGTGGGACTAAAAACCTAAATCTGAAGCAATAAATAAGTTAAGCATTTCACAGCATCGCATCGATCTTCATTCTCTTGAGATAACGGCCGCTCTACAGTGAGTGCTGTTCTATAGATAAACTGTTCAAATGCTTTTACTTTAATTTAGTACACGGTTTTCTTGGAATTATTTTTTTAGGCCAGTACATATAGACCGCAGGCAGGCAGAGAGGACCTGGGAACACAGTAAAACACGCCGTTCTCATTAAGACACTGCTCATCTTTATTTTTCGCCGGACTTTGAAGTCACTGCGTGTTGGATGGCGGAATTCAACTCCGCGCTTTATGTCTTTATATACTTCATTAAGTGGGAATTGAACCCATAATCTATCGCATTTACTGTTGCAGATATGTGTTCCTGCGCTACGTATACCTTCATTTATATAATTACTATAATAATAAGAATATGAGATTTCTCTATTGCTTTTTATAGTGTATAGAATATCTATTATTTATGTGAATTAAACAAAAATATACAAAAGGCCAGTCGCTGTAAGAATCTTGGGAACCTATAGTCAAAGCGTACTTATGACTTTTGAACACCGCTACGTCGCTACACCGCTACGCCGCTACGTTGCTACGCATCCACGCTCCGTTATGATGAATTTGTGATTAATTAATCGAAAAACAAATTATTATATCTGAATCAACGCTAATGGGTTCAATTTATAATCGGTCGAATGAAATATTTAAGAAAAACATTTCTTCGCTCTAATTAGGCAAAGGCGCGGCGTTGTATTCCGCCATTTAACACACAATGACACCATAATTTGGCGAAAAGTGGGAAACAGAGTGTCTTAACACTAGATTTAGAGTTCATAGAGTGGCGGAACTCAACGGCGCGCTTTGCATCGGCACCAGAGAGAAGAAATGGAAGTTCGATATTTACTTAAATATTTTATTTCCCCGAGTGGGGATGGAACACACAACCAATCGCGTAGACAGACACATTTTGTGCAGCTGTGCGAGGACTGGCTTATCTCTACATGTGTATTATATTTTGGCAACACTCATATCATCCAGTAGACACTCGAAATTGAAACCTATAGTTTCTGATTGAGCTGCCGTTCGCAAACGTCGCCATTACCTGCCGTGTATACTGGATTTAACGTGGACACTGCCACAGTGTAAAGATTACTAGTATAACAACTTATATTTATTTATCGTTTATTTATACGAGTATGACATTGTTATGATCGTTTAGATTAAGCGAACGAAATATTATAATATATTTTAAATTATTTATTATGCTTGATATAAAAAAAATATAGCTTTTAAAGTTTGTTTTTCATAAAATGTTGACGTTTCAATTAAAAGTAAAAATATATAAAACGTAAACGCATACGTTCTTAAAAATAGAAAATAATCTTCTTGTAATACTGCTATATTTAGACTATAACACCAACGTCAGTGGATTCAATTAGCAACGGTATTAACGAGAGATTATCGATGGCGAGACCCTCTAGCAAGATATTAATATTGCAGGTCGAACGGAAAACCCAGATCTTGCCAATTATCACCTATTACTATAATCTTTTAATTTTTTAAATATAGAAAGAAGTATTAATAGTTGTTTGCCTATATTTGGTATGACAAAAACGAATGTATCATTCTCTATACTAATATTATAAAGGGAAAGAGTATGTTTAATTTATCACACTTATCTCAGGAACTACTAGTTGTCATTTAAAAATTATTTGTATGCTGGATATTTATTAAATTTTTATATTTTTAATGCGTCATATATCATACAATACTCTTAGTTATTTCCATGCGACTGCGAGGGCAAAGCCGGCAGTAAAAACTAGATAGATATAGAAATTCAAAATATTGCTAGTTCTGCATTAATTGTTTTTAACGTTTCAACGTTTAAAATTGAATGGAAAGTAAAAACCGGCGGGGGATTTGTGAAGCTATAAAAACTGTACATACAATTTTGTTTTACTGTAAGTAACTAATTTCATACTTAGAGATGACCATCATTACGCATTTACTGTCTCCAGGATTTAAATCCTAGACTTTGCGCTACCCATATTCAGCTTATTGCTTTAATAGGCCTTTGTTATATAAATTATTTATATACATAATTGAATAAGCAATAATTAATAATAAATAGAATTAATCTGTAATCCTATATAGTAACAACGCACTAATCTAGCATTACCCCAGTTAATCCTATTAAACTGTAGTAGTTTTATCCTTCTTAATATTTTAATTGGAGCAGTTAGAATGTTGAGTTTGGGGATTATTGTAGGTACTGACAGCCTTAAGACAAGTTATGTACTCATTTATATAAGGACTAACGTATAGTTTAGTTTTTTTCCGGTCCTGTAATTTTGAGAATTCCTAGATTAGATGCCATACAATTCATTCCCTTGTTCCGGTAACAAGATAATCCTTAAATTATAGGATTCATCGGTCAGTCAATAATGGAAGAATGTTTTTATTTGTAAATAGGCCGTCGAGGCGTGGCAGCACAAGGATGTAACGCGACGGCTGTGGGTTTGACCCCCACTCGAGAAAGTGAAATATTATATACGTTTATATTTTCATTTATTCACTCTGGTGTTAGGTTCCCTCTGTCTACTCTTTAATGTTCTTTTTATAATTCGATTATATTTTGATTTACAAAGTTGAAATAAATACGTTCTTTTAAATGTAAATAGATCATCTAAATAGAGTAAATAGTTCTTTTAAGTGCATCTGATAGTAAACGCCACGGTGCGGTGGTGGATTCAGCTCAGTGCCATTTTATTTGCGTACTGACTTAAAATTTAAAATTTGTACTTTAATTTGTGTTATTTAATTTGTTGTAAGCAATATTAAAATAAGCATAATAAATAAACAAATATCAAAAACAGCAGACAAATATATTAGACTTATTCAGATTATCGTTTCACTGCCCCTATGGGTGCGAAAAGGACTAGTGAGAACAAATCGCCTGACATTAGCCAATTTGTCAAGCAATTTATCAATTAGGAAATTTCTTTTAATAGTGAGTTCTTTTATTATTACTCGAAATAGATAACAAAAATATTATCTATCGGGATTTCATTTTCATTTAGCATTCTTAAAGTAAAAAAAAATAACAAAATGCAGCGTTCAGCTCCACCATTCAACACATGATGTTTCTGGAATTGGGCCAGTACAGAACAAACGTTAGTTTATCTATGAAAACTAATTTTAAAGGACATAAAATATACATATCACGTACTATAAGGGTGTGTTTAGATTTATTTAATGATTTTTGATGTTTTTTCGATATCTCCTCTTTCTGCATCTTGCATAAATTGCAAAAACTTTTATATAGTAATTGGTTCTGTACGTTACTGTATGACCTACCCGCCTAACAGGTGCATCATGATAGGTCCGACTATGGGTTGGCAGGACTAGGCAGAGGAAACTTAGTGTAAGACACTTCGTTCTCCATTTTCCACCCAGTTTTTAAAACATTAATTACATGTTGAGTAGTGGAACTCAACACACACCTTTAATTTTGCAACCGAAGCGAGAAGATCAATATAGCTGATCCTTCAATTGAGAATCGAATCAGCAGCCGTCGCAATAATATCTCTAATGGAAATTGCAAAATAAACGCAAGAGCCCAAAAAATAACGACTCTTTTCTTTCCTTTTATAAATTAGCCAAATTTTTCGTCGTCCGAGGCCAATTAACCCAAACTGTTTCCAAAAGGAGTGTTTAATTAAGGCGTACGTCCGATCAAGTCCGTATTTCCATCGGTTGCAATATTCATTAGGCTTTGACTATTTCGATTTTTACCAAGGGCCCTCTATTATCCAAGATTGTTTGTCTGTTACATGTTAAAACGTTGGCTGTATGCAATTTGCCCGTTGCCTCGGCTATTCGGTTATTTTTTTTAGGCTTGTGTTAATTGAACTCTTTTTTTTACAACGACACATTGACATATTCATCTGGTGTATCCGCCGTTATGTTAAGTGGAGTAGGTGAGGAGGACTTAGTGTTATATAACTCCATAATTTATAGGACAATCAATCAAATCCTTCTTCGCTAGTGACTACTTTCTTCGCTTTTTGTATATCAAAAATAAAACGTAAACCTACCGAGTAACACAATCGAAAATAATATAATAATTTACATAATTCTAATTGCATGTATTAATAGGTTCCTTTTATAAATCTCTCGTAATATGAAGTATAAAATTGCAAAAGTATGTGGAAATGTGAAGGAAATATTTTCTACAATTATTTTCTAGCGGGAGTGAATTGTAATTCGAGTGAGTAGACATTGGTCAACCATCTAGAAGTCAGTATCAATGATGCTGGACGAAGGTGACGTAAAAAGCAATAGCGCCGGAGGTCGTGTGCTTGATGTAAGTGTTGGCTACGTACAAAAGAGTGGCGTTCCATTCTCCTTGACTAACTCGTTAGGAATAGATGATGAAAAAATTATTTCAATTTATAACGCTCCAAAACTGCTGTAATTATATAATAAAAGAAATTAATTTGAATTTTTATATACATATCCATTTTCCAAGTAGCATGCTATATGCATAGAAAATGCAGTTCACCACCAACCAGTAAAACATTGGAGGTCACCGATGTCATTACGCTGTAATTTACATTCAAAAGCGCTCATTAAATTAAATTTGCGCTAATTTGTTGCCCACTTGACATTTGCGTGGCAATATTACGGGCGGCGTCAGCATTAAAAAAAATCCGGTCAAGTGCAAGACGGATATTTCCACCGAGGGTTCCGTACCAATTATACGATTGTAGGTCAACAGGAAATAAAACTTATGTGCTCATTTCCTATAAAATTAACTATAATTATAAATTTGTGATAGTTTAATCTGTGATATAAATATAAATTTCCATTTTTGAGATTATTTTTTCTGTGTTTGTACTCGCTTGTCTCTATAAGTTCTCGCTTCTTGCCAAATTTTATTATTAACATGTAATTGTCAAACTAAGTTTGTAATTGACAAACTGAGTTTGCTGGTCTATGCACTCACTTTGTATACAATTAAATAGAAATATAAGATTGTATTTTTTTTTGATGAAATATCTATAAATTTTCGTTCTTTTTTTTATTTGTAATGTAACAATATAGTTGATACGCGATCTCAAGATAAATGAACGCACAACAAAGTGAACTTATAAAGGTTCCAATTTTGCGTTTTTAAGTACGGAACCCTAAAATTTCTGTATAAAATTTCAAGGTAAACACATTGTTAATGAACTTGTTTTAACTAGTTTTTATATTTGTTTACTATTTACTTAATATATGCATAATATTTTTTATGTATTCGTTAATAGAAAGAACTTAGTGCCGTTATACCTACATTGTTTTCTATTAATGTTAATGTTATTTAAGGTTTTTATCTAGGGAATTATTTTATTGCTTATAATTTTGTTGATTATTGATGTTTTCAAAGTACGACAATCAGCATCGTCTTCTAGTGCCACAGTGTCTTACTGTATATGATGATTGTGTATTCGATTCCCACTCGAAGGGGTGGGTTATTTTTATTTTCTCGCCCTAGTAACTTTAATTTCGCCATCTTACACACAAAACCTCGAAAATAATGTGCAAAGTCGAGAACGCAATGTCTCACATTATGTTCTCACTGCCTACCCTGCTGAGCGTGAAAATGCGTGAAACCGTTTTTATATCCACTGGCGAACAGTGTGTCTAAACAGAAAAAAGAAATAACATTCACAAACACATACAAATATAAATAAAAATATAATAAATCCAAATTGAATATAGCAAAAACCATCCGTACATCAAACTACCCACAATTTTGTATCAAAATTAATTCCCGTCAAAATTTAACATACGTTTCGCGCACTTGGATTACGAAGATTAATGCTATATGAACTGCGGGCTGTAAATCGCTCCACTGAATACCTGCGCGTTATAAATTGCTAGTGTGTGTGAAGCCTAAACCGTGTCATGGCTATCCCTGGCTTGGGTTGTAGCTTATTAGGTTAATTGTCACTATTTTATTTAGCTTTGCTGTCAGTCTGTTTGTAAATTCTTTAGGTTTCACGTTTAGTATTTAATTATGGTATATTTTTGCGATTTTACGTTAAATTACTAGAAATCTAGTACTAGACTAATACTTCTACTAATATTATTAATAATTACTAGAGGTATTTTTTGGGTTATTGTGGCTTAATACCTCAGAGCTTGACTTTAAGCTCAATAGTTTTGAGTTTAATCCACATTTAGGGAAAACAATATTTCGTTTTATGGAAAAAACAATCCAAACGAGCGTATCGTCACGTGATGGTAAATTTAATAACATTATCGTCTGTGAGCTAACTGTTGATTTTCTTTGTAATGCGTGCAGAATTCAGTATATATTATTATTATTATTGGATGCCATAGTTGCTTCAATTGTACTATTATACAATGTTACAATACATTTCTATAGGCCACGTAACATTTGCAAGTTAATATTCTATATATAATGCCAACTGGTTGATACAAAAGAGTTTTACTAGGTCGATACAATAGTGGATACGTTGCAAAGTCCATATAAACAGCTTACGAGTCATACACAAATCGCGACCTGAATGTGTACGAAAAAAAAGTGAAATATTTGTTCACAATCACTCTCATTTAATTCTTATAGATTAACCTAATACAGAAAAATATGAGACCAGATCATTATTTGTTTTCGAGAAAGATATTCGATGCACAATTTTTTTGATGACCACAAAAGGGACACAGTTCTACAGAAAAGTATAGAGTATTAGTACAATATGTATTTGTTTGGTTTCCTACTTCTAATAATAATCGTATTGGTTAATAACGTCCTTGATTACGATATGCCATCAATATTGTCCCGAAAATATTTAAAAAATGTAGTGAATGTCAGATTCATACAGCAGATACCTTCAGTCTTAAAAATGTAAGGTAATTAAGTATTAATAGAAGAAAAATATAATTTCTTACAATTACTGGGTAGCAAGCATATTAATCCATGTTTTCTTATGATTATTTGTTTGCTCATAATAGCTTCAGTTATTTTCTACATACCTCAACGGAACTAAACTTAAAATCTTTATTTAAACAATGAATAAATTTATAAACAATGTTAACGTAACGATAATGATACTGTAACAAATACTAGCCTTTTAAAACAATAAGAAAAAGTCTTAATCAAAGTAAACAATATCTACTCAATAATGAATGGCCAACAATTATATCGAAAAAATTTATAAAATTAAGTTTTCTTCGCCATTTTCAAAAAAATCTTAATCAGATCTTTAAGTAAGGGATCATGTCTCAAATTTGCAGAAATAGAACAGATAGATGTTGTCTTAAGTTGTAGCGACTGATAATCAATGAGTAGTAAAGAAAGACCTAAGTGTGTAAATAAAGTTATATTTTTAATCCACCAAAATGGATAGGTTGAACTTTTGAACCATATTTACAACAGTAATTTTCAGAGAATAATAATAATAATAAACCGGCAGGGCAGCTTGTAGTGAGCTTTTGGGGAGTGGCGACCCCACGGTCCTGAGTCCTCCGGAGGGGAATAGTAATCTATCCCCCGCTTCTGGCTTTCTTTTATTGGCCGGCAGAGTAAAGCGCGCTCAATCTGCGCAACAACGGGGAAACCCGCTCAGGAGTTCCTCGTGATGGTGAGCTCTGCTGCTGCCCCTCTCTACACCCTTAGCCGACCACCTCGATGTCCCGACCCATCTAGTGGGAGGCGAGTCATCGTCCACCAATCATTCAATTTGAGACTATTGTGAAGGCCCAGTAGCCAGTCCATCCAAATCCCTTTCCATATTCCTAGTTTAGATTTCCGTATTTTCCATAGTTCCTACGCATTAACCGGTGGCCATCTCTGGGACCTGTGGTTGCCCAGCGATGGATCCCGGCTGATGCGTCACAGTAAAACATTTGTATATTCTCTTAGGCCTCTACGTGTTGGACCTATGTCCCCACGCAAGCCTTCCAAAGAAACGAGTTCTTTTGAACCCGTGAATCGTATATTTGTATCTCCTATATCGTATAATCAAAAGAGAAACATAATAATAATAATAATATTATTAATTAAATTCATATTTCATACATAACAATAGCAACTTTAATCGGTAAGAACTGCAGTAGTATTAACTGTGTTGCAGTTATTAGCTCCCGCCTCGCAGCCGGCGATGATTCAGAAGCTAATATGTAAATCATCTGCTGGTGGTGATGATCCATATTGATCAATGTTTTGTTTTATAGATTTATAGATATATACGATATATTGATTTAATTTTGGTCATTATAAAATAGCAAAAAAGTTGTTACTTTAGTTTTACAAGCGCAAGCATAAAAAAATAAACAAAAAATGATTTTGACATTGCAACATATATTTTTATTATTAATAGTATTTTATGTGGACATACATCTTTCCTGTGCACACCTAGAGTAACAGAAAAAATGTCTACAGAAAAGATTTTCCAATCGAAAATCAGCAATGGTCTTTAGTTTTCAAGGATAGAGAAATGGCAAGTGAGATTTCAAAAATACTCTTTCAAAGTCATTGTGCCTGTATAATTACACATACTTACCAATATACACTAAAAATAGGAAAGATTCACTGATCTTTTACAAAATAAACAAAATACACGACTTTTTCAATTGGAATATAAAAATACACATCCGTGTGTATTTTTGATTCGTGTTTATTAGAAATTATAGTAAAAAGGCTGAAGCACATTTTGGAAATTATCAATAAAAAATGAACTCAAGTATATTCTACGCTGAAAATATGCGTGATTTCGATGACACGGGCGTAATAACATAAGTAACATTTTTGAAACTATGAACTACGAATCTGAACAGTCCACAGAAGGGGACGAATGATGGAATTTGAATTTTTTTCTTTACATTTTTTTTTAATCTGATGTGGAGACTATCTAATTATTATAAGGGTATATTTTAGTAGTAGTTTTCATAGTTAAATTTAGAATGAAAAATAGTTCTATTTTCTTTTATTTATTATTGCTATTGTAACATAACACTCATCTGAGTATGACCCTTATAGACTCATAATCCAAAAGCGAGATCGCAGTTTATTATGGTTTCAGCGGCCCAGCGTGTGACAGCAAACGTGACGATTGTAGGTTTGATTTCTATTGGCAGAAATAAATTATTTTCATTTATTGCTCTGGTAAAAAGACAAGTGCCTTATCGCGGGGAACTCTTTTTTAAAAACTTAAAGTCTATTAGTAATTAAATTTTTTGAGTTAGTAAGAAAAAGCACTGCATTAAACTGTGTCATATTAGATACTATCTTTACCGGCCGTGCAAAGCGGAGTGACCTATCACTATGTTCTGATGCTCTCTATGCCTATCTTCTATAATGGAATAATAATTACTATATAAGACAATAAAAAAAACAAAAACTCTTATTGATATAGAAGTTTATAACAAAAAAACTCAAAGTGAACGCACAAATAAAATAAAACGGAATAAAATAAAATGTAGCCCTTGTCGTAGATCATTAGTATTCAGTATTGCTCCCAAAGTTCCATTGTCAGAGAACTTTCGAGATGTCTGAAACCTGAAAATTTCAAGGACTCCTTGTCTATTGTACGATCGCGTCAAGGCGCCGACTTTAAGTTATAATAACGTATAATGGCGCGGAACGTATATACAAATTATTCCGGCCTTCGATTTATTTTTTAGATTGACAAAGTAATTTTTAGTCATCAGATAGCGTCTGATTGTTAACGTGACAGTTGTGTGTTTGATTACCATTTTATTTGAAAAGAAGCCAAACCGCGAGGTTGAGTTACGCCACTCAACATGTAAATTGCTCGAATAGAAAAATTCGGTGGAAAGTGGAGAACAAAGTGTTTGATATTTCCGATTGATTTTTGGAGCTGAAATCACGTTGTGAAATCTGAACCTATAATATTAGTTAGATGGCGGCCCCAACTAACTAACTAGTTAAGTGGAGCACACCTTGGAGCACTCCTTGTTCTTATAGATTCACGCTGTAATTCTGGAACCTAGTGTTAAGACACTACGTCCCCTACTTTACACCTAATGTACGGGAGCGAGGAAACGAAAATAATTCATTCACTTATTGGGAATCGACCCCACAAAACATAAGACATATATATATATATATATATATATATATATATATATATATATATATATTTTGAAACACCTACCATATGTAAATGTAAGAATAAATATATATTTTTATATATATATAATATATTACCTAAATTCAATACAGTATACTAATTCAATTTAGGGTCAATACAAACTTGGCACTTTGACGTGGCACAAAAGACATTTCCCATAGACCTTTGATCAAAGGGCGTCGGAATTCAAACGGATGGGTATGCATGTACCTATAGGTATATTTATACTTGTATATGCATTCATTTTGACAACTTGTATTTGTGTAAAGGAAAATTCTAATTTATTTGAAGTAATCTCTTCATAGAAATTGTAAATATTTAATTAATTAATAATATAAATAAATGAAATTCTCCTTTCTCGTTCCTTTCGGATCCTCGCAGTGGTGTAAAAAAATTAACTTTTGTGTACTGACTTCATGGCCGGCAACTTCGTCTGCGTTGAAAACTAAATTTAATGAATTTAAGAAATAAAAATATTCTGTCTGACTGCAAAGGCATTAGTTATGAGTTCGATTTCCACTTGGGGGAATGAGTTATTTTCAATTACTCGACTCCTCGAAAATTGAGTAAAAGATTAAGCCCTCTACTTACCATACTGCCTTCTGGATACAACAAAAGAAAAATAATGTTAAAAAAGAAACAAAATATAAAAATAGAATTTCCCAAAAACACCGGTTTCGCAAACATTAAACTTAAAAGCCTATTCTAACGGGTTAAGGTAGTAGTGCATACATAATATAGCGTAAGGAAATTTGGCCGATACTTTGCTCTACTATTAATGTTTTGGGTACATTTCCTATTTGAAATTTATTCGTGTTGTTAAATATTTTATTAAATCCAACATTTATTGTATAATGATAGTTGTTGCTCGCAACTTTGCTTGCAAGTAATTTAAGACGTAAAATGCTTAATCCTGATTTTTCCCGCTCGTGTGGGAATTTCGAGAAATTTTCTTTTACTCCGCTACGCTCCACAGCTTATCTTTTTTAACGTATGTTCGTTACCTGTTTAGCAGGTATTAGAATTAGGTGCATTTATTAAAATCTAAAGTATTTAAATTTTTAATAACTTGGCACAAACAGATATTGAAATGAACTGTTTATAACCGGTTTTTTTGTGATTGACTCCCACTGTAATATTTTTTTATAAAAAGTAATGATATTATGAATTAGGAATAAATGTGAAATGAGAGCCAAGCTCAATATTTAGCTCAACTTATAAAAAAATCTGAGATCTGTTGTATATGTTACTGGCAATCTATATAATTCGTTATTCTATAATATCTAAAATTATTGTTATATATATTATTATATATATATATATATATATATATATATATATTATTATACGTTATTCTATAATACCTCTATAATATCTAAAACGTATAGGGAATGTATGACATATTATTTATTTTATACTTTGCCAAGATATTCTACACAAAACCGTATGCGCCAGCCGGTAATGTATGGTTAGTTATTTTTAATTTTAAAAGTTTTTAATCTAACCTAGAATAGTAATATAATATAGGAATATAGATCAAAATCTATTTATAATAAATTTTATTCATTATCTAGGTAAAGTATATTATAATAGGTAAGTCATAAAATTTTATACGCTGCCTGGATGCCCAAGGTCTTCTAGACATTGCCGAAGTATTATAAGGAATACCTTAATTGTACAGATTGCCGGTAACATATACCTTTCATGCTCCCTCTAGATATAATTTAAGTTCATTATTTCACTTAGCCATTTTTTACCAAACCGACCATCAACCTAAGCTTTAAGCTTAAATGGTCTCTGTGTTATATATTATGTATTTATTTCGTATATTTATGTTTGTATATTTATATGAAATTTGAATTTATAACAGAACAACTATTTATAAACAATTATATATTTGCTAACAAAATCAAGCTACATATTCGATATCCCTGTGATGTTTTCATAAATATTTTATTAAATTGTATATCTTTAACAAGGTGGACTATATTTTATAGCACTATATGAAAACAAAGTGTGAAATTGAATATTTAAATTTGAATTGCAACGTAATATGTTTGTATAAAATGTCGTAAAAAAAGACTGAAAATTAAAAAGAACCTATTCATTCTGAAATATACCTACACATATCGAGGCTATAGTGGAGGCGCAGTTTGACTATAAGCTCGAGGCTTGTGATTTGGATTATCATTCAAAGGAATATATAATTTTAATTCCTCGCCCTGATAAAAAGACGAAGCGGGGCAGTGTGTTCCTCCATTTAACTATCAATGTCTGAAAAATTGGGCGAAAAGTAAGCAACGGACTGTCTTAACACTAGGTTCCCTATAAAAGTAGGTACATCCCGAATGGTAGAAAAAATACCTTGAAAATGGAAAAAGATTTTATTTACTATTTGTTTCTGTTAGAACAGATATACAATTATAATCTCATCGAATTAGTATATCGAATATATGATATAGTTATCCTGTCATGTGCTAAAGGATCTATTTATTAATAATTCAGCGATTTTAAATAGAATCCAAAACGTGCCAACTCGCCTGTAGCCGGTTTGCGGGCCGTAAGAGATGTCATATTATATTAATGTTAGTACCACTATTCTGGAAGGCCAGAATAGTTTTACTTCAAGATGTGGGTTCAAATCCAGCTATGTACAATAATATACTTTTTTAAAAAAAAAATACTTTTCTATTCTTAATGTGGTTAAAATATTACAAATAAATACATAAGATCTTATTCTGTGAAAAATAAAGAAAGGAATGTCTTAATATTAGATTCCCTCTGCCTACTCTGCTGTGTACAGGATACTGCGTGAAGCTGATTTATTTGCTGTTAATAAATTCTGATCTATTACTATATTATAATTATCTAATATTAAATTTATATAAGACACACTTACTGTAACTTCAAAAACAAACAGAATCCAAAACCAGAGCAGTTAAGTAGTTATATCGCATCTACATCGCATTCCTCTACCAGCATAGCCAATCAAACCTCACACGTTTACACGTACAAGGCACTTACTGTAAGACATGCTGTAGCCGTTAGCTGTAAATTTTAAAAATGTATTTTATATATTTATATTATATATTTTATATATAGTTATATGGCACTTATGTCATATGTGGCGCAGGGGCTTCACGTTTGAGGGTTCGATTCCCACTCGAAGGAATGAAATATTTAATTATTTATTTTACTCGCTCTAGTAACGAGGCCTTCCTTGATAAATATAATCATAGATGGACTATTCAGCAAAAAAATAATGTTTTTCATTCGAACCTGGCCTAGTTCCTGAGATTATGACATTTCACCAAANCTGTAAATTTTAAAAATGTATTTTATATATTTATATTATATATTTTATATATAGTTATATGGCACTTATGTCATATGTGGCGCAGGGGCTTCACGTTTGAGGGTTCGATTCCCACTCGAAGGAATGAAATATTTAATTATTTATTTTACTCGCTCTAGTAACGAGGCCTTCTTTGATAAATATAATCATAGATGGACTATCCAGCAAAAAAATAATGTTTTTCATTCGAACCTGGCCTAGTTCCTGAGATTATGACATTTCATCAAAACATTTTTTCAACTTTATAATATTAGTATAGATATCGTTATTGTACATAAATAAATCAAGCTTGTGGTAATTTAAGCAATATAAGATATAACTGTACAATTTTTACAAGTAGCGACTTCTTCTTAGAAGTTACATAAAAATACATACATAAAAAAATCAAATCCAATTATAATTACTACCAAAAAAATCAATTTTATATGGAAAGTTGTTTTGTAGCAAAATTCGCGTATACAGCGTGTTCTCGAATGCCGAGTGTCAAACGTAATTGGCAGGATATGTGGCGCAATACAATTTGTCAGATTTTGCGTATCGATGCGCTTCAATGTGGGACAATTAAGAGCACGCTGTATAAATGTACTCGTAGGTGGGTGCTGAATGTTGTTTTTTAATGAAGCCATTTCATTAGGTTGGTTTCGAAATATGAGTATACGAGTATATCGACAAGGTACTGAGTTCGAGGTACTGAGTTCGAGCATTAAAACTAAAGGAGGTAACAAAAAATGTGGTCATTTCGGACGCTACTTAACAATTTAGCGTAAACGGAGTGTGTTCTAGAAGTGGAGCGGAGTGAATACTCCCCCTCCTCCCCCTTGCCTACCCTGCTATATGAGGATACAGTGTGATGCTGGAAAGAAGAAACGCTTAAATATTTATTTACGAGTTAGTTGCCCATTAATTGTTCAAAATAAATGTAATAAAAATTTTTTTTTACATTTTTAATTTAATCGAAGTTTAAGATAGCGGTGGAAGTGAGAAATCTAAATAATTATAAAGAATAATATTCCGTCAAACATTTTTTACTTTAACACTAGAAGTGCCGAAGATTGAGACCCTCCTTGAACCGCCGTCGTGACAAATTTGTCCCATTCTACTTATTATGTTAATTGTAGGTATAATACAAAAAAAATATTAAAATAATTCATAAAGTATGTAGACCATCTTTAATAATCTTCATCAGTGAGTCACAGATGATTTATTACATTGCGTGGTAGTGCCATCAGAATTCGGCGGAAAATGCCAGCGGAGTGCATAGCACTAGGTTCCCAGGTTCCCTCTACCTACCCTACAATTGCCCACATACGTTGTCGAGTGTTTTTCTGAAATTCAAGCCTAGCTTAGTCATACTTTCATCTGATACTTTACTTGAACTAGCGGCAAAATGTAGTATTGACACCAATTTTACCCCACTGCCAGCTAGATGCTAGCTGCCAAATTTCATTATTCTAAGTTTACTGAAAGTACCTTATTAATGTTGATTCCCTTTATAGTGTCGAAATACATGTTTTTTACTATATAAATGGTCATATCTTTTATTAAGGGCGCTTTTTCAGGAAATCAAGGGACTGTAGATCGTCATATAGTTGATATTCATATATTCCTATGAATATCAACTCGATTTCTCCAAGCATTCCTGAGATATAGGCACAGACAGACGGATGGACAAAAAAATGATCTTATAAGGGTTTTTTTTCCTTAAAAGCTACAGAACCCTAAAAACTTAGGTATTGACTGCTAAACATACTATTTAATTTTTTTCCGCCCCCGCATCGTCCTTTTACCTCCACCTCGTCCCCGAGGCATGAAAATATGTCAAATTATACCTCAAATAATAAAATAATAATGGCGGGACAAAAATAACCCAGCGGCAGTTCTAGGTAAAACTATTTTTTTTTTCAAAAAGTATGACTGCTATAAAATTATTTATATTCTTCATTAAATAAAGGTGTAAAATTGGTAATAGTCAAAAAGTTGCATCAACATAAATTAACAAATAAAAAAGTTATATACAATCAAACTTGCGTTTGGGACAAAAATGGGACGGCGGCGCTTCTAGTNAACTCGATTTCTCCAAGCATTCCTGAGATATAGGCACAGACAGACGGATGGACAAAAAAATGATCTTATAAGGGTTTTTTTTCCTTAAAAGCTACAGAACCCTAAAAACTTAGGTATTGACTGCTAAACATACTATTTAATTTTTTTCCGCCCCCGCATCGTCCTTTTACCTCCACCTCGTCCCCGAGGCGTGAAAATATGTCAAATTATACCTCAAATACTAAAATAATAATGGCGGGACAAAAATAACCCAGCGGCAGTTCTAGGTAAAACTATTTTTTTTTTTCAAAAAGTATGACTGCTATAAAATTATTTATATTCTTCATTAAATAAAGGTGTAAAATTGGTAAAAGTCAAAAAGTTGCATCAACATAAATTAACAAATAAAAAAGTTATATACAATCAAACTTGCGTTTGGGACAAAAATGGACGGCGGCGCTTCTAGTGTTAAACTATCATATCCATTAAGTCTCAGTCATTATGATTCCATATAATTTTATTAGAAAGTAGGCTATGTCTATAACGGTAGTCTATGTATAATATATGTATACGTATAATATTATAAGATACTCGCGCTTATGAGAGCGTGTACGTAGATTCCATATTTTATTATTATTTGCATGTATTCCTAGAATTTTATGAAAATAACACAGAAAACATAGTAAAATTTCCTAATATCTTTGTATATCCCATCAAAAACATAAATGTAAAATGAAAGCTAAGTTCAGTGATAAAACATATGCTTTCAGCGACAAAAGAAGTGAGATGTAAATGTATGCCAAGTTCAATGGTCAGTCCTGAAAATTTTTTTTAACAATATAAAATATTTTATAACAAATGAAAATGCCCATTCTTCTTACAACTTCGAGACCATATTTATGTGTAATATCTGACTTGGCTAGTTTTCAAATTAATTTACACCGATATTAATGAATGTATTTAAATTCTATTCTATTCTATTCAGATTTTATTGTAAATTCATATGAAAACTAGCCAAGTCAGATATTACACATAAATCAAATTGTACAAATCTTCTGCAGCCTTTATTTCGGAAGTAGCTCCGTACGTAGTTAAGCAAAGCATGTCTTCTTTAGAAGAGTAAGAATTCCCGTTTCTCTGACTCTACTATAGTCTCGTGCAATTTATTAGTTTGTTGTATATCAATACGCTCAAACAAAGAATATGCAATAGCATGGAAGAGACAGCTCCCATCGGGAGGCATTGGAACAATTCGGTGTAAGGTTCTTGTTTCACCCACAAGCAATTCTATTGAACGACTCATTGTTCAACATGTCTTGGAAAAAATATAAACAATAAGTTTATTAAGTGCTGACGGTACAAATCTGAATTGATACGATCCCAAGGTCGACTTCGTTCTCTGCCGTTTTCACAAGTGTTCCTAAAACCAGTAAAAGCATGAAACCCAGACAAAAAAAAAGATTAAAATATGAGCGCTTTCGTACAATAAAATATATCTAATATAATTAGGTATTTACTTTTTTCATTATAGTCCATAATATTATGTTTTATTACTCTTAATATAATATTTAATTATATATGAAAAAAGATTATATTTATCTATGAATCTCGACTATAGTTTTTATTTTATTGATTAAATGACAGTTGTCAGATTAAAAAGTAATTAATGTATGCTGCATTTAGAAATCTGATATATTTATTATTATTTTTTTCTAATTTTATTATTTTATTGGAATAACTCAACACGCAATGCCTCCAGAGTTCGATGGAAAGTGGGGAACTGAGTGTCTTAACACTAAGTTCCCTCTGTCTACCCCCATATGTGTCTACCCCGGATTTATTTGCTTTTTATTATTTTGTTTAAGTAATTTTTTAATTTTTCTTTTTTTCTCTTATTTTTTTTATTAACAATTACTTAAATTTTTACTGTTAATAATTACTTTATAATTACTTCTGTTAAGATAGCTGGTAGGCTGATAATATATCAAATTAAAAATCAAATCAGCTTTACGGTGTATCCCGCACACAGCAGAGTAGACAGATAGAACCTAGTGTTATGACACTCCGTTCCCCACTTTCCGCCGATTTCTGGAGGCATTGCGTGTTGAGTGGCGGAACTCTACGCCGCGCCTTGCCTCGACACCAGAGCGAAGAAATGGAAATATAAGTTTAAATAAATATTTCATTTCCTCGAGTGGGAATCGAACTCACAACCAGTCGGTTTTACAGTCCCACTTTGTGCCCCTGTGCCACGACTGACCTTACAGATAGTATATTATTATTAAATGTTATATATATTTCTATTAATATAATTATTTTTTTATATTTATTTTTTAGTGTATTTTTTTCTGTTTTAGGGTTCTGTACCTCAAAAGCAATAAAACAGAACCCGTATAGGATCGTATATATATAGGACTTAGTACTTAAACATTGTAATAATAATTTTATATCAAATACGTTAATCGACTATGTAAATACTCTTAGTATAATAAGTACTAAAACATATGTTTAAATCATAATAAATAATAATGAGGGATGTTAATCCATTTATTATATTTTTATATTTTTACGTGAAGCCCTTGAAGTCCACATGAAGGCAGGCTTTCTCAGGACATAAATTAGAGTCATTTTCAGCTACAAATGGAGACATATCTTATCATAAAATATACTTCAAAGCATCGTGTTGTTTTAGATGGCTTACGTAAGTAATAGTGAAGTTAGTCTACAAAACAAATAAAATATTTACTAACGCCTGACATAAAATAAAGCAACATATATAAATAATGCATTTTTCACGCATGCATGTTATGTCAGGCGCTAAGCGTAAAAATCAATTCTCATGAACTTTGATTGCTATTCTTTCATTACAGGCACTATAAGTAAATGTTCCTAATTGAATCTATTTATTGAAAAATTATAAGAAAATATAAAAAAAATACTAGTTTCGCATTTTTTACCTTGCCATACACCCAATTACTTAACCGGATGCTAAATTTCACCATTCTAGGTCATCTGGAACTTGGTTAGAATTAAGGTCTATAGGTCAGTCAACCCCCCTAAAAATTAACGATTTTTGGACGTCATTATCTAAATAACTGTTTGAGCTGTGTTTATGAAATTTAATGCACGTATACAGGTAGAGGGTCTAAATATTTGAGCCAAATAACGCAGATTTAGGTGGAATAGTTTTTGAGTTACAAAAAGGTAAAAAGTGGCTTCAAATGGTTCGTGTAAAATAACACATGGTGCTGCTCGCCAGTTCTGTTTATAAAAGAACTTGGCACGCACTCCGCGCGTTTTAAATGTTACATATCTATTTAAAGTAAGAGCGGAGGCCGAGTGTTAAGGCCCCCGTGGCTTAGAGGCTGTAGGACGCTGTCGTCCGTGTAAACACGACAGTTACAGATTCGATTCCCACTAGGTGGAATTAAATATTATACTTTCTATTTCTTCGCTCTGGTAACGAACACAGCATGGTGGGGTTGCGTTACTCATCGCCCAATCCCTTTAAGAATTTGACGAAATATGGGAAATGGAAGTCTTCGTAGCAGGTGTAGTGCACATAGCAGGTTAGGCAGAGGGAACCTGGGAACCTAAAGTTAAGACACAATTCCCACCAGACAGACTTTCCGCCTTATTCTATGATTCAATGTATATTTGAATTTATAATTTAGGTAAAGTGAGAAAATTTAATAACGGTAATATAATGATGTTTATTTTTCTAGTTTAATAAAATTTCATATCTGGGGCACCTAGCTTTACGCCTGTGTTACGCTACGCGGCAATTACGTTCTATATAAGAAAACGGTGTTAAACATTTGAAATATAAATTATTACAGTATCTTTTTTTATATTTTTTTAGGTTTCATGTTTTTTATCCGACTGCAAAGGAAAGGTTATGTTTTTATTGCATAGCATAGTAGTCAGTGTATCCTAGTGTTAAATTACTGGTTCCTTATTTTACCCTTCACGTTGTAGCAGAAGCAACCAAGAGTTAAGACACTTTCCTCACTTTCGATCCTAAATGTGAAAAATCAATTTCGCCCTAGTGAGAATCGAACCTACAATCGTCACATTTACAGTCAGACATTGTATCGGTGGATACGACGGCCTATTATTTATAATAACATGATATTAATATGATATTATAGATAAAAATAATATGATATTATAAATAAAAATCTTTACTTTATAAAATAAAAATGGAATAACTATGCGACGTTTGACGTACACAAAAAAAACCGTCCTTTATTTAGAGCTCCCATTACTTTATGTTCCCCTGGTACTCGAGTCGGACTAAAATTGAGGTTTTCTTTTACCTTTTTCTTACGTTTTAACGACGTTTAGATCGTACTTACAAAAAAAATTCTATCTTCTTAACTTAACTATAGGTACTATATTATTTGGATCACTGTAGTAAGTTATGGAGTATCTGTCCTTGTACAGCCTCAGCCTCTTGAGGCACGGGTTCGAATCCAGCTACTTTTGTAGTGACGTAACTCAACGCTGCGTTTACACCACATCTACCACAGCCGGAAAATGAACACAATTAAATATATACGAAAATCCTCGAGCGGGATTGAACCCACATCCATCGTGTTAATAAACCGACGCTATCTGCACCCAACCTTATTCGATTTTTTATTAAAACAACTACGATTTAATATCACCTAAAATTGTAACTAATCAAAAAAAGTACCTCACTAAAAATATTTTCAAATTTCCCACCACCGTTCTCCATTTCCCCCCAATCAAAAAGTGTTTATTGTAACCTTTATTCTACTAAAAGAGACGCGTATTTTGAGGTATCACTCGACGTTACGGGAAAAGGGGAGGGGGTTTCCCTCTTCTACTCCCCCATTTTTCCCTCAATCAAAAAATGCCCATGATATTCGCTAAGTTTTTATAAAAGGAACACGTGTGCCAATTTTCGTGCAAATCCCTTGAAAACTGTGGTCTCTAGATCAAAACAAACAAACGGACAAACTGACGAAAGCAAAATCGGCCTATCTTGTCGAAACGGAGACGTCGCTTCGCTCGGTCGGTAAGACTAATATCTACACCATGGGTTATATAAATTCATCAGAAATATAAAAAAAAATCATAGTATCAAAACTTAAAATTCCTAGTATGCATTGTATTACCAGCATAAGTTTATTAGAATTTACGCGCTTTGCCGGGTTCAGCTTTTGTTGGCCAGACTCTATCTATGTAACACGTAGAATAATTAACACTTAAAAATATTTAGTTCAAACAAGAATCGAATCCACACCCCCCAAGCGCTGGAAACAAAATGAAACAACACAAATTATTACGTACGTTTATTCGCCATTAAAGTGACACCCAATGATCATAATGTTTATTTAATATACAAAACAATAAACACATGTATCACAGAACAATTTTATAGTGCTAAAAATTGACTATACATCGAAGGTGGACGAGCACGAGTAAAGAAACAGTTGTAGACACACAAAAACTATTACATATATTTGGGTATATTACTAAAACAATGTATAGTACTGTCAGCAAGTCTTGGCCGCTGTAAAAAGTTAGGTTTTATGAACTTTTGCGCATTGGTCACTCGGTTTGAAAATAATTGGATGTAATACAAAATTGTAAAATCAAATCTGCGCAGCCGTTTCAAGCTAAGTATAAGGTAAGTTGGCCAATTCATTCCCCTTGTGGGAATCGAACCGGTAACCGCCGTTTGCAGTTAAAAGCTCTGGCGCTGTGCCTTGACGGCTTTATATAACTCGATTTATAAAATAACAATTAACATTCCTCCTAAATTCTATTCATATAAAAAATATGATATTATTTATGAAGAACAAAATAATTGAAGAAAAATAATTCAAAAGTCTAATTAAGCCATACTTAGAAATAACAATTTTTCTGCCTCTTTGGCGAAGCAAAGATATAAATTTCAATTATTTCGTAAAATAATGAATTTGCTAGTAATTCCATTGTTTCGACAATTCATTTCAGTTTTATCTTGCATGTACATAAATGTACACGTTATATTCCGAGGAGGCAAAAATATTTTTTTCTCTTCTTATACATGTATCATTTATTCATTTATACTGTGTTTTCGGAGGTCAGCCGAGGTCACACTCTACCCCTCTTACCACTTTTCCATCATAAATCTTTTTTGCCATTCATTCGCTAGTATCTGTCATTCAATGTATCTCTTCATTGCTTAAGCTCTGGGTTCTCGTCGAAATGTAGAAAACATATAATAGGTATAAATATATAATTTTTAAACGTCTAAACTTTACTTTAACGTTTTTTATTAAAATTGATTTAGTAATATACCATTAATCTACAAACAAATAAAAAAAAGTGATATTATTAAACATTAACCTATTTCGTTATTATAAATAAATACATAGTACTCGTATATTTACAGTTGTTTAGCGTTATGTATCGAATTTGGCACGACGATATAATATTTTCGGTCCATGTTTCACAATGAAAAATAAAATTTAGTAAGAAATCTTATAAAAATAAATATTTTATTTCTTAATCAATTTGTGGAATATTAAAATAATTAACTACAAAAAACTACATAAATATTATAAATAATTATCAATATTATTAAGAAAAGTAAACTGACGAACAAAAGGTTAGGGACTGTAGATGGAAAAAAACGAAGTCTAAAGGCAAGCTTCAAAAGATAATAAGCACTAAGATACTAAAATTTTGTTGCGACACAGTATATAAAATACGAGTAAGAGGCTTCGCCAGCTTAAAGTAATTTTTATATTCCATTCCATCCATCCATCAGCCTTTCAACGTCCACTGCTGGACATAGGCCTCCCCTAATTCTCGCCACTCCGTCCGGTCCTGCGCCCTTTGAATCCAGCGGATTCCCGCTGTCTTTTTCAGGTCGTCAGTCCACCTGGTTAAGGGCGGCCTGTGCTCCTTTTGCCGAGACGGGGTCCCCATTCGAGGACCTTTCTTCCCCATCGGTTGTCGTCCCTCCTGACAATATGGCTTGCCCATTGCCACTTCAGCTTGCAAATTTTGAGAGCTATGTCGGTAACCCGCGTTCGTCTACGGATTTCATCATTACGAATTTTGTCGCGTAGAGAAATACCAAGCATAGCCCTCTCCATTGCTCGCTGAGCCACTTTGAGCCTGTGGATAAGACTTGCAGTGAAGGACCACGTCTCAGCGCCATAACTGGCAACACACACTGGTTGAAGTTTTTGTCTTCAGGCACTGAAGGATACTAGACGAGAAGATATTTTGTAGTTTCCCAATCGCTGCATTTCATTTTTATATTATATGCATTATAGCCTGTGTTTTTATGATGTATGAACTATATTACTGTAAAGTTTCATCTAAATCCGTTCAGTAGTTTTTGAGTAAATGTGGAACAAACATCCATCTTCCCAAACATACACATTTATAATATTAATAGGATAGCATAGAATAGTGATTAAGTATTTTTTTCTATCTCATCACCACCCATTTTTCTACTTTTTTGCCACTAAATCATAAAAAAACAATCCTCATTTTGATTCAAAAAAATTGCAAAACATAATGCGTTAATATTACATTGTAGTACGAAACGTGAATGCTATTCAGTGATGAATAATTTTTGGTTCAGTGTATGCCCAGCGCTCCATGTGCCGTGAAAACTACTGACCTACTAGTGGCTTTTTTTGTATTTTTTTATTTGAAGAATAATATTAAGAATAATAATGTAGGATAGAGATCTTAGTGGTTTGGTTCAAATGTAGGCCCAAGCAGTGCCCTTGTACCACCCATTGATGCCATACCAACTATAGGAATGCGAGAAAAAAAGAGGAACAAAGGCATAATCCATCAGGGATAAATATCCGAGAATATTGTTCAGAGCCAACCCTCTCATGTAGTCATGTCT
This sequence comes from Heliconius nattereri, assembly GCA_013403645.1. Taxonomy (NCBI): domain Eukaryota; kingdom Metazoa; phylum Arthropoda; class Insecta; order Lepidoptera; family Nymphalidae; genus Heliconius; species Heliconius nattereri. Next base: position 1,907,411 of record JAAIXI010000245.1, on the reverse strand, counting down.
GGTATACTGGAGCAAAGTCACCTTCACCACAGAACGCAAACTATGGTGGAGGTGGAGGCAGCGGTTGTAACGTTAATGGAACCTCCTTTCACTAAGTTCACTGAGTTCCATTTTCCCTCGAATTCTGGAGGTTGAATGGTCGAACTGTCAGCGCGAGGAAATTAAAATATTATATATCATTTCCCCGAGTGGGAACCGAATTGACAACCGTCACGTTTTCAGTCTCACGCTTGTGACCCTACGCTACGACGGCCTCTAAATGTGAACTTGCTACAATAATTTATATTAATACGTCATGTTATTTATATAACATATCATCCTAAAATTGTAAAAAAGTTTTTATGAAACAAGCATTAAATCTGCAATTCGAATATTTTATTCAGTTAAGAATTACTTGGCAAAGACTTGGAAAGTTAAGACATATAGTTAATAAGACATACAGTTGTGTTATTTAAGTGTGAATCTTGATATATGCGATCGCGTGGAGCTTATCCAAGATGGAGATTTTTTTATGTTTTTCTTCAATAAATCACTTAAATGCTTAGAAGAAAATTATTCATATGAATATAACTTTATGGTATACTGTTATAATTCGTATTTTACAAGGATTTTTTATAAATATTTTGGCCGTGTGAGGAAAATCTATTTTTTCTACATTTGTTATTTAAGGAAGCATTAAATAAATATGTACCGGGACTCGAACCCCTATCTCTTAAGTAAAATCTAAGAATAACACTTTAAAGGCATAGAATTTAAATCAAAAATCCCCTCAGTGATAATCGAATCCACAAAGGTCATGTTGATGGCCAAACAATATACCGCTGTGCCAGGACGGCTTTATATCTAAATAATATTATTTAAGAAATTGTACTATTTTATATATTTACTAAAATCTATTGATCGAGACATAGATTTTCTATTAAGTATGAATAATCACGAAACTCCAAAGTTACTTCTTTATAGGAATCTACTTTTGTATAATTATAATAAAATTTAAAACTTTTAAAAGTAAAATAGCTATTCCACGAACACAATTTATTTTTTAACGTAGACCAGTGTTTCTTTTTACTTTTCTTTGAAGTATAATACAAGCTGTATTTTAGTGTTGTACGATAGGGAGCTTTGTTCCAGTGGTTAATCCGTGATTATATATACAATGGTAGTAAAGATTGGAAATTTTTAATACATTTTTTTTTATTTTAATTATAGAAACTTCAGTCGATTTTAAATGATTTATCACTGTTTTCGTTTTCTTAGTATCACACGTAAATTTTAGTGTTCGGTGCCAAGTTCTGGAAAAATTTATAGCGCTATTCTTAAAAATACAAAAAAAATGTATAAATTTTACATACTATTCTGTATTTGCAAATATCTACATGTAAAACATGGACCGAATGACTGACATCTAGACTTATTCAAGTAATTAATAGTTAAGAATAATAAAATAGATGAGATATTACGACACTTAACTTAAAGGCAGTAGTAATTAATTGGATTTTAGAATATATATCTAATAAAAAAACTAAAAAATGTTTTAAACATATTCGACGACAGCAATTACTTTGCAGTGTATATAATGTATAATACACAAAAGTATAATAATAGGCCTTTAGACATTCGTAAGAATTTCGTTGCAAGCATTTTTTCTATTTATACGATTGTTACTAGAAAACGATTACTTAGTGTAAAGACACTCCGTTCTTCACTTGCCACTCGAATTCAAGACCTGGCGTGCTGAGTGGCAGGACTCACCGCCGCAATTTTTTAGACAGTTACCTTACATTATAATACAATATTACGATCTTACACCATTTCAGTAGTAACATATGTAAATATATATATTTAATTATAATTTTTACGTGTAAGAAAACATCGAAATTCAGTGCTTGCTATATTTATAGAATAATTTAATTTTTATTTTTTCAATATATTTTTTCTGACTTGAATTTCCACCCATTCTTATATATTATTTAATTTGTTTTATAATTATAGTTTTATTTACAAAATGAAATTATTTTACGTATCTTTTAATTTAGGTATAATAAAGTAAATGAAGCTGGCCGTATATCGTATATCAATACTTTGTTTTTTACTTATGCAAATAAAAAAAGGTAAAAAAAAACTCTAATATCGTAGTTTACACATCAAATAAACGTTTTTAATTATAACATCATCCATTTGTAATTTCATATCCAAAAAGCCTTAATAGAAAACTGATACAGAAAATGTAAATAAAAAATATTTACAAAGAAATTTCACATACAAATGAAACAAACTCAGAGCATGACTGTTACTAAATTATGAAATTAAGCCAAGTCATAGAGTTGAAAAGAATTATTTACGCTCGAAAGTGACATCATTTGTATCGAGTTCTCGTTTAATAGCCTTTTGTCTGCACCAGCCGGGGCCAGAACAAAGCTTTTAAGATAGCAATAAAAACTTACAACGTTTAAAATAGAATATAAAAACGCCAGAATAAAACATTTTTAACAGGATTTTGAATATTAAATGGTTGAGATTATATTTCAGATGCATTGTTGCTAATATTTCACAATTTAATTGTGTAATAATCGTTGTTTGTACATTTAGTTAAGTGACAAATAATCGAATAGAAAATCGATATAACAAAAAGTTGTCGGAAGAATCGTTAATTTTTTCGTTACAGTATTATAAGTGCTATGTTTCTAATTCGTTTAAATATATTTTATTTGTTTATTCATTATATTACATTATGTTTTAGAAACAATGATTGTAAGAACATTTTATTACATTTATAACTTTTTTATTTATTTTAATTATAATTAATAGTACAAAACCGAATATCGAATGGGTGGAAAAAATTATCTACCTACAATCTATACTTTTTTACAATATCCACCTGGTTGATATCCATTAAACTTGTCTCAAGGCACTGTATTTAGATAATATATGAAATGAGATACACGACGCCAATACCGCTGCTGTCTTGGCGGAACTAGAACCTGCGGACAAAGACAAGTTACGTAAGAAATTACTATAATTAATTAAAATTGTGTAATGTATTTATGAAATTATTAACTAATAATTTATTTTAGCTTTAGGTTGTAACCCGCACATTGCGTGTTAAGTGGTGGAACTCAACGCCACACTTAATCTTGTTCAGAGTAAGCCGCGATGGCCTCTATTAAATAAATACTATTTATTTAATTATAAAAAGTATGAAAATGCATTTAAGAAAGTTAAATCATAATTTATTGACTATCTACTATTATCTATTTATATAAAAGGACTTNATATCCATTAAACTTGTCTCAAGGCACTGTATTTAGATAATATATGAAATGAGATACACGACGCCAATACCGCTGCTGTCTTGGCGGAACTAGAACCTGCGGACAAAGACAAGTTACGTAAGAAATTACTATAATTAATTAAAATTGTGTAATATATTTATGAAATTATTAACTAATCATTTATTTTAGCTTTAGGTTGTAACCCGCACATTGCGTGTTAAGTGGTGGAACTCAACGCCACACTTAGTCTTGTTCAGAGTAAGCCGCGATGGCCTCTATTAAATAAATACTATTTATTTAATTAAAAAAAGTATGAAAATGCATTTAAGAAAGTTAAATCATAATTTATTGACTATCTACTATTATTATTAATAAATGTCAAAAATGACTTTGTGATAAGTTTGTAGTGAACTTGGTTTTTTTGTTACATTTGTTTCTGTTACAGAGCTTAGGAATCTAGAAGATAAAAATAAAAAATATTAAATAATTCACTATCATCACACATATTAAGCAAGTACCCACTTGCACACATTACATCGTTTTATTTTTGTTTAATTACTCCGAAATGAGTCGACTATTCATATTATTTTGATATACATTTCATTAATGATTACTTTATAATGAATTATGTATTCAATACACAAATATATATAAATACATACATATAAGTACCAAATTGGATCTAAAATATTGGTTTGTAAACGTTTTCAATTTATGTTTGATTCGTTTCATACAAATAATTAAATGTACGTAGCTATTAATATTATGTGTAATTTATATTTGGGTCAATAATAATTTGGGCTGAAAATATGAATTAGTTAGTTTCAATTAATAAATCTTTTAAGTGTGTTTAAAAACTTGATTATTTGAGATTTAGGTGGGTAGGTATATAGGAGAAGAATTTATTTATATTAACACTAGGTTAATTAAAGACATTCCTATTAAAATTGCTCCGTTAAGTAAGTCCTAGAAGAGGCAAAATATTAAATATAATATAATTTTACTGAGTCGGAATTGAACCCACAATCTGTCGTGTTAGAGTTACCCTCCGCCACGACTGGCATCGAGATATTATATTCTTATATCATATATTTATTGAAAACAAATTAATTTCCATTTTAACATATTTATTTAAAAAATACTGTTGATTTTCTTTTCCTTTTGTATTTGACTTTCCGGCTATATAAGTATTTTATATTGAATGGCGAGAATTCAAGGTGTTTTTAACCGACTTCTGTAAGAAAAGGAGGTTAGCAATTCGACTGTATTTTTTTTTATGTTTGTTGCCTCATAACTTTTGACTGGGTGAACCGATTTTGATATTTTTTTTTTATTTGAAAGGTAACGCTTCCCGAGCGGTCCCATTTTTTTGGTCCATATCGGACAATGGTATCTACGAGAAAATCACATAAGTCTTAAATTTGCATAAGGTATGTGCGCGACAAACAGACGAATAACTCAATGTCGCGCCAACCGATTTTGATGATTCTTATTTTAATTGAAAGGATACACTTGAAGGATAATTTGGTGAAAGTTTTTTTTTGTTTTGGTAATAAATTGATTGTACTGTAATAATTACAAGCAAAAACTATTTAAATTGATGTCAGATATGAGATTCGTGATCGTTGCATTTCTTTTTAACCAACCTCAAAAAAGAGGATGATCCCATTTTCAACCAACTTCAAAAAAGGGGGATTCCCAATTCGCCCGAATACTTTTTATGTATGTTCTTGTCAATATACCAAAATGTTACTTTGCACAAGAACAATACCTAATTAAATGAAGTTTTACATAGGACAACCACAACCACTCGTTGACAACCACTACCACCACCATCACCACTCGTTTCAGAAGCATCATTTTAAGATCTACCCATCACTTAAAATCGTAATATAAATTAATTTATAACAAAAAGAAAAACCGACTTCTAACAAAATAGGAAAAATTAACGTATTTTTTTCCATACTATATATGAAATGTCTATTAATTGAGAAGATAGATTTATATTATTTATTTAATTAAATATACGTGTAAGAATTGCAAAAAACAAAGAGAAATACCACAACAAATAACATACCCGAAGCAGTGTACATAGACAGGTGTGGTGATCTCGCTACTACAATAGTAGCGTTAGTTGACCTAATATACGGTGGTCGCGCTGGTTGATTAGCTTCACACTTCACTGATATGGAACCCTTGGTGGTCGTCACTCTCACACGGTGGGCCCTCCAACTGGAGCGGAGGCCGAAGTCGTCGGGAGGGGAGACTTCTGTGTGGCCACTGTCTAGCCATGGGTCGCCCTGGTAAAAAATAATAATATGGTTTTTTACTGGGATTTGGGTTTGGGAATCTGGTTCTTTTCATGAAATGATGTGAAATACTCAAATAATACTTATTCTTAATTTTGTCATTTACGTACGTACGTATATTTATTGGTTATCCTTCAATAAATATGTTAGAAAAAGCAGTAATATCCCAAATTATTAAATCATAATTTGACATCTATATATATATAAAATCGAAAGGTCACTCACTCACTCATCACGAAATTTCAGAAACTACATGTGCTAGGAATCTGAAATTTTGCATAGGAGTTATTTATAGGACGTAGGTACTCGATTTCTAAGGGGTTGTTTTTGGGGTTGAAAGTTTGTATGAAACTTCGTTACTAAAAATGCTAGGAGTCTCAAAATTTTGCATGGACGTCACTTATAGGACGTAGGTACTCATGGAGACAGAAATTAATAACGTAGTTCACGCTAGTTAAAAATAAAAGTTATCAATAGAAAGGACTGACGAACTAACTATAAATCGCCCTGGATAGAACGTAGAAAATGTATAAAAATTTAAAATATGCATTCTAATACTGTTTTCTTCATAGCAGGGTTAATAGAAGTTAAGTTAATAGAATGTACATATTTATTGGTTACGTCGTTTTCTACTTTCCGCCGGAAATCGAAACATTACTTGAAATTTAACGCGCTTTATTTTGCCGAGTGAGAATGGAATTATTCTATTATCATATTTTTAACAGTCATTTCTTTAATAATCCTTTGATAATTTATTCTCCAAATGAGGCCAGAGTGGAATAAAAAATATATTTAAGTTACTTTACATATATATATATTCTGATCAAACGGATCTACATTTTGCACATAGCAAGATCGGCAACCTGGAAACCTAGTTTTAAAACACTCCGCTCGTCATCCAATTACTTCCGTTCCTCAATTGCCGCTGATTTCTTGAGGCATCGCGAGTTGAGTAGTGGAACTCAAAACCGCGCTTTGCCTCGGCACTCGAACGGAGAAATTAATATATGCATAAATAATAAACTCATTCTTTGTTCATTCGAAATCGATGGAAATCGAACCCTCAAGCGTCGCGTTACAATCACACGCCAGTGCCCCCAAAAAATTATATATAATTATAATTATAATAAAACAGTTATACAACTACACTACATGCATACTTATTCGAAAAATCTTAGATGGAAGTGTTCACACAGAGATTTCGTTCGAGATCAAGGGCAAGCAGAACCAACATCACAGACGAGCGCATAATTTGATATTACAAAAGACACGTACTAAATATGGGAGCAAACTAATAACTTTTCAGGGAGTGATGCTATATAATGATTTACCGCAAGCGATTAGAAATTGTAAGTCATTTGATGAGTTTAGGTCCGAGCTCCGCACGTCCGTGCTTAGCGATCATTCTCTTCTTAAGAGGTGAACGATGGCTGGGCAACGGGCGTGGAAGGGGTTTGGATTTGGATCCATTGGATGAATGTTTTATGTTGTTTTGTATGTTTTTATTAGTAATTTTACTCTTACTTATATGTTAACTTTATATTCACATTTTATTTTTACCTAATATTTACATTTTTATGTTAACTTTATATTTACATTTTATTTTTACTCTAAGCTTTGTTCACTACTGCCTTTTTTTATACTATATATATATATATATATTTCTTTTATTTAATTTCTCATGTAAATGACATTGTCGTAATGAGAATAAAGATCTTTAAACTGAATTAACTATATCTTGAATATTCTAGTCAATATTTCAAGTAGAACATTAAAAGAAAATTTAATATATTGGAGCTATATTAAAGTGGAAGCGACCTAGTTGATCGCGGGGTCTTATAGAAACGTCACGAGCAATGCTTACCATCTGTAACAGTCGATTGTGAACTTGGAAGAAGATGCTTATATTTTATGTATTAGTTATGTTAAATTATGCTTTTTAATATTTTTAACCGACTTCGAAAAAAAAGTACGTAAGTTAGTGTGTATGCACGCTGTATCCCGCACATTACAGGATAGGGAATTTAGATACTTTCGTTTCTAACTCTCCGTTGAATTCTTTATGCATTACGTGTTGAGTGGAGGGTTTCAACGTTGAGTTTTGTCTTATAACCAGAGCGTAAAAATTAAAATCCTAAATATCTTATCCCCCCAAATGGAAATCAAACCCACATCCGTTGCGTTTACAGTGACACGCTTGTGCCAAAACAAATATTATTTAATTTAAATGTTTTTTTTTGTATATACTCGTAGCTATTTGATTACCAAAAATTCTGCTTAAGGTTTCCTTCAAATTTGTTTATTACTTTGTTTTACATGTTTTAAAAGTTTGGCGAAAGCCGAGTGTTTTAGCACTAGATTACCTTTGCCTATATACGAAAAATAGCATGAGACTAAAAATAAATAACAACGTTATAATTATATAGAATCTACATTAAAATTGAATTAATAATTAAGGCCAGCAAAATATTGTTTTTGCTCATCCAAAAATATATACAATTAAAACCTATTTAAAACAGAAAGCCGTTAAAACAATGGAATTATCGAATAAATCAGTAAAACTGGAACGGAATACATCTCTTAAATAAATAACTTCACGCTTTATACGATACAGTAGGTAGTTCAGATGACGTGTCGACTCAAAAAACATTGTTAATTATCACCTTTCGAATGATATCCTGCTTTAAAGTGGAGTTTTTGAGAGGAAATAATTGAGATTTTAAAAGATTTTGGAGGCTTACGAGGCGGTAAATACGGTAGATTTTGGATTCGATTCCTATTCGAGGAAAAGATTTTCAGGCAAAGCGCGGCGTTATTTGCGTGTGCTACTCAACAACCAGTGTCTCTAGTATTCAGTGGAATGTGTCATAATACAAGGTTCCCAGGTTCCCTCTGCATATCCTTCTGTGTTCTGCTGGCACGTAGGCCGCGAGGTCAAATGGAAATGGAATGGAAATTTTAAGTGTAAGAGGTAGCCCTCATCGCAGATTTATAGGACGGTTAATATAATGAAAAATGGCTGTCTGAATGTCTTCTTCCATAAGTGGACTATACAATACAAAAATAACATTTCGATTCTATCTAGCAATAGTAATAGTTTCTGAGATAAGCGTGTTCTACAAAACAAACTGTTCAGATTCACAATTTTAGTGTTATCTTTATTTTTATTTATTATCTGTACTGTATTCTAGGACTGATAATAAAAAGAGAAACGCAGTTATATAGCACTCTATTTTCTCGAAAGTATTTGAAACAAAAAGTTCTTGTACAAGACTTGTGTTAACTTATTGAGTTTAGCCGTTATAAAATTAGAGCAAGGATAGAAAACAAAGAATCTAAGGCTCGTGCTTGTGTAAGCTTTAGATTCTTTAATTTTAACCCGACTGCAGCAAAGTAAACCAAAAATATTTTTTTTGATTTAATTTAATTTTTATGACATTTTTATATACCTTTTCCTGCTTCCCGTCGACATACCACAAGATGTTAGCGGCCGGCATCGATGGCTTTGTCGTACAATTAAGTAGAACATCTTCACCCAGCTGCACACTGCCTGGGACGCCGGTTATAACGGGATCTTCTTTCATGGTAACTAAAGTAAAGTTGTAAAAATAAATATTAAGTTAATAATTAAAAAGCCCGGCGTTCAGTTTCGCCACTCAACACACAATGCCTCGTCAAATTCGTTGAAAAGTCGGGAAGTTGTGTCTGCCTACCCTGTAATATGCGGGATACAGCGTGAACAAAATATGGCTTCCAACTTACCAGCCACTGTCAAGTACTTCGTTTGATTGACAACGGCGAACCTGGGACCCTCCGTCGACACTTCACAAGTGAAGGAGATCCTGGTGTTATACCGCTTAGGTAGTATAACGCTGATGGAGCAGCTGTGCACATTACAGAAGCCTTTGGATACACTTCCTGCTGTCGTGTTGAATGTTCTTGTAGGCGGCTGTATAGAAGAAGAAATTATTTTAATTAAAGCATTTACTAGATTTACTGATAGATCGAATATGTAGTATTCGATCTAGGGTTCGATTTACACTCAAGATAAATAATTGTGTGATATGTTTTATATCTACGATGACGATTACAAAAGAATTTACAGACTGTTTATATTTATAATATTATTTTTTTCTAAATGTGGATAAAATTACAAAAATTTTATAATAAAAACAGTAGTTAGCTACCTAATTAAACTTGTTCAACTAACCTGTTGCTCAGGCGTGTATCTGAATATTTCATTGTTATCGCGATACCATTTGACAGAGTGGAGTGCTGGATCACCCTTCTCGCTGACGTAGTGGCAGACGAGCTGGGCGTCGCGGCGCGGGTCTCCGTACTGTGGCACCTCCAGGTTGGTTATGTTGTGAGCGATTGCTATCGCTGGACAAGAGAAAATCTATATTATTTCTTCTATCTATATTATTTCTTCTTCTATTTTCTATCTATATTTCCTAGATGGGGAGATAACAATTGTCTTGCCAGATCGAGGAAATGTTTTTTTTTTGTATTTCATTTTAGTATGTATTTTTTTCTAAAATTGATATAACATAATCAATAGTATAAAAATACGCTACACCAAGCGCTATGAGTGCTGTAGAGTAGGCTCGAAGCTATAAATTATATGAAAATTCAGTGGTTTACTAATAAACTCTGAAGAATTTCACTATTCAGGTCCTGGCTTCATCATCAGAGTAGCTTTATGTTACATACGAGTATAAGTGCACAATTTCATAGTTATGCAATAATTGCAAGTAGGTCAAATTCACTTTTTTTTAAATTACGAGTATATTGCACTAGTAACCTGAATAAATTGCAGCCCATGTGTTATTCTCATATGGTTGTAAAGTTTCATCTAAATTTATTTAGTAGTTTTTGAGTGAATGTGGAACAAACATCCATCCTTACAAACTTCCGTTCCGTGTTCCTTACAAATTTCTGAGTTCCGTCACTTAACACGCAATGCCTCCAGAATTTAGTGGAAAATGGGGAACGGAGTGTCTCAACACTAACTTCCCTTTGCCTACCCTGCAAGGAGTGCGGGATAGAGCGTGAAGCTGATAAAAAAACGTAGTTATAACGTAACTAAGACCTAATAAAAGGTTAAAAATGCTAAAAAAGTTGAAAATCCGTGTTGCAATAAGAAATTAGCGTAACTATCGGAATGGCTTTCATGCCTAGCCAAGACCGTTGGTATTCAACAGTTGTCAACATTGGATCCGAAGTAAAACAACGATTTTAATTTAGTAATTGAAATTTAAATTGAAATTTTTCGTAACGAGGTTTTTTTATATTATTCCATTTGTTGGGTTGAAGTAAATTGAGGTGTGTTTAAATGAATGAGATACATCCATACCTATATTATAAATTCGAAAGTAACTCTGTCTGTCCGTCTGTCTGTCTGTCTGTCTGTCTGTCTGTCTATCTGTCTGTCTTTTACGCAATCAGGCCCAAACCGCTAATTTAATTGTGATAAAATACTCATATAGAGATACTTGAGGGTACGNAAGACCGTTGGTATTCAACAGTTGTCAACATTGGATCCGAAGTAAAACAACGATTTTAATTTAGTAATTGAAATTTAAATTGAAATTTTTCGTAACGAGGTTTTTTTATATTATTCCATTTGTTGGGTTGAAGTAAATTGAGGTGTGTTTAAATGAATGAGATACATATATATATATATATACTTTGAACAAAAAACCAGCCATTGGAGTCGTGGAGCTCAAGACTGCACTTGATTTAGTTACCAAAGCAAAAAAAAACTAAAATAATTCATTCCCTCTAGTAGAAATCGAACCAACAAACATCACATTCGTCAATCACATACATTTCTCCCTTTCTGCTACAACGGCCACTGCATAATATGTACATTTTCAATTTAACTACCAATATATAACACATATAAAGCATATTAATGAGTCAACTTCCATTCGGCAACGAGAGTATGAACTATGAAAAACTCGAAAACTTTGGTCCGCGAAACTAATTTAATCATAGCATAGAGTCGAGTTACATAAAATCTGTACACAGATTTACATGTTTCCACGAACTAACAACTAACTGTTTATGTAAACGTAATATTTCACTGCAAAAACAATCGCCTCCGGTACTTGAAAATTTTGCGGCAAATGCTGGTGGGTGAATGTATGTATAAATAAATAAGCACCCAGTGAAATTATAGTTTATAAAAAAATTGGATGTGAAGATGGAAATGCGAATCGCAGTTCTCCAGCGAGGCTTCTGTACCGATTTGCCCATATACAGTCATTTTGAATTACAAAATTATATAAGCTTGTAATAATATTGTCTTATGAAATATATATTTTCACATTTTGGATTTTTTCCTTTATTTGAATTGTAAGTTCTTAGTTCGTGCCAAATTTCATAACTGTAAATCCACGAGAAGTTCTTTATAGAAGGCAAAGGAAACGTGTTAGGGCACTCGGTTCACTACTTTCCGCAGAATTCTGGAGGCATTGCTGTTGAGTGGGAGAACTCAACGCCGCGCTTTGCCTCGACACCAGAGCGAAGAAATGGAAATATAAATTTAGATAAGTACTTCTTCATATGTATGTATACTATTATAGAAGGCACTACCACTGCATTATATATTTCATTGCTACATTCTACAACTGCGCTAGGATAGCTCCAATTTAGTGCAAATTTATTTTCACCTCAACTTTTATAAGCGGCTTATATAGATTATTTTCGGCAGGAAGTTATTAGATATATAAATTTCAATCAGTAAAGTTTTGTTTGTTAGTGTTCGAATGAGTTATGTAAAAAATAGGAGGATATTTTTTGGTTTCACGCTGTATCCCGCACATTCCATACTATGTAAAGCAAAGGAAATATAGCGTGCATATATAATTTATGAATGAAAACGGCATCTCAAGTTCGATGTTAGAATTGAGAGCAGTTTATAAATACAGGCCTAAGACACTCTCCGCCGAATTCTGCAGGTTGAGTGGCGGATCTAACCGCCGTGCTTTGCGTTTTTACTAGAGCGAAACTATTTATACTAAATTTAACAAAATTAATTTTTCAATATAAGAGTTCCATTAGGTGTAAAGTCTACGTAGCTTTATGAATTTTGTATGATTTAATAAACATTAAAAGCTATAAGAGGAAATCGTCCAAATGCTCCAGAATATTATATTATACAGGTACGAACGGTGTAGCGGTATCAATATAATAAATAATATTTTAAATGTTATTAGAGTTTCCTTAGAAAAGTTACGCGAGTATCTCACCTGAGAATGTGAATGTTTTTTTAGGTTCACGCTGTATATCGCACAAAGTAGTATTGACAGAGGGAACCTGGGAACCTTGACTTGTATAACGACACTTTCCGCCACATTCTTCAGGTATTCCGTGTTGAGTGGCATAACTCAATGACGCGCCCTGTCTCGTTACCAGAGCGAGGTATTGAAAATATTAAATTAATATTCCCGCGAGTGGGAATTGAACCCACAGCCGTTGCGTTTGCAGTCGCAGGCGATGTGCGCCAACAACACCTGTGGTATTAATATGTAAATATTAATATTATTATGTCACAAGATCAAGATCAAGTTACTAAGATCTTAGGTTGTTAATTACATGTTATTCCCAAAGGACAGGACTATCAGTTCAATCTAAATTACGTAGATTAGCTTATATCTACACTATGCGTTGCTCGCAACCTTGTTTGCGTCGACTTTTACGAAAAAAATGGTAAATTATGATTTTTTCCCATTTCAGTTGGAATTTCCAGAAATTTTCCCTTAGTGATTCCCTGTACTGCCAAACTTACTTATAATTTCAATTTTATAAGTCCAGTAGTTTTCATAGGAATTTCGAGAAATCTCTCCTAAATACTTCTCTACACTCTCCAAGGAATTTAGTTGACAGATTTATACGGCCAGAAGTTTCGCGTCTTTAGTCAGTTAATCAGTAATAGAAGAATATGTAGTTAATTTGGCGCAACAATGACGAATGAAATTTATAAATAGAATATCTAATTATTATTAGAAGGTTAGGTCTTATTTAGAAGACGTATAAAATTTAAAAAAAGGTAAAATTAAAATATTAAATATTTCATTTCCTCGAGCGGGAATCGAACCTACAACCTACCGCCTCACCTACGCTTGTGCCTGTACACCACGAATGTCTGTCCTTCAATATTTATAAGCTTACTTAATAAGACCTGAAGAATGTAAAGTATTAAATATAAATTACCACTTCCGGGCATTGCGTTCCCATCTTTTGATGGAAGATAATATTTCAACGTCAATCCTAAGGGAAATAAGTTACTTAATCGTTATGACTGTNAAAAAAAGTTAAAATTAAAATATTAAATATTTCATTTCCTCGAGCGGGAATCGAACCTACAACCTACCGCCTCACCTACGCTTGTCTGTCTGTCCTTCAATATTTATAAGCCTACTTAATAAGACCTGAAGAATATAAAGTATTAAATATAAATTACCACTTCCGGGCATTGCGTTCCCATCTTTTGATGGAAGATAATATTTCAACGTCAATCCTAAGGGAAATAAGTTACTTAATCGTTATGACTGTAAGGTTTTTTTCTTCTTTTTTTTAATAATAAAAGGTAAAGTTAAAGAATTTATGTTAATAAATGGCAATGAATGAAACAAACATATTATAGCACTGTGGTTAAATAACTCTTTATAGATTGTAAACGCTTTAGGTTTGATTTTCTTTCACGCGAGTTATACTCGTATTTGTATGTAAAATATTCTTTTATAAAAAACGCGACTTTAAATTCCTTCATTGAAAAATTCGTTTCTCCACATCGTGTTGAGAGGCGGATATCAACGTTGCTTTTTATCTTACCGTAGGTCAAAAATAACTTGAGTATAATCAAATATTTGAGGCCAGTCGTGGCGTATGAGTTAAAGCTTGAGCGACTATCAACGCGATAGGTGGTGGGTTCGATTCTCACTTGATAAAATTAAATATTTTCATTTCCTAGCCATAGCAACGAGGCAAAGCGCGGCTTTGAGTTTCGCCACTCAGCATTTAATTCCTCCAGAATTCAATTGAAAATGGAGAAGAGACGTGTCTTAGTACTATATTCCCAGGTTCCCTACCCTGCTATGTGCAGGACTGTATCCTGCATATAGCAGAGTAGAGTACAGTTAAAAAAATCCTTAATTAGAATCTCAGTTTAAACATTACTATTTTCAAACGTTACACATAATTGTTATAATGATAGCGTACAGACGACGACCGAACATCTCGTTTAAGAGAAAAGATCTCCATTTTCCCTCACAATAATGACTTTATTGTATAACTTTTACAAAATTAGGTCCATTCATTGGAGTGATAATAAGGGAATCTTATACTTTGTAATATAAACTTGATTGGACTAAAATTACTTATCATTTTTTTTCCTTATATCAGCATAGGTATATAACTAAACTAAATATGGGGGCCATTGGCGCAATGGGGTACAAGCGTGAGATTATTTATGTTATTTATTCGCAAAACGCGATTTAACTTTCCCCTACTTAACACTCTTGGAATGGAGATTCTTACTTAATACTGTACCTCTCAGATTCCCTCTACCTGTTGAAACTAAAAAAAAATATATAGACCGTTTAGGCCGTTTTCATCCAATATGGAGGAATTAATTATTTTTATTACTCAATTTGTAACTATTTTCCTAACTTAGCACGCAATATCTAGTTTCCCTCTGCCTACCTTGGTGTGTGCGTGATGGAGCGTGAAGCTGATAAGCTTGACATGTATGTATGTAATATTGTTGGCAGAGCGCGCCTAAAGTTAGGCTAATCATTTGTCTACTTCTAGATCTATTTTAGCGTATATTAATTTGCGGAACCCAACGCCGCACTTTTTGGTAACTAACAAATCACTACCCTCAAATGAGTATTGAACCTATAAATATCACGTTTACTGTCAAATATCATCAGTTAAATTTATAATACGAATAATTTAATAACCATTGCCACCTTTTGTTACAGAACTGCTCGGTACATTAACCGCCATAGTTCTTAATTATATTGTAGTTAGTGAAATATGTAATAAATTGAGTTCGTGCTTTATATAATCTATATCTGTACTGATATTATAAAGCGGAAGAGTTTGTTTGTTTGTTTAAAATCTAAAATCTCTGGAAGTACTTGTTGGATTTTCATTTTTTTTTTGTTTCGTTTGAAAGCTACATATTTCTCATTGCTTTGGGTTATAATAGGTTGCAAAAATAGTTAAATATATGTTGTACAAAAGTACATTGTACTATATAGACATTCAGTTTCATTATTTCTTATAAATAAGTCATGATAAGGCTTTTACACTAGGTTTCCAGGTTCCCCCTGTCTACCTTGTCATGTGCGGGATACAACGCGGAACAAAAAAAATACAGTCGAATTGATAACCTCCTTTTCTTACAGAAGTTGGTTAATAAGAAAATGAAATAAAATCATAGTCGAGGCTAGTCATAGCGAAGGTGCAGTATGTCTGTAAACGCGACAGGTTGTGGGCTCCCATTCCCATTCGAGGATTCTAAATATTTAATATTTACATTTCTTCGCACTGGCGTCGACTGTTCCGCCACTCAACACGCAATACCCACATAATTCGACAGAAAATGGAGAACGGAGTGTCTTACCACTAGCTTAAATAGAGAAAAGAAACATCATAATATTCTCATATCACCAATAAAATAACATTACTTACGAAGTAAAATTTTCCAAATCCCTATATAAATTATCGATAGTCAGTTAAAATTATATTTAATTGATAAAATGGAACAATCAACGCGAATCATTTTACTCGCAACTGTAATACCTTTCAAGCTTTGATATTTTACGCAATTTACCTTCCTCATTAACTATGATTGAGAGATTCCGCTTATGTAACATGTTTAAATGAGACGCTTGAACCGGAGATGTTAATTAGTGTTTAATTGACATTAAATTAAAATTAATGTTAATATATCTAATCCGAGGTCAGTCGTTGTGTATGTAGAGGCACAGGTTGTGGGTTCAATTTCCCCTTCTATATTAAATATTTTAATTTCCTCACTCTGGTAGAGAGGCATAGAGCGGTATTGAGTTCCACCACTTATAACGCGATGACTGATACCAGAATCCCGCGGAAAATAGGAACAAGAAGTGTGTTAATGGCAACGGAGTGTCTTAACAAGAGATTCTCATATTAACTCTGCTATGTGCATGATACAGCGTGAAGCTAAAAAATAATAAAACCCAGTTTTTGGCCTAACAGTTAAAACCAAACAAATTGTTTTCAACCACCCTGTAGGCGTCCATGGTGCCCGATCCTGGCTGAAATCCATATTGAGACTCAGAGATAGTACACTCTTGGCGGAGCCTGAGGTTGATAATGCGCTCGAAGAGCTTCATTGTATGACTCATAAGCTTAATGCCCCTATAACTACCACAATCTTGAACACTGCCCCTTCCCTTGTAAATAGGGGTAATAAAGCTAAGCCGCCACTGATTCGGCAACTTACCAGTGTTCAAGAAATGGTTAAAAAGGTCAGTAAGCATGAGCACACCAAGAGAGCCCAACAATTTCCACGCTTTGATTGGAATGTCGTCAGGTCCCACCGCTTTTCCGTTCTTCATGCGTCGAAGGCAATTACGAGTTTCGTCAAGGGTTATTGGGGCAATAAGTCCGAGGTTAGGTGGTGGGTCGTGATGAAGACTGCATGGGTGCTGAGTATTCAGCAACTCCTGGAAGTAGCTTCTCCACCTCTCCTTCACAGAGGCATGACTACAGAGCAGCGTGCCCTGGGAATCTTTGACGCAAAGACATTTTGCGATATCTTGCGTCACTTTATCCCGGGAACGTGCCAGTTTGTAAATGAGCTTCTGCCCCTCCACAGTTTCAAGTTTATCATACAATGGTGACAAACTTTCACTGCGGGCTCTGGCTACAGCTCTTTTACAGGCACGTTTAGCTACTGTGTACTCCAGTCTGTCTTCAGGAGAGTTGGATTCCTGCCACTTCTTAAAGGCAGCCTTCTTTTCACGAGTCACTTCCTGCACCTCGTCATTCCACCACCATGTCTCCTTGTCGATGACACGTCCTCCCCTAGAAACGCCAAGAACTCGCCTGCCCGCCGCAATGATTGCCGACTGAGCCCGATCCCAAGCATCCTGAGCAGTCTCGGTGTTAGTCGAAAGATTGTGACTTTTCACCTCTGCCAGGAAGTCGGTCTGCATCGGTCCATTCAGCAACCACCACTTGATCCGAGGCCTACGTTTCTCGGCTACTTTCTTCTTCGGAGTGACGTTAAAGTCCATGACAAGAAGACGATGTTGGGCCGTTAGGCTTTCGCCTGGAATGACCTTACAGTTAGTTACCCTGCCCATATGACACCGTCTGGTCAATAAGTAGTCTATTTGAGTTGAGTGGGACCCGCTCTTATACGTGATAAGGTGCTGAGAATTCTTTTGGAAGAACGTATTCACGACGGCCAGATCAGACGCAATACAGGTTCTCAGAATGTTTTCTCCCTCTGCATTGCGAAGACCGTGCCCAAAACCCCCGTGAACACGTTCATACGGCTCAGCAGCCTTACCGACGTGCCCGTTCAAGTCCCCCCCAACTAAGACCACTTCGGTAGACGGCACAGCAAGTAGCACCCCTTCATACTGCTCCCAGAATGTCACCTTTTCGGCCGCGCTACATCCCGCCTGGGGAGCATAGGCACTGATTAAGTTTGTGATGACGCCCTCAATCAGTACCCTCACTCGCATCAAGCGGTCGGAGCGACGGTCAATCAAGGAGCCCATTCTGAAGCTCTTCAGAAAGCACTACCGCTACACCGTTTCTACCCGAAGGTGAGACCCAGTGTATATAAGCCGGTAACCCTGTCCGATGTTACGGGACTTATTGCCCTTCCAGCGAGTTTCCTGGAGGAAAGCACACTGGACCCGACATCTCATGAGTACATCTGCGAGTTCCCTGCATCGTCCGGTTAGAAAGCCAATATTAATATCAGCCGACGTTGCAAACCGGAGTTTCCGCTGATGGCTGATGGATGGATGGATGGACTAAAAAAATTAAAAAGCGATGGTTTTTCTAAAAAACCTCTTTAAACTGATAACTAACATTATTGCCAAAAAACAATGTCACTCTTATATTAGAACACTCGTAGAATAGCAAAAAACAAACATAAACGTAAAGCCAATCACGAATAAATGGGTGTCTTCTTAAAAACTAAATGAGATAGCAATTTAATCTGATTTCGATTCGAATGTCGCAGTAGCCAAAGAAATTGAAAAAAGCCATTTTTAGTTACGACTTGTACAAACTATTCAATTAAATCGCTTGTTATTCGCCTTAACGATATTTTTGTAATGAGGTTTTAGACACGGACTTTTTTAACCAAAAATAGAAATCAAAATGTTCTTTGCATTAGGCTGTCATTAGAAGCACGTTACATAAAATAGCTTAGTTAGCTCAATAGCCATAAAACCAGAACAGAGAGCCGAAGACCTCTTTTTTTTCAACTTCTCTCGGGTTCTAGTGAGTAGGCAAAGGGAACCTAGCATGTGCATATAAATATATATTTTTTTGCAGAAGTTTCACGCTCTTTTCAGCATAGCGGAGCACGCAGAGGGTACCTGGTGTTACAATATGATCCGTTTCGTTCCGTTCCAACTTTCGAGACATTATGTATTAAGTCTAAAAATACATTTTTTCCTCGCTTCATTTACCATGACGGGGAAATGATAATAATTAGAATATAATCACTTCCCAAAGTAGGCGTTGAACCCACAACCATTGAGTTATATTATTACATGACTTTTGAAAATTACAAAAAATTCTTACATTATTTTTTTCTTCCGATTATTATTTTAAAATCTACAATAAGTAAGTATTCATTGTATTCGTACTTATAGCAATATTTTTTTTAATCATTTTTTGTTATATAACAGAGTACGCATATACGTATCTATACGTTCTTTTGTCAGTTTCAGGCTTTCATTTCAAACTATGTAGACCTGTCACTCACAGATAAGGGGATGACTGGAACATGCTGTAGCAACTGATATTTTGAATTTGTAACCTTTGGGATTTGGTATACCATGGAGTTTTAAACAAAAAATATTGCTAGAAAGAATTGTATTTTTTCAACCCCACGCTGTATTCCGCTTATAGCAGGGTAGATAGAGAAAACGTTATGTTAAGACACTCATGCAAGAATTTTTGAAGCACTGCGTGTTGTGCGATAGAACTCAACGCCGTATTTTGTCCTGATACTCAGAGGGAGGTAATGAAATAATTAATATTACAGTGAGTGAATTATAAACAAAACAAAAACCCGACGCAGTATCGGAACCAGTGAACCGATATCAAAATCGATTCACTGGTTTAACAGTTACAAGGGAACAAAGAAACGAACATTCATACAAAGGTCCAAATACACAACCCTCGTTCTGAGCTTCGCCGCAGTCGGACAAAAATAACATACCCCATAAAATACCGTAACATTTGAGAATTTTAAACTTTCTACTAACAACATAGTAATAAGAACAACATTGGTAACTTCTAATTGTGAAACCGCCCTCTCTCTATATCTGACTCACTTCGTTAATCAAATGGTCGTTTTAATCCCGGATTACAAGATAAAGCTACACCCAAGAGCTTTGCATACGAAGCACTGTAGTGCAAGCTAAGTAACGAAACGCCTTAAGATCCTGAATGAAATTATGAAATGCTGAATAATACTATGGAAATAGAGGATTTTTATTGTTTTTCCGTATTTAGTTTTATAGGCAGTACGAATTTACAAGTTTTCATCAGTAAATATGGAAATTTATGTTATTTTTTAAAAGATTTTCCGCTTTAAATTTTAAATGTATGGTGTTAAATTACAATAGTCAATACAGAATGTATTGAAAAAATGACAAAAAAAACGGAGATATGTAAGATTAATTATAAGCTTTGTTTAACTTCCCGTTACGAAATCTTGCAAACTCAATTTGACCTACCTCCCAGTATACTATTGCCTGCAGATTTTGATTACGACTTCTCAATTCTGATGAAAATTAGATTAGGCACATATAATCAATATTTTGTTTATATTATTGTTAGTGGAGGCCATAGTGGCGCAGCGGCACAAAGGTGTGACGGTAACGCGACGGTTATGGGTTCAATCCCCACTCGAGAAAGTGAAATATTTATTTATCTCTTATATTTCCATTTATCCGCTGGATTCAAAGGGCGCAGGACCGGACGGAGTGGCGAGAATTAGGGAAGGCCTATGTCCAGCAGTGGACGTTGAAAGGCTGATGGATGGATGATTTCCATTTCTTCGCTCTGGTATCGAGGCAATACGCGGCGTTGAGTCTTGCCACTCAACACATAATGCCACCAGAATTCGGCAAACAGTGAGGAATGGAGTGTCTTAATACTAGGTTCCCTTTGTAACCTGCAGTGTGCGGGATACAGCGTGAAGCTGATAAAAAAAATTACAAACAAATAACCAAATTATATTTAGGACAAACACAGTAAACTCAAATCGCATTTATAACAATAATGTTAGATATTAATTAAGCTCAAGTTAGCCGTATTGCTAATGTGCGGTCCGCTAGGATCCCAGAGCGACTTAATCATGCTCCATTATATGTATTATCTATAATATAAAATGTACTGAGTTTGCTTTTTGTTATCTAATTAGATTTTACTTGTTATTCAGCTCCTGTGGTAAGTAAGCATGGCTAAGTACTACTACTAAGGTCTGTCGTTGCACAGAGGCACAAGAGGCTGTCTCGTTTCCCACTCGAAGAAATGAAATATTTAATATTTTCATGTATTCGCCCTGGCGTCGAGGCGAAGCGAGGTATTGAAATCCGCTACTTAACACGCAATACCTGCAGAATTCGACGGAAAGTGGGGCACAGAGTGTCCTAACACTAGGCTTTTTCTGCCTTCTCTGCTACATGCAAGGTACAGCGTAGTTGATAGTAATAATCTATAATTTTTCGTTTTATAGTGTGGAAAAAATTAAAATGTTTTCAAATAGGAATGAGAGTCTTTAAACGACTAGAGGGAGGAGGGCAGATTGTCTTAACACTAGTTCCTTCTGCCTACCTTGTGGGGGAAACTGTGTGAAAAAGACCATAATATATTAGTTGACCACACAAGAAAAGGCGAGTTGTAAAAGTAATAAGTATCAAATCGTGTTATTACTTTGAATCCTTCCAATTATATAGATGGGTCAATTCAATAAGCATTTGCTTATCAACTTTAAAGGGCAAACAACTCTATGAACTAAGTAAACATGAAACTTAAAAGCTTACTTGCAGAATGACTATTGAAATATACCAAGTTAGATAGTAATCAATAGAGATGCGCCGAATATTCGTTTGGTATTCGGTAATCGATGTAATCGGCATCTTTTTAACCGACTTCTGTAAGAAAAAGAGGTTATCAATTCGACTGTTTTTTTATTTTTATTATTTTTTTTTATGTTTGTTACCTCATAACTTTTGACTGGGTGAACCGATTTTGATTTTTTTTTGGTTGAAAGGATACGCTTCAAGGTTAATTTGGTGAAAGTTTGATTAGGTTGCGATTATGGGATCCGGTGAAAATTTTGAAAGTTTGTTTTTTTGGTAAAAAATTGATTATAATGTAATAGTTATAAGCAAAAACTTTTTAAATTGATGTCAGAGGTGAGATTCCTGATCGTTGCATTTCTTTTCAACCAACCTCAAAAAGGAGGATGTTCCCATTTTCAACCATCAAAAAAGGGAGATTTCCAATTCGCATGAATACTTTTTATGTGTGTTCTTGTCAATATACCAAAATGTAAGTTTGCACAAAAATAATTACCTAATTAAGTGAAGTTTTAGATAGGACAACCACAACCACCACCATCACTTAAAATCGTAAAATAAATTAATTTTTAACAAAAAGAAAAACCGACTTCTAACAACGAACTAAAAAATGAAAAATAATTTTACAAAGATTTTATAATTTTGAAGTCGGTGTCAAACTAATGCTACAACAACCTTTCTACAATATCTAATTACTAAGCCTGTTTGTTTTACTTGGCACCGACTTCAAAACTATAAAATCTTTGTATAATTATTTTTAACTTTTTAGTTCGTTGTTAGAAGTCGGTTTTTCTTTTTGTTAAAAATTAATTTATTGAATATTCGTATTCGGCCGAATTATTCGGTTATAGTGCCGAATATATTCGGTTCGAGTATTTCTATTTACTTGGCTGCACGACACAGTAGAAATTAAATATGAACCGTGTTTTAAACCACAAATCAACATATGTATTTCTTAAAATGTAGTCAATATTTATTTTAAGCCTTAAATCAACATTTTAAATTTATAATGAACATACTTCAGTCGCAGATTGACAATAATAGACACTATAACATGCCCATACAGAGATAGAGGAACAGTGCAGTGCAATTTAATGTACGAGAAGAATTCAATGTTTTTTCAGCATCGATATGATTTACTAAGTACATTCGTAATTAGACTAATTCTTTGGTTAATAACAATATATGAGGGTATAAATAATATACACATTTCTTATCATTATTTTGCTGGTTATCCTTTGTTAACTACAAGTGAAATGACTGACGCGACAATTTTGAAGAAAACGGTGCGTTGCATCTCCTTGACAACGCTTCACATGACGCATGTTTCCAAGGCTACTGTTTGCGATTGCGGCTTTGAAAATATATTTTCAAACTACTACTGGACTACTGGACTACTGAACTACTGGACTACTGGACTACTGAACTACTGGACTATAGTCCAGTGTTGGCATCTAGAGATTATTATTTGTTCCGAAATTTGAAAATGATGTCCGCGGAAAACCATTTGTAGATGATGAAGAGCTGATGATAATAAATGTGCATTCAGGCATTATTTTTTGCAGGTAATTGACAAGTTAATATCACGAGGTAACAAATGTATTGAGGTTTTGGGGACCTACCCCTACCTATATAAAGAAAATGGGTTAATTTGTGTGTTTTTCCAGTGCTGGTACAAAGTATATATTGAACGCCCCTCGTAGATCAGAAATAAAATAAAACTTAAGTGGAAAGAAACGTTCATATTTTAATATTTATAATCAATTGAAGGTAAATTATGGTGCATTTTTCTTCATATAAGTTTCTTATTTTCGAAAATAATCGTTCGATATATAAACTATTACTAGGAGTACTTTTTTATGATAAAAGACACAGAAACAAGTGACCACCGCCATCCATGATCTCGTCCGGACTACACGTGAGGAGCTACAGACTACAGGTCAAATAGTTCCCCAGAAAAATCCCCATGATAAATGCGGTAAAGAACGCACAGCGAGTCAGTGACCAAAGCCAAAGTGTCAAGTCATTCGCAGATTATTGGGTCCCCAGCGATTCCAACGGCTCTGCGTTGTATGCGATCATATGGGTCGAGCTGATACTGGAGTGCACCAGCCCAGAGATGAGAACGGTACTCTATATTTTAAAAAAAACCAATAGCGAAACTAGACTTATGTTTTGCCCACCAATCAAAAGGGCTCTGGATTCTAGGTAGAAGACCTTCACCTGCATAACTATCTAATTCCACAGCGATTGGGCTTTTAGGATCTTCCGTAATGACAGGATTCATCGAGACAAGTTCTTCATAACAGTTCTAAAACGCCACATGAGATTCCTCTAAAAGAAATGCAATATTTTGTAGAGGTTCTTCCCTGTTTGTCATTGTTGGACCCTCTGGTCCAACAATGTTGATAAGCAATTTCTGTTACATTCGGACAATGTTTGAAATTTCGTTCTTTCGGGTGGCGGTGAGGTACGGCCCGCTCGTTATCTAGCTAGCGACGACAGGTAGCCTACAAGTTAAAACCTGTTTACGTGGCAAAATAACGAAGAAATCGAAAACCGAATAATTCGGCCGAATATCCGGTTCGCTACAGTTTAAACCGAATAGTATTCGGTCAAACCACTATTCGGCGCATCTCTAGTAATTAATTTAAATAATGAAAGCGAATTATTTTAAACATTCGAGTCGTAAAAATTTATCTAAATCTGTGTAAGTAAATAAATCTAATATTACCGAAGAAATAAAAAATATCAAGAATCAAACCTAAAACCACCAAATATGCTGGCAACATCTAACATTAAGAATATTATCTCTTCATACAAAATACATAATAATTTCAACAATTTAAAACAATATTATTATTATTATCTTAGCGCGCTCTTTAAACGAAGAAGTCAAAGAAACATATTTTCCTGCAAGTCCCTTTGGGAATTAATTTGGATAGAAGTTCTGTGTTCGCATTTGTTACAATTTGTTTCGTTTATTTTCCTCGGACTCTAGCTTTCATCTTGAGAAAATGAATATTTCGCGAGAGTCATATTAAATTTTCATACCGAATGTTATTTTTATGATAATTTTGAAAGGAAAAATCATAAATTCTAATCGAATTATGCGAGTATGAAATAGATTCATATATTTTCTTGCTTTATATGTGTGTCGCTTAAAACGAGAGAAGAACACAACGCTCAGTAACCAATTTCAAGACATTGTACGAGTATATTGAATAGCGCGCGCAATTACTTGACCTGAAAAAAATTATATAGTCATTTCCCTCCATCGTACGTACATTTAGACAATCTCACTGCACAGCGGCGTTGAGTTCCGCATTTTAATGTTCGCGCTGTATCCCGCATATAGGACGCTAGGCAGAGGTAACTCAGTGTTAAGCCAATCCGTTCCCCATCTTCCACCGAATTTTCGAGACATTGCGTGTTGAGTGGCGGAACCCAGCGCCACAATTGCCTTGTGCGAAGAAATAATAAATAATCATTCATATCCCCGAATGGGACTCTCAAACTCGAACTCACAACCATCGCGTTTACCGTCACACGCTTTAGCCACTGTGCTACAATGGCCTCTATCTACGACGGACTATTTAATAAAGAATATATCGAATTCTTTGTATATGAAAATAATTCATTTAGCAGGAAAAAAATATATATTTCAACCTTATACTAAAACCTTATAAATTTTAAAACAATTCTACTTCACCTGGAATCCGTACTAACTGTGAACCTGAAAGAAGCGACCCAACAAAAGCACTAGGATATCGAGTTTATAGATTTTGTTTGTTCTTTTAACTAGCTCGTATAGTACAATTACTGCGGTGGACGCTGGAGCTAAGGTACGATAACATCTAATGGACGAAGGCTTTAAGACGTAAATAAAATAGAGTGGGTTAGTATATACGTAACTACGTACTTATTATATGTGAGGCCAGTCGAGGCGCACGGGCACATAGTGTGAATGTAAACGCGGCAGGTTGTGGGCTCAATTCTCACTCGAAGAAATTACATATTTAATATTTACATTTGAATCTAGAGACACATTACTTCGCCTCTTTCCAAAGAAAATATACAAATTTTCAATAATCTGACTAGGAAAATACAACAATCCTCTGAGCGGAAATCGAACCCATCGCCACCGATGGTATCATATCTGCATATTTAACTAACGAAAATATATTTTATATACAAAATTATGTTATTGATACGAAAATAACTATTACAACAAAGAAAATCCATCATTATATTTACCAATATATAAACTAAAGTGTTCTGAATATGTCGTAACGAAATATCTAGCTTTGGGAATCCGATAAGAGTGACCTTTTGAAGCACAATTGGCTTTTAGCCCCAGCCGTGAGTGGAATAAGTACGAAACTAATAGACGGAGGAAAAGTTTCTTGGTATAATTCGTATAGAATTTGTTTTTATTTGATTTAGCATGTAATAATAATAGTTCGATATGCAGAAAAAAATATGTATTTTTAGAAGCATTTGCTATTAAAAATATATTTAATTAATATATTTTACACGGCACAGCTTGTCAATGCGGAGGTTGATTCCCTCTGGGGGGAATAAATAATTTTGATTTCCTCGCTCTGGTAACAAGATAAAGCGGAGCGTTGAGTTCCGCCACTCAACAAACAATGTTTCGAAAATTCGGAGGTATGTGGGGAATAGTGTCTCAAGACTGCGTTCCCTCTGCAGACATACTGCATGAATACGGCATGTAATGCACTGCATATATCCTTAGCTCAATGCGGTAGTTGGAAGTTCAGTTCTTAAGGTAGCGACTATCTTTAAATTTAACTAAATAGAAGATTAAAAAAATAAGCTAAAAATCTGGAAAACGAAGTACGGTGTTATGTTCCGCCTCAACATCCCCGTATGCACAAAAAAACGACATAACGCGTAAAACAACGTCGTATTCCTCCCAACGACTATAACAAAATGTTCAATCATCAAAAACATAAAGTTGGTAATCAAATGTAACTGTAACCCAGTTCCCGAAGCCATATCGCCTTCACCAATTTCCAAGACGGTTAGATCCTGGCGCCGTTTCAAAGGAATTTCCTTCGCAATTTGTTATACAAAATAATTAATAGCTCATCGAGTATTTATTATATTAATGGTTCATTTTTGTACTTATTTATTGCGTTCTGAGATATTCTTTTGGTTTGGGGGAGTTTTGATGGGATTACCATGAGTTTGATATGGGTTTTTATTCAGACAATAAAATTTTAATTCTTATAATTACTTTTTCTGCTCCACGCAGTATCCCGCATATGGCAGAGGGAAGCTAGTATATATAGGTTCCTAGGTTCCCCTAGTGTATTACCTAGTATACACAAAAAATCATATACCATACAGATTTTTTTAAGCAAGCGTGTTGAGTGGCAGTGTCAACGGCGCGCTTTGCCTTGTTACCACAGGCTATTGTGCCGTTATTTAAAATATTAATAAATCATAATTTATTCCCCCGAGTAGGAATCGAACCCACAAAGGTCGTATTTACAGTCACACGCTTGTACCCTCACGCCAGGATAAATAAATATTCATACCTTAACGAAACCTTAAAAATAAAAACCTTTTAAACAAGCTTTTAACGTGTTTTCTTTTCATGGTGTACGGTATATTATTAATTAATTTGCTTACTCTATATGTGCGAAATACAACGTGAAACAAAAAAAAATACTTGCTTATTTATACACGAGAAAAACTATCAATAAGTAGACCCTTTTATGAATTATTATCCCCTTTTACATTTAAAATCCTCTTACATTATTCACAGAAAGAAAATTGACATAAGCAATATGAAGAAAAAAAAACTATAATAAAATTATTTTTACCTTTAAAGTTTTCTTTCCATTTCAAAGTAGAGCCACTGTACGTATAAAGTTGTTGAATATCTTCGATATCGCAGTCGAAAGTTATAAATTTGAAAGTAAGCGTAGCACAATTTCTGGTACCGTAACTCGCAAGGAAATTATTGTTATTTTACTTTCATTATGAATACGCCTTGGCTTTGTAATAATAATACGTTAATATATCCATTCTTATTTATTTTCTTTCATTTTACACGAATATTGCGAATCGTCATGTAAAAGTTTCATGAAAAAGGATATAGTCATCAAATAACAAATAACAATCAACACTCTGTACAGGTGAAGATCATGTAGATACCTACCGCTGTATTTTTAAACTTAAATCCAACTATAGACATTAGGTGCGGAACTGAACGCCGCATCTTTTCTGATCAAAAAGAGAATAATTAAAATTACCTATTCATTTATTCTAGATATCATAAAGGGTCTAGCCCGATAAGCACGGGAAAGCTGCACTGGCTTCTAATGAATTATTTTAAATATTATTTTATGGCTTTTTATCTGAAATATCGTTCATTTTTTGTCTCTAACTCTTACAGTGAGAGAGTAATGGGGGTAAGAACCCTTAACGTTACATACAAGTGTCTACATACAAGTCACATATTATGCTACTACATACACACATGTATATATATATATATATATATATACCTAAGTCACCTAACCTTTCAAAAGGTTTTCTGAGAAACGCCAATGCCATTTATATTAACAGATTTCATGTGATTAATATGAAAATACTTCTTTCTAATATAAAATTTTCTGTCATACTAGTGTTTTGCTCGCTCGCTCGTTTCGTTTGATGGGTCTCTTCACGCTGTATCCCGCACACAGCAGGGTAGCCAGAGGGAACCTAGTGATAAGACACTTCGTTCCCCACTTTCTGCCGAATTCTGGAGGCATTGCGGAGGCAACGCCGCGCTTTGCCTCGATACCAAAGCGAAAAAATGAAAATATAAATTTAATGCTGAGACTGGTACCGAACCCTCAGTATTCCTGTCCGACTCACATATGACCAACTTTTTCAATATTCCACCAACCATCTTCCAATTTCATCACCAGACCAGCTCTATGGTCCCATACTATTGTAGTGTCATCTAATCTACATATACCTAACTGCCAAGTTTCATGTAATTACAATTAGAAAAGTATGTAATTTAGATTTTTAGATTATATAACATAGTAACTTAGTTACAGTTTGACCTAATAAAAGATTGTTAGAAAAGAGAACTATGCATTTCAATCAGTATCAGACACACGATAGCTCCTATCAGGCTCTTCTAAATTATTATTTCAACTAATTGCTTTCATTGAACTAATTGAATTTTTTTACTCAATTAATTGGAAAATACATCGCGTTTGTATTCAATATGAACACAGTAAATAAGCTTTGCGCGTCGTTGTGTAAAGCTATTTGTCACGCGGGATGGGGGGATTTATCGAAATGTCAAAGGTGACTTTTGGTATATTAATGACGTCATAATTACATAACTTATTTTTTAAGCTTCACGCTGTACCTACTCTGCTTTGTGCAGGAGCACAAAGCAGAGTAGGTACAGGGAACCTAGTGTTAAGACATTCTGTTACCATTAAGACACATCTGTTCCCCATTTTACGCATAATTCTCTTAATCTGGAGGCATTGCATATTCGATTGCAGAGCAAAGAAATGAAAATATCAAATATTTAATTTCTTCGAATAAGAATTAAACCCACAAAGATAGCGCCACGACTGACCTATTTTTTATTAATTTTTAAAATAGATTGGCTTTTCGATCAATAAATAAAAAATTAAAATTTCTTATCTGCTGTTATATATCATAAGAAGCTGGATATAATAACTTTTATTTTATTTAAAAGACTAGTATTAATGACTGGAGGACTGGTGGAATTCAAAGCTGCCATAATAATTTAAATATAAAATTACAAGTATCGAGGCCAGTCACGATAACATGGCAAAGCGCGACGTTTAGGTCCGCCACTCAACACACAATGCTTCCAGTATTCGGCGGAAAATGTTCGTCGGGAACGAAATATCTTAACACCTGATTTTTCTCTGCCTACATTGCTATGTACGGGATATAACGTAAACTGTAAAGTTAAGAGAAATAAAGTAAGTCTGACAGCGACAAAACGCAGCGTTAAACTCCAAAACTAAACACGCAATATCTCCACTCAGAGCTGACCAAATTTTTCTATATCAGTGCCTTTTCAAGAAGAATTAGAAACCTTTTTTTCTCATAACTGTCAATTTGTTACTCTTTTGCGGGTGAACCGTTGAATATATTTTAATTAAATTTGACTTGAACAAAATTTGAATACCTGGCGACGAAGGAAGGACCGAAGGCTATATTTTATCAGAATATAATATAATTTCTCCAGGAAACAGAAATATTATCGCAGCAATGTCTATGTACAATTTATCCCGAGGCAATTGCTTAGTAATAAATTTAAATTGTTATCGGAATATCATGCACTTGGACGGAGCTAAGATGGTTTTATTTTTAGTTAATATTATATTTTTCTTAGCTTCATGTCACATCCTGTATAAAACAGGATACTCAGAGGGAACCTAATGTTATGATACTCCGTTCCCATCGCAACGCATCTTCTGAGGGTTCATTGGGTGATGAGTGGCTGTCCTCAATTTCGTGCTTTACTGTTAGTTTGTTATGTCCTTAACTACGTTGAATTTATGATTAAATTATAATAATACTTTTATACATGTATACGCGACTATTACTATTGTGGGTTGGATTCCTAATCGAAGGACTGAAATATTTAATATTTTCAGTTTCTTGCTCTGAAAACAAACCAAAGTGCTGTTGTGTTTCGCCACTCAACACACAATGCCCCAAAAAATTCGGCGGAAAGCGAGGCATGAACTTGTCTTAAAGGAACGGAGTGATTTCCCAATTTCCCTCTAGTGAACCTACTGTGTGTGGTATACAATCTGAAGCTAAAAACTATACATTTCATTTTAAAATGTTCATTTAAGCTTAACAAATATCATTATTAATTTTAAATTAAAATATGCACTAAATGAATTAAGCATTGTGACGGAAAAAAAAATTTAGATATAAAATATTAAATAACACTAAAATGGATCTCAAAATTTGAACATTAATTCAGTATTGTTCCATCAGACGGACAGAATTTATTACAGTATCCGTAGCTAACTTCAAATTCACTTAACGCCTTTGATTTATTGCAAATATAATTGGTTTGTTGAATTTGAACCAAAACCTGAACTTCAGACTGTAGCTTTATATAATCTATTTTAAATTAAAATAAATAAAAAAAGCAATTGAATCCGTTGTGAAGCAAATGCGCAAGAATGTCACAGTAACAAGACGGTTGTGAGTTCTATCTCGTTCAAGGGATTGAATTATTATTTGTCTTAACCCTGGGTTCCCTGTATCTACCCTGCTGTGTGTGGGATACAGCGTGAAGCCAATATATTTTATATTTAGCTTGTTAGCAAAATAAAGTAACTATTTTATCATATAATATATTTATTAAAGATGAAAAGTACTTGCAAAAGAGTACTTGAATAATTAATTTATTCGTATTTTAAATAAGTTATTCCGCAGTATCATATTGATACTAGTTGTAGCCCGCAATCTCTTTTGAGTGGATGACAAAACGTAGTCTCGTTTTTCAAGTCCCGCTAGAAAAATCTTTGCCTCAGTGTTCCCCTAGACTTCCAGTCTATTTAAGGAAAAGATCCTGTACCTATACCAAATAACCTGCCTTACAGCGGGCTATACCACGAAGGTTCTTCTAAACGTTGTTATTCATCATTCAATAAGAAAATAATTAGTTTTATAGATTAATAAATCATTTTTAAAATTGTCTGAATAAAAAAATGTTAAATATATACATTTTCATCAAAAAAGGCTCTTTCCGATAACATAAGTTTAGCAAAACATAGTATTACAAAATTAAGTAACCATATCTACGTAACTTACCTACAAAGAAACCGAGAACAAGAAGAACGGTCATCTTGGATAACAAAATTTCACTATATAAAAATAAAATACACTTCTCACATTATAAATCCTTGAATCACACACTTCACTTAATTTTTTTAATATAAAATTCTAATTTCTTTTATCTTGTAATATTTAACTTTATTGTTCTAATATATAGAAAAGTTCGATGGAGCTGTTCTCGTTTGAGCCACACGTCCGTCTCTGATGGTAGCTGAAAACCGACTGGCACGGTCGCCCCTTCCCCTTTTGCACCCCTTATCGCGATCCCGTAATTAGATAAATGTAATTTTTTTATTTCCCTTTTCTCTACGTTCTTAGTAACACGTGGATTACTTGATATGTGATTATTATGTTATTTTTTTAAGTACGTTCGTATAGTATTTATTATTTACACTATTAACTTCTTAATAGAATTATATGTAGGCATATTTTAATTAAAAGAGAATCAACAATTGAGTGTTAGATGTGGGTTCGATTTCCATTAGAGGTAAAATAAACCGTTTTCCTTTTGACGCACTGATAACATGAAACGCAACGTTGAATTTTGCCTGCAACGGAAACCTTTTCAGGGTCCCGTGAACCAGGAGGTAACAACGGAACTGTTATCGGATCACTGTTTTCCTTTAATCTGTCAAGGCTATCTATCTCGCCAGGGGATATCAAGCTGAAATTAGTATCTTAGGGTACCTGGGATTGGGAACCTAGTGTTAAGAGGAACTGAGTGACTTAGCATTAGATTCAATGTTTCGCTCTGCCTACCCTGTTATGTGCTATATAAAGAGTGCGGCTAAAAAAGTTGAATAATGTATATCATTTGGTATCTAACCATTTGAGATAACCAGAGCGGAGAAATGAAAAGAGCTTATAATAAAAGTTTTTAAAATAAAAATAGTATTTTTCCAGCATTTTTGATAAGAAGACAAAAAGTGGCGTAGAACTGTCTCTCTTCTCTCGCAAATTCAAAAACCGAATGAAAAGTAGAGAGCATAGTGTCTAAATAATAGTTTGTCTTTACATACCCTGCTATATGCAGGGCACACAGAAAAAATATATTTTTTTACATTTTATTTACGTATATATTTAAAGAAGTTGTATATTTATTATATTTTTTTATATTGTATTCGATTTTATATTAAATTTCGCAGTATAAGGTAGCCCCGTACACAAATATGACACGTTTGTAGATTACAGCCTGTCATCTACACCGTTTGTCATTTTGATATGAAATATTGCGGATATTTTGACAGCGTACGTACCTACCTGTAAAATGATGTAATGTAATTACCCTTTGTTTTAGCTAATGTTAAAAGAATTTTCGTCCTATATATAGCAGAGTAGGCAGAGGGAACCTAGTTAAGATTCTAACGTACACTGTGTTCCCCGCGCAAATATTCGGGACAATGATTTTTTTCAGCTTTACAGCTTTTTGTAGCAGGGAAGGTACAGTGAGCCTAGTTTGAAGACACACCGCTCCCCACTTTTAATGAGTTCCCCCTTTCGAATTGAACTTTATCGCTGTACAAGTAAGGAGCGAAGAAAAGAAAATAAGTGATTTTTCCGCGTAGATATCGAACCTTCAATATTCGGGGTAGTTTTTACAGTTTCACCCTATACCACTCCGCCATGACGATATAATTAGGTTTTAAAAAAACAGACCAAATATGATACCAAAAATTGATAATCATAACAATGTCACATTTTTGTATTCATCTGAATGTGGTACTCGAAATAAAGAAAAATGGATGTGTTTTCAATACGAAATTCGTTGTTTACGTTTACGTAATTATCAACAATAACTATATATTAACTATATATTAACAATAATTATATTATTAACCTAAATATATAAAAAAATCCCGTATCGAGCGACTGACAGATAACTTATTCGATTTTACAGAAATATATTTTTATTAATAAATAAATAAAAAAAATATGCAGATGCTGTTAAAAATAAAAAAAAATGTAAACATTTAACACAAACATGGGCACAGAAAAATCTGTGATGAGAACAGAAAAAAAATAAAAATAACTCAAATAAAGTTTCAGGCTACAAATTACTATTATATATAAATAAAAAAAAACAATATTTGACATTATTAATAAATATCATAAATATTACAGGTCCAACATGGCGCGGAGGCACAATTAAAACTGTAGAACCAATTGGTTGTGGTCACTCTGGTCCAGGCAAAGCGGAGCAGTGAGTTCTGCCATTCAATACACAATGCCTTGAGAATTCGGCAGAAAGTGGGGAACGGAGTGTCTTAGCACTATATTTTTCCCACCTACTCTGCTATGTACAGGATACAGCGTAAAGCTAATAAAAATAGTAATAAATTATAAATGGAAAATTAAATTAACAGTATAAAAATTTGTCCAAGAATAAAATAATATAATAAAGTTCCTGCATATTCATTACCCTGGAGCATTTTAATTGGAGTACTTTAAAAGTTATGCTTCTGTCTTTTTAGTTTATGAACTCTTGCTTGACCTAGACTCAATTGTGCAGCACATTCATTTTTAGAGTTTCCTACTCAAAGGGTAAAAGGAGACTATTACTAAGATTCCGATGTCGGTCCGTCCGTCTTTCTATGTTTACTAGTAGGCAGTTCAAGGTTTCATTAGCCACCTTCTTCTTCAGATCCATGATCAGACCAACTCGATGGTACCATAACATTGTATTGTCATCTAATTTAAAAATTATTGCAAAGTTTAATGATAATACAAGAGTTAGAAGTCCGTGTATTTCATATTTTTAGATTCCATTAGATAGTTCGTTTCTTCCATACAGATCGACCTAATAGGCGTGTTAAAAATTAAATTATCTACCGCAAATAAACGTTAATCTATAGAAATTTATATTTTAAATTAACTGCTCCTTTATATTATACAAAATATTGATTTGAAATAAAAATATTTTTTACATATAAACTAATATTAAAAAAATAACAAAAAATATACAGTTGCATTTCTTTCTCGATTGAGTCGATCTGCAACAAATCAATTAAACCACCTCGTTGGAATTTCAAATTTCTGCGCACAGCCTGAAAATGTCGCAACGATCATTGCCTTGTTACCTAATAAATGCTAGATTTGGCCAAACTATCGTTTGTATTATACTATAGCAATATTCATATACTATCATCGCTTTTTTGCAAATATTTTTATATTTGAGCTTCAATAATCTTTTTAGCTCTATTTATCCCGCACGGGTTACTAATAGCTATAAAATATAAAAAGCTTAACTCAAAACCATCCAATGGTTAGGAAGATATACATGTAAAAATAGACAACCATTTTTTTATTAAAACTACTTTTTTACCGTTCTACTATATATTTCGTTTCTAGTATACGTTTCTACTATATACTCGTATATATATACGAATATAATAAAACGCGGCATAGGGTTCCTCTACTCTACACGCAATGGCTCCTGTTTGAATCTCCTGGAAATATACAAGTTTCATAGAACACAGAAGGACCAGTCACTCAATGTTCACTGTTCTGGTGACTCAATGTTCTGGTAACGGGGTTTGAGTTGTAGCTTTCAACACGCAAAGCCTACAGAATTCGGCCGAAGTGGGATTACATTAGCTTCCAAGATTCCCTCTGCCTACACTGCTTATGTACAGAATATAACGTGAAGCTAAAAAAATTCGATAGAACCTCCGTCCCATTTTTATTTCAAAAATTACTGCGGAAAGTGGAGAACGGAGTGTCCTAACATTAGGTTCCCTCTGCATAAAAACATCGTAACCTATTAGTTGATCTAACTTATGGCCTTATGAACGAATTTAGCATTAGCTGCATATTACACAGCGGACCGTCAATTTCAATAAATATAAAAACCAATTTTCTTGCCTTTAAGTGGTTTTTTATGATAATTCCGTCTGGAATCATTTCTCATTCACGGACCAAATCGAGATTTAGCGTGAGATACTGATAAATCTTGACGTTGTCCTTTTTATTTTGTGATATTCTTATTAGTTTGACTGTTTCTTTTATACTTTCATATTATTTTACACAACCAGATGAAGGAGAGTAAGGAACAATCACTCTCTAATATTGCTGATAGTACGCCTATTCCGTTATTCCGAATCGAACTAAGGTAGGGAGTATCTTTAAACTAATTTCTACCAACCCTTCTGTTATCTGGTAAAAAGTGTCGAGCTATCAGCAATATTGAAATGCATAATAAGCTACAACAATGGTTATTCTCTATCAGCTAGCGGAAATGAAGCTGGTCGAGCTACTACCTACCATGAGATAGTAGATGGATAGATATAATTCTCGTTTTATGTTAAAGAAACAGTGTTTATTTTGATTATTTATTTTAATTTTCTTATTTAGTTAAGAAATTGTCACAAAAATTATCAAAAAGTGATGTTCTTTTCTCTGAGATTAAGAAAATTAGAGAAGTCTGTCTGTTTGTCAAGACCACTCCGTATTATATAAGTTATTCTATTATTTTAATTTATCAATAATTAAAAAAATCTTCTACAGATGTCTCCCAACGATTCTACAAGACATATTTGTACAGGTTTCTAAAAATTTTGTTTGTTAATAGTTTTCAGTTACTTGATTTTAATTTCAATTAGTTTATGATTTATAGGTCGAATAAATGTTAACAAGAAAGAATCGAATACACAACCTCAGCCACAGTGTCACTGCACCACTGCACTATCGCGTTTTACAACCGTTCAGCCATACATTATGTTATATATATTCATTCTATGTACTCGTACATCGTTTATTCGCTTGTCAGATGCATCTTTCTCATTTAGTGTCAATTCGAAGGAGACGTTTGTTTTCCTTAAGGAAAGCTAAAAATATCATTTGCATTATAAGATATCTTGTAAAGATTATTTATTTTTTCTAATTTACGCTTTATCTTGCATATAGCAGGAAAGACAGATGGAATCTATTTTTAAGACACTCCACTCTCCATTAAGATAAGATATGGCCGAACTCAACGCCGTGGTGATAATAGTTATTTAAAAAATACGAAATTCTTTCCCAAATGTGGAATAACCAATAAATTTAAAATGTTCTTAATAAGATAAAAGTATCTATATTAAGCAGTTTATGTTGGAGACAGTGTTGTACAGTGTACCTTTTATTTTCCATGAAAATAGAAGATCTACTTCAAAAGAATCACATACATTAAGATGGATGCTAGATATTACTATTCTACTAGTAGCCAATATAACACCTTTTAGAGGAAGCTAGTTTACCGCTAACCTTGCTCGCGGAGCACGGGTGGAATTTTAAGTACATCAAAATATAAGAGTCATATTTTACATAACCCGATTTGTACTAAAAAGACATAGACAATGAAGATGTTGAAAATTTTATGATTTTAGAATTTTGAAAGTCGGTTATTCTTTTGACGAAGTGATTTGAAAATTTAGGAAGGTGTGGGTTCAAAGTCAGTAGAGGAAATACTATACATTAATATTAGACCAACGTGGCGTAGAGTCACATCATATGAATGTAAACCTGATGGATGTAGGTTCGATTAATACAATTTTTTACTAAAGGGTTGTAAAAATTTGTAAAAATCCCAGTTCATAGTAATTTCGTATGGCATACTTACTATAAATCAAAGATATTAACAATGGGCGTCTGGCGCGTCTACAAAGGGGCGACATCGCGACACGAACAGATGGAGTGACGGCGGCGAGGACACTGGCGGTTACATCAATCACGGGCCGTATTAGCTGGTTGCTGAAATATTTATATATTCCTTTATAATGTTATATTGGTTTTCGAATATAAAATACACTATTATTTTTATGTAGAGGCCAGAGAAGCATGAGGACCCCCCGGAGGAAGAGGTTGTTGACAATGGACGAGGCGAAAGAGGAATGTAGAGACCGTAGCGTTCTCTCTGACTACCCTAAGGATAGGGCTAGGGATAAAACGTGAAGCTGACTGAGGTAAGACGCACGCACAGCCGTAATCGCTGTGCGTAGAAACGTGAAATTTGGACAGATGTTTACTTTTGAAATCTAAATCTCTACTAAGAAGGGATTTTGAAAAATTTTAACCCTAAAGGGGTGAAATAAGGGTTGAAAGTTTGTAAGGCAAAAAAATTTAATCTTCACCGATTTTTATAAAATTGTAAATTCAGACTCTTAAAAATATTTAACTGAACACGTGTTTCATGGTTATTTAGAATTTACCCCCTAAGGGTGCCAATAAGGGGTTGAAAGTTTGTATAGAAAAATCTTTAAATTGCCACCGATTTTTATAAAATTTGAAATTTAGACTCTTAAAAATATTTAATTGGACATGTGTTTCATGGTTTTCTAAAGTTCACCCCTAAATAGGCAAGCGAAGCTGCACGCGTCCGCTAGTCGGGTAATAAGACAAATCGCGGCGTTAAGCTCCGCAACACAGCACGCAATGTCTCGTAAATTAGGTTCTATCTGTCTACCCAACTGTATACAGCGTACAGCTTGGCACTACCTAATTTGCCTATCTCTCACTATAAGCCAATCAAAATGGTGTCATTTTAAGACCGGACAATCGTAGAAAATAACATAAAAACATATGGACGAAGTGTTCGACCGCGACGTCCGCGTCGTTGAGGCCGTACTATCAATCACAGCCCGAATTAGGAGCAGACGTGGTCTGAAATTGGTTATTAGATTATTCCTTTATTCGTTCATGTCAAAAGTTGGAGAATACTATTGAATGGTTTGTTATTGTGTCAGTTTGTATGAACTTATATGGGATTTATTGGATTTCGTAAGGAAAGGTGGGTTATGTTCTTAGTTTTGTTACGAATTCGAAAAAATGGATTATGGTGTTGATTTTGTGACTAATACGGAAAATAAAAATTATTGATTATAGTGAAGTATTGTATGAGACTCAATTCCACGGTTTATTTTCTTACTAGAACATTTTAGGGTCAATTCGAATGGGAATCGAACTCACTATCGTCAGGCGAAGTATCATCACGCCACACTGGTGTATTATCATATCTTGAAACTAAATATTTACATGTTTTAATATGTATGTTGCATTTTATGTCTTAAGTACCCGAAGATTTTTTATGACTTAATTAAAACTGTCTAAAGTGAATGATCTCATATAAAGCGGCTTTCTTAATAGTAGAGACGTTTCTTTGTTGCTAACAAAGATCCCGTTTCTTGTTAAAATTATTCATTAATATTTAATTGAAGCCGCT
This sequence comes from Heliconius nattereri, assembly GCA_013403645.1. Classification (NCBI taxonomy): domain Eukaryota; kingdom Metazoa; phylum Arthropoda; class Insecta; order Lepidoptera; family Nymphalidae; genus Heliconius; species Heliconius nattereri. Next base: position 1,868,407 of record JAAIXI010000245.1, on the reverse strand, counting down.
ATAGCGAGGTTCCTACCCAGAGAAAATAATTACTTAACTTCCTCACTTTAGAAACAATATGACACTCAACTTGCAATGTCTCGAAATTAAGACGCGTGTAGAACGTAGAGTCCTAACACTAAGTCCCCACTGCCTACCCAGCTATATGCAAAATACATAGTGAACCTAAAACCAGACGAATACATAATCACTAAAGAAGTCCAGTAAGTTATCGTTTGCTTCATGCATTAGATAATTTGATTTTATATTATTTTTTGTGCTCTATCCTCCACAGGGAACTAAGAAGCCAAATTTCGGCGTTCTACGCCGCGTTGTTCCAGCGTAAAACTAAAAATATAACAAATCCAAGCTACAAGCCCAACATAAATGTGACAAAATTCAAAGGCAATGCTAAATCCATCAGAAATAGAAAATAGCTGGTATGCAATCAAATACAATTGTCACCAGATCTATTGTGCTTGGCCCGTATAGTTAGGACTTCATTTTATTCCCTAGGAGCACCAATGAGAACTGTTAAATTGCTAGTAGATTTAGGCTTGTAATTTATGTATCCGTTTTAGGTCCTAGATTAATCTTGTTGATTTATACCTATTTATTTGGAGGAAATTGCTTATTCTAAGGTAACGGGATAGATTCTGTAGTTAGGTAAGTTTTTAACTTAGTTTTTGTTTAAGTGTTAAGTATCTTTTCCAGTTCAGTTTAATCTTTTTTTAACTCATCAAACTTTACTTCTATGTACTAGTAAATATATTTTAGAATATTTTATGTTGTATGTTCACGCTTTCTGCATAGTAGAGTAAAGACTAATCTGTCTACAGCTTTCCATTTATTGTTCTCCCTTTATAAAATTTGTGTATTAATTTTGGATTTCATATTTTAACCTTATATTTTATTTATTAAGTTGTGTAGAATATAAACAACAAATAAACTCCTAAACCTCAATGCGCTAAACGATACATACAAACCTTCGTCGCCTTGTCACCTGGTTTCTACCTCTATTTACATTCCCCCTCGGGATGTCCTCAAGTTTTTTACGTGACCTTCCTCGAGATCTCACTCTCGAAGGCCGGCAGGGATTTCCTCATGCTTCATCACTTATTCTCTCGACCCGTCCAAACTACTTGACCACATTCTTCATTCTCACTATGAGATCCTTGTAGAAGACAAATAAACAATAGAAAGATAGAAATAAATGAAGTGAATAATAGAATGTATAAACAATCGTAAACTCACAGAGTACTGTTCATGCGAACGAAATCGATTTGGAGCGGGTAGTCTTTATTTATTTTTGTAAACTACCGTTCCGTTGCACTTTTCCAATAAAGAGATGAACATCTGAACGCTTATTCAATCTTAGCAATCTTTACAGCTGAAGTGACCATTCGGTAACTAGCGGAGTGTAAATATTATAACTTGTTATTTATGTATTTCCATATATTAGTCAAAATAAAGATTTTACCGTTTTTTATTAGAATCACGCTGTATCCCGCACACAATATGATAGGCAGAGGGAATCTAGTATTAAGGTACACCGTTCCCCATTTTCTACTGAATTCTGGAGGCATTGACTATTAAGTGGCGTACTTCAACGAAAATGAAAGTGTTCTAGCATTGGATTTCTTCTGTCTACCCTGCTGGCTGTGAGATACACCGTATCCTTATGCAGATTCGTAATGCTACGTTCGAACATATCAAAGAATACAACTAAAACTATCTACAGTTTTGACAGAGATTTGAATCCATACACCTTACGTAAAGTATTATAAATAACCTATTCCAAAACGATGATTTCTTTAAAAGCAGCAGTGCAACGTCTGGCAGTAAGCGCAGTGGTTGTGAGTTCGATTTCCATTGAGGAAACAAATAATTCGTCTCATTTCTTTGCTTTGATAATAAGACAAAGTACAAGGTTGAGTTCCATCATTATTAAGAAACGTGGAACGGAGTGTCTTAACGCTAGGCTCTTTCTGGGTTCCCTCATAAAGATACAGCGTGAAACTATTATATAGTCCATTAAAGAAAATAATACATATTTGTATGTAGAAGTAACATAAAATTCGTCAATGCGTATAATCAACAGCAATTGTGTCAATACAATACATATTACAACACGGACGGTCAGCTTTATTTTCCCCAGGGTGCAGCTGCGTGAGCGGATATGTGGCAATCAGTGGTCGCTCTAACGCTTTGCTAGTACAAATTGATAGGTTGGAAGCTAAAATAATTTTAGAGTAAAAAAAAATTAAAATATTTTTTGTTAGTAATACATAAAGCATTGACCTAAAACTTTTAACTGATCTATTAAAGTGAAAAATGATAGTGTGATTAAAATGACTAGTACTTATTTTATTTTTCGCAAGATTGTTACTAAGCCTTTTATATTAAATATCCAGCGCTAGAGTCTCTTGAAGCACAGAAAAAACTTCTAAATTAACACAATCGAAAGATTTTATGCATTCATGCATCGTTTTTGCTGCATTTTGTAATTAAAACCTATAATGTATTTTCCGTGGACTTACAATTATGCAAGAAGTTGGAACTGGGAATATAAGTTTAAATACTTGCAAAATTCATACTTTCACATCACTCAGTGACGGAAGAGCTTTTAAAGAAAAATTTTTTTGAAATCCATAACTGATTTTTTTAGTTACGTCCCAGTTTTTATCGACAGCTCCGGTATACCAACCGCATTTGTTTAAATACTTGCCACTACGAACGTGTTCCAGCTCGCGGCCGGGAGATTGTTATATTTTTTATTCCTTTCCAGTTGGCAGATTGGAAAAAAATTCCCGATATATTAAAAAAATGCTTTTTTTTTAATTTGTAATAGTGATTTTTCCGTGTATGATGTACGGAATGTGAAAAAGATAGAAAAAGATTATTTAATTATTTATTTTCTTAAGCAATGACTGTTTGTTATCATTTTTTTATTTGGCCTATTATACACGCAGTATCCATATAGCAAGGTAGGCAGAGAGAACCTGAAACCTAGTGTTACAACACCCCTTTCCTCTCAACACTAACTCAACACTGTATTTTTCCTCGTTATCAGAGCAAGAAAATGAAATATTAAATATTTTGTTTCCCTCGAACGGGAATCGAACCCATATTTTTAATAGTTGGAATATAGAATAGAGATCATGTAAAAAGAGTTTTATTTTGAATATAAACTCTAGTTTTAGAGAAACTTGTGAATGAACATTCAAACACACACACACACACATACATAAAACTACAAAATTTTGCACAGATGCTTCTAATTATAACAATCTTTTTTTTAAGTCTATTGATAACATTTACCTTTAGCTTTTACTTAAAGTTTAAAAATATTATTTTCTGCACAAGACGAGATGCAGTTTACTCAATAATAGACAAGGTAAGTGGTTTTTGTCACTTTGTACGCCGCCATATTTGCATACAAACAATTGTTACAACATGAAAACCTTATCTAAAGTTGTAGAATGTTTTTGAAGATAAATATTATGATTTATTATGACATATTTTAAATCATGAAATGAATTATTATTTATTATTATTCTCACTTTGTTGCTTTAGCGCCAAGTCAAGAGCACGGTGTTGAGTTCCGCAACTCAACACGCAATGCTTCGAAAATTTTGGCGGAAAATGGGGAACGGAGTGTCTTAGTTCTGGATTCTCGCTGCCTACTCTGCTGTATGCGACATACAGCGTTAAGCTGATTTAATTTAATTTATAAATGATGATAAGATGGGCGTGTAAAATACATATCTTATATCCAAACGTAATGACCCTTATTTAACAAAATCGATACTGAGCTCTGACCTCTACGACATTTCATATTATAATATTTCAAAGAAAGCAAAACCTATTTCTAGGCAAAACAATACAATAAAAATAAAAGAAATAAATTGAAGATAGATACATAATATTGAAATATATTTACGATATATGAAATTGCTTCGAAATATTCGCTAATATTCATCCGTATGAGAATGTGAACGAAATCGTAAGACGATACTTTTATATTTATATTTTTATTTATGTACTTATTGTTTTAACCTATTTTAAGTAAAAAATAGTAATAGACGCTTTCAACGATACATCATTTGTCAAATTATGATAAATAGAACTTAGAAGCTACAGAGGAACAGATGAACACACATACATACATACCTATCATGATCATAACCCTACTTATCGTCGTAGTTGGATGAAAAGCTTTTTCCGATAGAACATAACAGTACAATATGAAATAATCAGACATTAATATAGAAAATTATCGTACTCAGCCTTTATAATTTTATTCTACAATGTGTCGTACTTCTCGGTATATTTTATTATATTAATATTTCCTTTAAGCATAATGTCCCCTACATTTATATTATAACAAAGCTTCTATACTGAAGGCAGGAAAACCTGTCACGATCACGGCACAGGATTAATTTCCACGCAATGAGCGCAAAGTATGGCGGCGACGTCCACCCTGCGGTTATATTATGACAAAAAAATAATAACTAGAGTTATCCTCTAGTTGGCGGGGCACAAGCGTGCGATTGTAAATGCGACAGATTGTAGGTTCGTTTCTTCGCTCTGGTGTTGAGGCAAATCGCGGCGTTGAATTACGCCACTCAACATGCAATGCATCCAGAATTCGGTGGACCCNATAATTTTATTCTACAATGTGTCGTACTTCTCGGTATATTTTATTATATTAATATTTCCTTTAAGCATAATGTCCCCTACATTTATATTATAACAAAGCTTCTATACTGAAGGCAGGAAAACCTGTCACGATCACGGCACAGGATTAATTTCCACGCAATGAGCGCAAAGTATGGCGGCGACGTCCACCCTGCGGTTATATTATGACAAAAAAATAATAACTAGAGTTATCCTCTAGTTGGCGGGGCACAAGCATGCGATTGTAAATGCGACAGATTGTAGGTTCGTTTCTTCGCTCTGGTGTCGAGGCAAGTCGCGGCGTTGAATTCCGCCACTCAACATGCAGTGCCTCCAGAATTCGGTGGACCCTACAGGTCCACAAACAGATGAATATAATAATGTTTAGAAGAAAAAGCCATTGATATAAAAAGTTTATAGAAAATTCATAAAAATATATACGAGTATATGACGGCGCGCTGCTATATATTAGTTTTAATTATAATTTCGCAATTATTACATTTCGATATTAATTGATTTATGTAATGGATTATATTAGAAGAATATTTAAAATGGAGCGGGTAACCCCGAATAGGATAGTAGGTGTAGCCACGATTAATAGCAGATGTCATTGGTTGAGAGCTATGGCGTGAGATGTTCACCAACTAACCTATTGGCTCCTAATCTATTGTAATTTTGGTAATCTTGTGAGATTTATTGCAAAACTGTTATGTAAACGAGTAATAAGGCATTATAGAATATAAGTGTGACTTTTATTTAAACATCTCTGTTGCTACAACGCTCACAAATGAATAGTAACAGCCAAGACCGCTTTGAGGCGCCTTTCTGATGCTTCTACATATACAATATTTTATATTTATTATATTGCAGAATTTATGCACAAAAACGACTAAATATCGATTTTTGCTGCAAGAACATGAGTATATCGCTATCAGTGCCTTAATTATTCTTGGAGCAGTTGGTATAAATAAACTTGGTAATACCGAACCGGAGATTCATTACAAGCGCTAGGAAATGAGAATCACTTTTAATATATTTTTTAACTGTGTCTCAGTTTTTCTTTTTAAAAAAAATACGACTCGATTTCTACTCGAAAGAATGAACTATTTTTATTTCCTCGTTCCGATAACAAGGTAAAACGTAGCGTTGATTTGAGCCAATCCCCACGAAATGTCTTATAAAAAATGCGTGGAAAATTGAGACAAGATTGTGTTAGCACCTAAAATAGAGGACATTAAATAATCAGTAAATTTTATAAATGATTACATTTATGTGAACGAAAATTAGAATATCTTGTGTTTTTCTTTCAACTCTTACAAATTATCAAATACATCCTGCAGAAGCAGACACAGATACTCGGTTGCCCAATTTCCGCCGTATTCTGGAGTCATTCCGTGTAGAGACCAGAGTGAAGAAATGAAAATATGAATTTAAATATTTAATTTCCTCGAGTAGGGATCGAACCCTCAACTCGCTTTTACAACCACATACTCGGGCCCCTGCGTCACAACTGGCCACAACGAACTAGAGATGCTAAAAGTAAATATTTAAACAAAATTACTTTTATAACAAATAAGTTCTACTTATTTCCATCTTAATAGTACTTATAAACCTACAAAAGAAGGATATTTTAATCGAAAATAGATTTAAAAATGGAGTTTTAAAGGTTTTGCACCTGTGAAAGCAATTCGGGCGGGTAATATCGGGTCATAAAGTGACGTCGCCACTGAGCTATGATCGCTCTAATGGCGGCTCATTGCTATGTAAATACCTTTACGAGTGAACATTTGCATTGATCGGGTTTTACAAATTATTAGCTTTGCCAATTTTGGTGGGGTTTTCTTCTTTATTTTTAATGTTTTTATTAAGGTTCAAATAGACTACCACTATATACACGTAAGTAGTGGTACAGTAAGTGTATACATGGAGTGTCTATGTAGGAACACGAGTGTCTCTAAGGATAAAATTTGTTTGCGATGTGTGATTTTGGAAAAAATATCGATGGTAGAAAATAATAATTTAATAGTAAATGAGAAATTATTTAATTTTCATGTTTTTTTGTATAGATAGAAAGAATTTAGTGTCAAGACACTCTATTCTTCAAATTCTACCCGAATTCAATAAGTATTGATTGGTGAAACTCTTTGCCACGCTTTGTCTTATTATCGGAGCGAAAAAATTTAAGTAATTTATTCTTCTGAATTTGAATGAAATCCATAATCGTTATGATATCAGCCCGAAGTTGATAAGTGAAGCTCTTCTAATTTCGGAACACAGTTTCGAAAAAACAAAATTTATTAACAGGAATCTTTTATTTGTGCTTCCCTTCTCCTTCCGTCGTCCTTTTCCCTTATTTCTATAAACAGAACGGGAATTTTAATGACTGTGGATTTGTCTGTCTTTAATAATTTTTCACCTGGATCCGTAACACTGCGTCAGTATAAGCGTAATTGTTGTGAGTTCAATTACTACCTAGAGGAGTAATTATTTTCATTTCCCTAGTCTGGTAGACAAAAAGCCGCCGAGAAATTCTGCCATTTAACACGCAATACCTTCCAAATTGTTTGAAAAGTGGGAAACGAAGTGTTTAATATAAGTTCTCTTTAGTTTCGCGGGAAAACGCGAGAAACTGCATTTTATCGACGTGATCGTTATTCCGTTATCACATACGAGTATGTACACAGTTAACGCTGTCGTTAGATGATGCATCGTTTTAACCTAGATATAATTTAGTGCTACCACGTCAAATACAAGATGTATTACTTGACAATAATAGCTAAAGCTGATTATATATACATACTAGTGGCCCGCCCGCGGCTTCGCCTGCGTGAGCTACGTTATTATTAATTTCTCCTCCTAATGTCTACGTCCTACTACTACCTACTACGAGTACCTACTACTACTGGGACTAGGAGTACCTACGTCCTGTAAGTGACGTCCATGCAAAATTTGTAGTATAGCATTTGTAGTAACGTAGTTTCATACAAACTTTCAACCACAAAAACAACCCCTTAGAAGTCGAATATTGCAAATTCCCGTCTTAGCGAGCACCTACGTCCTAAAATAACTCCTATGCAAAATTTGAGATTCCTAGCACATGTAGTTTCTGAGACTTCGTGATGAGTGAGTGAGTGACCTTTCGATTTTATTTATATAGATTATATATTATATTATAGACTTCAGGCTGTATCTTGCACATAGCAGGAGTGGGAGGGAACCTGGGAACCTGATGTTAAGACAATCTGTTCCCAGTAAGATTTTGTCTCGTCGCCAGGGCGAATGAAAATATTAAATATTTTATTCCCCCGAGTAGGAATTGAGTCCACAACCACGCTTACAGACGCACCCTTACCGCTGCGTCAGTACGACCTCAATTTTTATACTATACTAGCGGACGCGCGCAACTTCGCCTGCTTTTTTGTACCCTTAGGGGTGAATTATAATAGACCATAAAACACGTGTTCAATTAAATGTCTAAATTTAAAATTTTATAATAATCAGTGGCCTTTAAAGATTTTTCTATACAAATTTTCAACTCCTTATTTGCACCCTTAGGGGAAGAATTCAAGAAAAGCATGAAACAGGTGTTCAATTAAATACTTTTAAAAATCTAAATTTCAAATTTTATAAAAATCAACAAACTCAAACAAATTATATCAGCTTGACGAATACTACATGCTTAAATAAAATAATATTATATTTATTTTTAAAACGCTTTTATTGAGTCGAGCTGTAATTTTTTTTACTATAAATTTATTTTAAAAAAAATTATTGAGACCTTCATACCGCCATACGGTCCGTCGAAAAACGTAGTGTAATTAACGTAGGTGAAACTTGGAGCGGAACACTAGTGCATAATAAGTATATATAAGCCATAAAGAAGCCTTATCTTAAGCTAGAATCTCTTAAGACCACTAACTTACAGTTAGGTCAGCGCGAGTCGTTGTTGGCTCTACTGTGTAACATATCTTAGAGAATTAGAAGAAAGAGACGTCTCTTGAAGTAAGAAAATCATAGTTTTAACTTTTACGGAATCTATACTTAATATTATGAAGCTTAAGAGTTTGATCGAACGGACAAATGTTAGGAACTATTAGTTCATATTAAAAAATAATGTTTGTGAGAGCCTTTTCACTCATTATTTTAATAGTTTCACGCTGTATCCCGCGCCTCAAGGTAGGCAGAGGAAATCAGAGAACTTTGTGTAAGACACTCCATTTTCATCAATGCAAGTGTGAAAAGACACTCCGTTTTCCACTTTCCACCGAATTACTGGTCGGCGGCCTCAATATATTTCATCATACTGAAAACTAATAAAAAAAATAAAGAAGAACTTCGGCTAAATTTAAATCAAATGCTATTTTCACGTGCACAAATACATATTTTAAAAATCAAAACGATTATTTGATTATAATACCATCATACTATTCAAAAAAAATATTTTTTCGCGGGATCTGTTAAAAGTTTTTCGCTAAAATTAGTAAATAACTGGCGGAACGATATTGGAGCTGAACGGAGCCGGTGCCGGTTCAGAATAAATAAACCAAGCATTTACAACTCAACGTGATTGCCAGACGTTGTATATAATTAAACAAAATGTAAAACGTGATATTTTGAATGCACCTCATAAATGTAAATATATGTAGTTGTAGTGGTAGATGAAAAGATATGTAAATTGTACTATTATTTATTCAAAAATCAGCTTCACGCTGTATCCCGCTCGCCGCAGGGCAAGCCGAGGTAAGCCTGAGAAGATAGGCTCCTGAGCCACGACTGGCCTCTACCTCCTTAATATACTATTGTGAAAAAAAAAGAAACAAGTTACATGGCAAAGTAACATGTAATTAATGCATGCAGTTAATTCGTAGTGGAAACGTAATTTTTACTATCAAAATATCAGTTAGTATAATATGAAAAAGAAGAAAAGTTTGAAAAGATGGAAGTTTGTATATTTTGAAAACCCAACGATGTTAACTAAAAGTAAATCTATGAATAAAAGTAAATGAATTTTATGAAATAAATATATTAAAATCTCATAAACAATTTTTGCTTACATCTTAAGTTCTCGGTATGAATTGGAGACCCTAGATCTGACTATATCGTTTGAATTTCAACTCGATATCTCTCGTTCCTGAGATAAAGGCTCTTGAAAGATAGACAGACATGCGGAGAGCTAAATAAGTAGCTTGTATCTTTTCTTCTTATAATAAGAGTTTCTTTATTCCTTAAAAGGTACGGAACCCTAATAATTAAGGAATCTGTTGCTATGTTCTTTATATTTATTTTAAAAATGCAGAAAAAATAGTTAATTCAACTACAGTTACATAGTTTTATTAGTCATTTCTAGCACGAAGTGATGTAGTAACATAAAATATTCAAAATGAAACTTTAAATATTCAACTATACAGAATGTTAGTTTTATGTCCCTAGACGTTCCTTTTGTGTGACTTTTTCTATTAAATATATATTTTATATATTATATGAATATGTCTTATAGAATATAAAGAAATAATGCATAAATAGATGAACATTAAATCAGATTCACGCTGTATCCCACACACATTAAGGCAGGTGGATGGAATGTAGTGTTAAGACACCACTTTTCACACTTCTTCTTCTTTCTGGAGGCTTTGCGTGTTGAGAAGCGGAACTGAACGCCGCGCCTTGTCACAGCAGAGCGAAGAAATTGATTTTCTCGAGTGGGGATCGAACCCACAACGAGTCGCGCTTACAGTCCCACTCTGTGCCCCTGCGCCATGACTGGCCTCATTAATCATTATAATTTAAGTAAAAAAATATTTGAAGTAACGAGTGCTAATAAATGTTCTTTTCAAAATGTAATTTTCAATTAAATCCTTAATTGTATGTTGTATTATACAAAATATATGATAATCCTGAGATAATAATTTAATTAAAATTATAAAAGTATGCAATTTTTCATCGATGTTTTCTTAAGACTTTATAATTTAAAATTATCGTCTGTAAACCGACTGTACAGACAACCAGTACATTTTTTTATGTATATTATTGCTCCATTAGCTTTTTAGTTCCCTGTCTTTGTCTGTTCTAGTTATATAGTTGTTTTTAGATAAAATTTGAAAAACAACACAAAAAATGGACAATTTTATTCTGATCTTTCACTCGATCTAATACAATTTAAAATATTAAAAACTAAATGCAATTTAATAGCAAATAAAAACAATTGTTCAATATAAAAGTAAACAGCAGCAGTGTAGAACATAACGGAAGCGATTCCTTCGATCGTCGTACTCGAGACACTTTACAGTCGCTCGGGCGCAATTACAAAATGGGTCCTTTCTTTTACTTATTTAAAACATTTCCCAGCTTCCTCGAGTTTTTAAAGGAAAAATTGAGATCGAAAGATCTTCTCCATCTTCAATAAAACGGTAGCAAATAAAAAGCGAAAAAATATGACAACACTTTATTTCCTTTTGTTTGTTCGTGTAATACCCGTTTGTGTACTTAGTTGTAAATGGGTGAATTAATTTGATGGCAGTCCTCTGCAGTTGTGTGAAGTGGCATAGCATCTGAGTTTAAATGCAAGGGTTCAGGTTTGATTTCCACTGGGTAATGAATTATTTCCTAACGCGGAGAATAAGACAAAACGCGGCGTTGAATTCCACTACTCAACACGCAATGTCTTTAAAACGGAGTCACACTTTGTCTTACTACCAATTCATTACCGACAGAGGAAATTGAACCTACAACCTATCTATCTATACATCCGTTTCCAGTCAAACGCTATACCGCTGCACTATGAAAGCTTCAAAGCCTTTTGCTTTAGCTCTGCAGCAGCAGAACAACCTTACAAGCCAGCCTTATGTTCATTTGACGATTCAAAGGTGCTTCAAAAAGTCTATGTAAATTTTGAAGAAATGAAAAGGAAAGGAAAAAATAAAAATGTCGGTAACCTTTATTACTTATTCATATATGTATACAGATATTACGGTAGCTAGAGTAAAATTCAAGATGAACATAGAAAGTTAGTATTTAAATAGAAAATGAAATGCAGTGGACACTGATGAAGAAAGCCATAATGAATTCTAGAAATGGAGTAAATATTAGTTTTGGTCATATAAAACTGTTTAAAAAAGTGCGAGCTAAACTTACGTATAAAATGGTTCCGCAGAATATTCAAATTTTAATAAATTAATTTTAACGAAAAACAAATCGACTTCAATAAGCTAAAAAATAAAAAAATGATTTAATTAAGATAAAGTAAAACGTACTTTGATTTTATTAAACAAAAATACATAAAATATTCCTTTAATTATTTTTACTTAATTTATTTTACCATTTATAAGCGATGGATAGAACTTAAAGAGATGAAGAATCTCATTTCTGATGAAAAGTTTTAACAATGTTTTTCCTTGTAACAATTACAGAAAAAGTAAGTATTCATTCATCAACAATTCCACGTCATCAAATTGTGTTTTCTGAAAGCAAACACACAAGTCCTTACAAAAAATACTTAAATCTTTTTAAGCACGCCCATAAAATTTAAAGAGTTCCCTTTATTTCTCCAGGATCCCATCATCAGACCTCCATAAAGTCGCCAGAGGCCCACCTGTGACGTATACCCTTTTAAACAAAATAAGAATTATCCAAATCGATTCAGATAACTTCAAATAATCGGTCAAAACATAAAAAAAAATGATTCCGACGAATTGAAAACTTCCTCCTTTTTTGAAAGTCGGTTAAAAATAAAGAATATTATTTTTACAATACAATGATAAATGCGACAGCTGGTGAGTTCTATTCCCAATCTAAGACGCAATCCCACAGAATCCATTAAGCGAAAAAAAAAATTAAAAAAAATCTATATAATTAACACGTTAATTAAGAATTACATTACTGATTATTAATTGTGTGGTGGCGATGGCGATCGACATAGGCTCGATGCATTACATGCATATAAATTTGCATACAATTATCACGTGGGTGTTGCACAGAAAAATGAATAATAATATTTTTCTACTAGACAGTCAACCACGGCTTTGACCGCTTATATTATAGCCAAATTATACAAAATATTTTAGTTGACTCTAAATCCGTTCATTAATTTATGCTTAAAAATGGAACAAACAAAAATATATTTTTAAGAGTCTGTGGTAGCTCTGATTGCGGAACTGCAGGTATTAAAACCATGATATAAAATGCCTTCTTAAATATATGGACTATCTAAAAACATATTTTTCAATTTATTATATAAAATTTTTGTTAGGGATTTATAAATATTGAATAATTTCTTGTCATAAAAATTATTTCAATAATATTAATATTTTAATATAATATAATTTCAAGGTTTTTTAATTTGTTACTTAAAACTATCCACAAATATCTATCTATAAATAGTCGACAAAATTTTATTTTTCGAAATAAACTGACGGAGACGGTACCCTAATAATTAAGGCATTAAGTAACAGAACTGACCATACAAAGTAAAAATGCAGCTAGTTCATATTTTTTTACGTTATTTTGTTAACTTTAATATTTTTTATGACTATTTCAGAAGAGCTTTTAGCTCAGACATGCTAATGGCTCACTTCCTATCTTCATACAAAAGCTGCATACTTTAGATAGTTTCTAGAGATAAAGCTGAAAGTATCAAGACCTGTCGTTTAACTATAATATGTTCTAAATGAAAAACTATTAGGTTAAATGTTGATTATTTAAATATTTTATAAAACGTGTAAAAATTTTTACGTAGCGAGATCTAAAGCTGGATACAATCCAAAAGACGCGTGTTCGAATTCCGCAATGTTTTATATTTTTTAGTCTGGAAAAATGCTTTAACGTAATACGTGTACGGCGTTGAGTTCCGCTATTGGATATGCGGGTATAAAAAAAACTAGTCAGGTATTCCAACTTAGTAGTATTTCATAGAAGATTTATATAGTAATCTATTCTATCTATTCGCGTGCTTACAACGTAGTTTAGTCTTGAAGAAAAATAAACATAAGTTAAAACATACGGACTACAAAATCCTTTGCTCGTAAACTCTTACAATGCCGCCATAGTTCGGTCGTTAAAATTAAATATTTTATTTGATTGTCTCTAAATATTTTCGTGAAAGTCGCTGGTTCGAATCGGATCGTGAGAATTTTTATCCATGTATATAATGTATGTAAAACTTTTCTGTTATTCATTAAGAGACATCGTTCCCCCACGACTACGCGGCGTAGAACGCTGGGATTTGGCATGTAGGTGGTATGTCATCACAAAAGTTTTTTTTAAAATTTCTGTGAGAACGTTTTCATCTTATAGTTCACGCAAACAAAATCGTGGCCCGCCACTAGTAATTTAAAATCAGACATTGGTCTCGCGAAGTGTTTTTAAAACTAACACAAAGATAGAACATTCAAAATTCAAAATTCAAAATATTCTTTATTCAAATAGGCAATTATTATAAGCACTTTTGAATCGTCGAATGAACATATGAACAAAAAGCTACCACCGGTTCGGAAGGCAGTTCTGCTGAGAAGAGCCGGCAAGAAACTCAACAGTTGCTCTTTTCAAAATCAATAGTACAATCTATAAACATTAGCTGGCAGCTATCCTGCATTACATTCAATAGACATTAATTCCATACATGCTTATCCTCTAAATATTCTTGAACAGTGTAATATGCTTTACTTTTTAGAATTTTTTTTACAAATATTTTAAATTTTGGTAGTGGCAAGCTAAAAATACACTGCGGAATTTTATTATATACACGTATACTCAGACCCATAAAGGATTTACTAACTTTTTGGAGGCGAAAGCTCATAGTGTCTTAACTCTATATTCTAGCCGCCTGTCGCCGAATGAGACAAACGTTTAGATAGAATATAAAAAACTGTTTCAAATTTTAATACTTATTTAGCTATAAATTGTTCTAAGCCGCAAATGCAATGCAGTAGATACGTATCTGGGGATCCTATTAACTATGTAAATATTCATCAACGCCATTGCATTGTAGTGCGTTTATTCACAGTTTGACTGTATACGGTGGTTGTAGGTTCAATCTTGATTCTTCTTGATTATTCTTTTTAGTAGAAAAGTTTCTTACCACTTAAACATCGTCAATTCAAAGTCAATTCGGCGGAAAGTGGGGAAATACAAGTCATAATGGAAAATAAGTATCTTAACACTAGGTTCCCAGGTTCCCTACGGCTACCTTAACTCTCACAAATTTGTCTTCTATACATAAACTAAATTAAGCAACTTAAAATATAAACTAAATCTTAAGTTATGTAATAATTATATATTTTAATCAAGCTTACATTTTTATATATTGTTTAAAGCACTCAGACGATGTTCTATGGTTTACTTTAATCTATATTTGCATACGTAACGGGCTTGTATTACAGCTTTCCCGTATAACAATAGGAGTGTTTGAAAAACTTGTATTCGCGTTTATAATGCAAAGAGCTCACCTTACTCTCGGTGTTGAAATAAAATTTACTTTTTAAATATTTTTACTACAATTTTTACATAATTGATTATATTATAGTGAGGATATAACAGAAGGAATAAATAAAGTGCTCAGGTAAGTGACAGTGAAAAAAAGGAAAAGAGACAAAGGGAGAGGCTTCGGTTGTACCTTGAGACCACAGTGTTGCGTAAACCCTCTCGGAGGAAATGTATAAAGAAGTTGATAACAGGTGAACATTTGAAAGAGATATGTAGAGATGTACTGCATTTGACGGTTCTTTATCTCCGGCCACGTTGTTAGGGATAAAATCAACGGAAAGAAAACAAAAGATTTTACAAGTTAGCAAGCTTTGTAACCCGCATACACGTTCCCCCCACAGTATAGGATGCTCCGTTCCCTACTTTTTACCGAATTCCATTGCATATTGAGTGACAGAAATTAACACACTAGTAGGAATTGAACTAACAACCATCCCGATGGTCTAAAATACCTTATACCTCGATCAATTTAATATTTAATAACCAAACAGATTCCAAACGACCAACTTATAACAATAGAAGATCGTAACTTGGCTTAAGAAGAAAATAACTTGCCAGTTCAGAAGCAGCGTTGCATGTAAAACTGCATCACAATTGCATAGGACTGTACGTGCCGAATGTCTGTGGTGAATGGGCACGAACCCTCACCACAGAAATGTACCTCCAATTGGGAAAAATATTGAAAATTAACCTTTTTCGGGTGAAATTAGAATTTAAATTCCAGTGAATTTGGTTGGTAGTTGAGGCGTTTGGTTCTTAATAGGGTTGTATACTATATTTTGTGACTAGGAGCTTTGTCTAAAGCACAGGGTGATGTTGATCGAGTTTCGGTGTGTATGAAAAAATTCACTTGAAATTTTCGTTTCGTGATTTTTTTGTTTTGTTTTTTTTTAATTATTCCGATATGAGGAAGTGGACTTAAGCTTCACGCTGTATACCACTCTTAGCAGGTAGGCAAATGAAAATCTGGGAATCTACAGTTAAGAATGTGTGTTCCCATTAAGGCACTTCCGTTTCCCACTTTGAACCGAATTCTGGAGGCACGGAAGTTGTGGTTCAAAATATACTTTATTAAGCTGTCGCAGGTAGTTTTATTTTTAAACATATGACTTTCATTCAGGCACAAGCATTAGACTTCCATTCATCCACAGGTTCTAGATTCGATTTCCGTTTGAGTAAAAAAATATTTAATATTGTCATTTCTATTCCAAAATTTAACGGAAAGTAGGGCGCGGAGTGTTTTAACAATAGGCCCCTTCTACCTTGCTCCATGCTAATTACAACGTGAACCTGACAAAAATATAGAGCTAATGACGTTTTCCTGCATGTTATAGAACATTGAGAGAATCTAGTGTCTGGACATTATTTACGCAAATTTGAAGCATTCAGCAATCGGGTTCACACGTTGTTGGTTCGATTACTACTCGAAGAAATGAAATATTAATTTTCTTTTTATACACTACCAGTTGCCAGGTTCCCTCTGTCTACCCAAAAAAAAAAAGAAAACCAATTTAATAAGAAGAACACCTATGAATAGAATCGGTAAAATCGTTTAGATGCCTAATATATCCGGCAGTGACTTGTCTACGGGAAGGCTTATTTCCTACTGTCAAAGCCAGCGAGCCGTGGAGCTTATCCATTACATAATATAAAATAATAGAAAATGTTTCTGAACGTTTGTATATCTATTTTAACGTTTGATAGTTCTATATAATGAAAAGAAAAAATGTAGAATTAATATTTTTTTTACTTCTCACTGTATTCCGTACTAATGTAGGCAGATTGAACCAAGAGTTAAAAAAATCCTTTCCTCGCTTTCCGTCCAATCTTTGAGATGTCGCGTGTCGGGTGACGTAACTTAACGCCGCGCTATGTCATGTTACCAGAGCGCATAAATGTAAATAAATGATTCCTTCGGGTGGGAATCGAACCTTCAGTCCTTCCATTTTACTACCAGATACCGGCCCCTTGCGTTGCAACAGTCCATAATATCTACATAAGTTCGTATATAAATATATCATTAATGATTCAACAAAGTAAATAAAATCAGCAATAACAATACATATTAATTGGTAAATATATTATTTCTTACTAAGCTATTTTTAAATACACACTCTCGGATCAAATTCAGCAATATTTTTAAAGCAAATAACTATATAATTAATAAATATTTTAAACTTATATTTCATTTATTTGCATGGTTATTAATTTTGGTTGTGTTTATTTTCGTGCACTATAATCTGCAAATCGTATTTTTGTTCAAATATATATATTTATGAAATTAGTTGTATTGAGGCCATCGTGGCACAGTAGCACAGGGTCTGTCTGTAACTGCGACTGCTACGGGTTCAATTCCGACTAAAGCTAATAATTAATTATATTATTTTTCTCGCTATAGTAACAATATAAAATGTAGCTTTAAGTTCCGCCACTCAACAACTCCACGCTGTATCTCACACATAACAAGCAGAAAGAACCTGGGAACCTAGTGTTCCCTCTACCTACCCTGCTATGCCTGCAAAAATTGCATATACAAAACTTTTAGAATTTTTTGTTCAAAAAATGTATATAATAGTGTAGCACCACTTAGTGTAACTTAATGTTGGCCCTAAAAAAGGTTAGCGTTGAAATATTCTATCCGTTGCTCCGTACTTATGAAATATTATTAAGGTAAACTAAAAGCTTGCTTCGCTTAAATTTTCGAAAGCTTTTCATACAATTTAGTTTTTTTTTTTCATAACATTCGTTGGAGTGATAGTGTTTGTTTTAGTACCACGTATGCTCTTCTTGCTTGCATTTTAGTGAGCGAACGAAGTGTAGTGAAAAATCTCTCCTTATTTCGCCCAATCTCGAAACATTGAGCGTTATGTGACTGACTTTAGCGCCGCGTCTAGTCTTTTAATCTGAGCAAGGAAATTAATGTAATGTCTTCCCCCTACTGGGACTCGAACTCACAATCGTTGCGCTTACAGTCAGATGCTGTTTCTAATATCAAGTACATTAAATATTTTTTTTGAGAATATTTGTATTTGTTGAGACCGTCACGGTGCAGTGTAAAATTCTGAGTGATAACTGACTGCAAAATGCAAAGTTTGTTGGTTCGATTCCCTCTCAAAGGAATTAATTTAATTTTAATTTTCTATTCTGGTATAAAAAGCGCAACTTTAGGCCGATCAACACGCTATACTACATATTAAAAATTGAACGGAAAATGTGCAAAACTGAAATATAAAATAAATAGGTATTTTACTTATATTTTCTTTACGTTCATATAATAATGACGATAAGATAAGAACATTTATATATTAATACAAAAACAAACAAAGCCTAAGCGTTGCCTATGTATATTGTGAATTACGTAACCGGAGATTTAAGGCATAGGAGGAAATGAAATCGGCCAAGGCATCCCCCGTCTGTATGACCGCTGTCGCAGTCGCCTTATCTTCGGGATTTATGACATTATTTGTCTTTTGAGATATACAATAAAACGAGATTTGATTTTCATTTTGTAGATATATAGCATAAGTTAGTGTTAAATTAATTAAATGATTTAATGAACCTGAGAACCTCGTAAAAGATACTTCCGTTTACCACTTTTCGTCGAATTCTTCAGGCGTGTGGAATAGCAGAACTCGACGGTGCGTCTTAGAATAGTGTTGTTGGTAATTCTCTTTTATTACTGCTTAAAACTATATCAGAAGTGTATGTATGCTGAAAAAGCCCAGCTTTAAGACATTTCGTTCTCTACTGTCTAACGTAACGCCTCACTATGTCTGTCACAGCCGCGAAATTAAAATAATGCGTTCCCTCGATTTTAAAATTATTGTTTTATTTTATAGAGCCCTACTTTTCTATTTGTATTTTCCCCCAATGGTTATAGGATAGACACCCTACACACTTCTTTAACTGTACGCGGTAAATACACGGTCCAAAGTGAGATAAATGGAATAATATCTCCATTAGGCTTACGTTTGAATGTCAGAATAATAAGTATCATAATCTAATGTTATACGTATAAGGGAAATTAGATTTTCATAAATGGATTGAGAGTCTGGTGTAATTATTGAGACTAAAAACTATACGTTATCAGGTAATATTTGTTATCTTCAGTCTATTCCGTTTATTGTAAGCAGAGAGAATCTAGTATTAAGATACTTCGTTTCAATTTCCGCCCAATGTGCAAGGCATTGTTAGTTGAGAGGCGGAATTTAAAAAAAAAACGCCCACAGAGGTTTCCTTACCAATTACAGGATTGTAGGTTTACGAAACCCTGAAAAATAATACAAAACAAACTAGTTCCCTATAATATATACTTAACGCTGTATAAAAAACAATGAAATTATTATTATCTTCATCTCTATATTCTCAACAATACCTACTATATAAAAGGACAAAACTTTGGTACGTGACGATCGTTGTGAGAAATGCAAATGACATAACGTATGAGACATGAATATTCCAGCCTTCGTTAACATGGAGAAATGAGATATAACGAATTTACCTACTTATTAGCTGAGATACATACAGATGAAATCATTGTTTCCTTTAGAAAATTATCAAGTTTTAGGTTAAGGATTCGATTCCCGATGAAATTAAATAGGATTCGAATTAATTTAAAGGCCACAACAGCACCTGTAATCGCTAGAGGTCGTAGGTTCGATTTCCACGCGAGGAAATGAAATATTCAATGTTTTTATTTTCCTCGCTCTGGTAACGAGGCAAAGCACGACGTTAAGGCCCGTCACTTAATACGCAATGTGTTTAGAATTAGGTGGGGAATGGTGTATCTTAATACTTTGTTTCCAGGTACCCTACCTACCCTACTATTTGCTAAATACAGTGGGAAGCAAAAAAGATAAAAGATAGGTGTTCACATTTTCCATCAGGTTTTTCCAGGCAAAGGAAACATAGTTGAGATACTTCGTTACCCATTTTCCACTCAATTTTTAATCAATGCACTGTGTGTTGAGTGACGTTCAGGGTCTCGTTTCATCTATGAGAGCGAAAAATGAAAATTATGAATTTCTCAGAGTGAGATGAGCTCAGGATTGAGTTCACAACCATCACGTTTACAATTAGACGATTACGATTTTAAACTGAAATTATTATTTTACTTATGCATACAATATGCAATGTTTTAAAATTTAACAAAGAGAGGAACAGAGTCTTTCTAATACTAAGATCAAAGAAATGAAATTTAAATAGAGTTCCTCCAACAGGCACCCGCGCGACTGACAGACAGATAGATAAGAAAGTTATGTCGTAATTAAAAAGATACTTCTTTATTCTCTGTGTATAATAATAGTAATTAAATCTAAATATCCATAAATTATCTATAAAAATAGCAAAAAATCACGTTGTCATTTAAGAACCATCTTAAAGCACATAGAGCGGCTTGTGGCTAGCTGTTAGGGTAGGCATCCCCATGAACTCAAAACATCCAAAGGGGAATTGTAATATTACCCCTCGTCTACACTCCCCCAAGGAACCTAAACTAAACGTCGAATTTCAGGATTCCACCGGTTCTTTCTTTCGGAATTTATTTGTCTGCCAGTTACACATAAGAGTTTTTTATATATATTTACAGATTATACAGTGTGTATAACATAAAAGAGGCAAAAACAAAAGAAATATAATACGTATGTATAAATTTGTATAGCGACAAAATATTCTACGATCTAGTTACCACTAGTTTTTTCATGAAAACTCACATTCGAATGCCGCGGTGTTTTTATACACTTCATATTTGCATATGTAACGGCGGCGTACATTAAAAGTTTATATATGTTTTTTCTAAATAAGAATTATACTCGTTCGCTAAGTTAGAAATTTTGTGTTTTATGACAAAAAATTATACTAAAAATAGTAGTTTTAGTTTTTACTCGAAAGCGTTAATTCTAGACATACAAGAAACAATATCTCAAAAATTAGGTGGAAAATAGGACGCGGTGTAAATCGGGACGCAGCCGTATCGGCGTGGCGTTCAGTTACGCCGGTATAATAATAATAATTTGTTTTCTCGTGTAATGACAACCGTTACGCTTCCTACAGTGGCCTAAACTATAGTAATTTCT
The DNA here is from genome assembly GCA_013403645.1 of Heliconius nattereri. Taxonomy (NCBI): domain Eukaryota; kingdom Metazoa; phylum Arthropoda; class Insecta; order Lepidoptera; family Nymphalidae; genus Heliconius; species Heliconius nattereri. Next base: position 1,847,198 of record JAAIXI010000245.1, on the reverse strand, counting down.
TAGCAATATTATCAATATTTTAAATCAACATTACGTTATATCCTGCTAAGGTTAAGCCAATGGAACATAGTGTTCCATTCCACACTTTCCGCTGAAATTCAAGGCATTGCGGGTTGACTGGCGGAACTCAACTCCGGGCTTTTGCCTTGTTACCAGAGCGATAAAATAATGATGAATTCATAAATAATAATCCATTCCCCTGCGTAGGGATCGAACCCACGACCGCCGCCATACAGTCACACACTTGTGCAACGTCACGACGGCTATTACGCTATTAATAATATTGAATAAAAAGTATGTTTTAACTAAAAAACTCTCACTAGTGCCTAATATTGGCAACATTTTCCGATGCTAACGTGATATCCGGTGATACGGTGGCTGATTTCCGGCCGTCAGCCGACCTGTCGTGGAGATATTGAATAATAAATAAAGTATATTCTTGTAACCGTTACTGCTTGTTTTTTAATATTTTTTTTTTGGTCCAAGCTGTATTCCGGCAAGTATTTAACACGGTAGGTAGAACCTATTACTAAGACACCCCGTTCTCCACTTTCTGCGGAATTCCGGAGGCACTGCGTGTTGAGGGGCAGAGCTAAACGCCGTGTTTTTGCGTCATCCATATATAATTATAAACATATATATTATATAACAATAAATAAATATTATAATATTTAACAAAACTTTAGATAAAACAATAAATTTATTAAACGTCGTGACGTGAAATATTAAATAGTAAGTAAAATCAACAAGCTAACTCCATTTAAAACCGACCGTTTCATTTATCATACCGCCGCTAAACTTTACAGTGTCATCCGAATGCAAAATACATAACAAAATTCCAACTATCGCTATTAAATGCTTGCATAAACTATAAATTTCCACTGCAATTTAACTTCTACGAAACACGACCGAAATGAGAAAAAACGAAAGTTATGTGGACATATGTATGTATATTATATTATATATTATTTTAGTAAATGTCCTAATATCATTGTGACGCAATGGAGCCGAGTACGAACTGTTAAAGTGTCGATTGTGGGTTTCATCTCGTCTCAGGGGAGAGGTCATCTACAAAATAATTAAAATGTTCCTGCTGTAGTGCTATAATGATCGGAGGTCGGAAGGGACCTTGAAAATAACAACTGCGCAGCGTCACGATATATTATATTTATAATATTTATTACTAAGAACACTTCAGCGAGGAAGAGCTTAACTAGAACTGATGTTACAAGGAGGTTGAGGATGATTTATAATCAAACTAGAATGCTACAGTTTTGGAAAAGTAAGCAATTGATCAAAACAAAATCATTAGAGTCGTTAGACTATCCTGGCAAACAATCATTTCTAATAAATTCTAATTAATTTTCGAATACAAATATACTTATATCTGTGTAACAAACACAATATAAAATTATATAGAAATATGAAACATTACAGTGTATCGAGCGCCGCCAGTCAACACACATGTCTCCAAAATGAGCGGGAAGCAGACAACGAAATGACGAAATTTTCTGACTTGAAATACGACACATAAAACACTAATAAATGTATCTTAGTTTTGACATTGAACCCACTACTATTGCCTAATAGCTAACATGAAAATAATTTAAGATTTATAGTCCAACGCGAGAAAGATTTCAATTTAAGTACCGCAATCCAATTTCACACGGCGTTGGCTGTAATGAGTGTCATTTTAAAGTTGAATTTCTGAATTAGTACTTTTAAGTTTTCCAAGTCTAGATACCTAGACCAAAGTTTTAAATGAGCTTATGATAAAGAGACTCTTTTACGCTACTTTATGATCATCTGAACTGAGTTTTCTTATAAGTTATTCACCATTTTTGGGTGGTTTTCAGGACATATTTTTTTTCATACAACGTGACATTAATGAAGTAATTTTGTGCTCAACTGGCACGTTTGAAATGTCATAATTAAAGAACTGAACTGAGAAAAAGTTTAAAACTCAATTTACAACAATTGAGTTTTAAACTTTTTCTCAGTAACATAATATAAAATAACCTAATAAATTCAATACTAAATAGATTATTGATGAAAGTTGTTTAACTCCTAAATTACAGATTACCTGAAAAAAAAGTATGATATATACTAAACTAAATTATAAAGAGATATTTTATAAAATTAAATGTAGCAACACTGTTAGTTAAAAATAAACAATTTTATACTAGTCTATGCTCTAAGTGAATTTCGCATACGCCATAATCTGTGAAATTTATGGAAAATATAAATATAAATATAAAACCTTTTTGCTGTTACATAAATTCACATAAAGCTTGACCCATTGAGGATAAAAAAGTGTCAGCCAAACGTCCGTACTATTTACAAAAGTAACATTCAAAATGGCGTCATCCATCATGGCGGCTATGTTTGGCGGGAATAAATTTTGGTAAATCCCCGCGTCGTTGTCACAGCGTATATTGTAATTATGATATTACTAATTGACTTTCACAATATACATTTTTTATTTGAAATCTTTTGTGAAAAAATTAGGATATTTATTTTTAATAAAATTTACGAATAAAAGAACAGAAAATCTTTTTATTCGATTCGAGTCTCGATTGAAGAGATCACATTGAGAGAATATTTTTGTCGTCTGAGTCCGTCGTAGTGTAGCGGCATAACGTCTGTCTGTAAGGGCGACCGTTGTGAGATCGATCTCCACTCGGGCGAATGAATTGTTTTCATTTCTTAGCTTTGGTAACAAGACAATGCGTAGCGTTGAGTTCCGCCTCTCGACACGCGATATCTTGTAAATTGGGCAGAAAGTTAAAAACAGAAATTCTTAACGCCTCCTCTGCCTGCTGTATGTTTTGTTTCACGCTGTATCCCGCATCTATCTGTATGCGGGAACAATCAAAATCCACAACCGGCTCTGGTGCAACAAATATATAGAACAACTCTTCCAAAATGTAATATTGTTGTTCATATTATTTATCAATAATAAATGAATTTTTCTACAATCCTTTCACCCGCGAAAACCAATACGACAGTACGTATCTACGAATAAAGATGAAGCATTAACTATACTAGCGTCGTATCTGCCTGTCACACGTACAGACATACATACATGACCGATCACAATGAGAAAACTGTCGATCATAACGCGCTTTTGATTTGTTATAATGTTGCTTTTATATAGCTATTTTTATTTTTAACAGCCTTCACGCTCTTTTTCCGCTTCGCGTGAAAGGCAGAGGGAAAATAAAATGAAGATATTCCAACCCCTTATTTATGCCAACTTTTTTCGAGGTGAAATTTAGCGCATCTCTTTGTTCACCTGAATAGGGAAATGAAAATAATTTAAATATTCCTTACCACTCCAAGTTGGTATCGAACCCACTACCATCATATAACAGAAATACCATATTAACTATGTTAACATAAACGTGCGTCGTACATGACAGCTCGCAGTATGGGAGTCATCTATCGAAACGCGCCCCACTTTCCTAATAAATGTGCGTTGCTTTCGATGCTTTCATATTATTTTCTGTCATATACCGACATCAAATATGTCCATTTAGAATGGAAATGAAACTATTGTGCTAAATATAACTTTTTTATATAATGGTTCTAGAATAGAGTGTGGAGAATGGATGAATATGTTATATTTTAATTTCCCTCTTTATCTCACAGGGTAGGCAGAGGAACCCTAGTCATTCCTTGAGTTACGTCAATATTCTTATACGCTTGTTACAACTTATTTAATTTAAATTAAAAAATAATTTTAATTTTAAAGGTATTATTTAGTTTAAAAACCTGGAGTTGCCACAAAGTTCAAGTCGCTAGTATATTTCATTACAAACCGTGCATGGCAAACTTCATTTCACGATCTATACTCCATATTTAATGAACTCCTATAGAAGGAACTTTAAATAACTTCTAAGTTTTATAGCCAGTGCTTTTGCATTATATAGGCGTCTTATTTTCTATGATCTAGCCTCATATTATTAGAAGCAAAATTAATGTCATCGTTTTCTTTCGTAAAAGTTTTTCATATATTTTATTTGTATGGCGTAGAGATGCAGTTATTATGTATTCAGCTAATATTTTGAACTGTCGTTCATATTTTTATTTATTTTCTCACACATATTAGTTTCCCTTTCAAGCTATTTCCTCATAATTGGATATACCTAGAAAGGGAACCTAGTCTTAAAACACTGCGTTCCTCACTTTCAGCCGAATTCTGGAGGCATTGCAGTGGCGGAACTGCGATGAAAAAAAAGAAATGAAGGTAAAAGTTTGAATAAATATTTAATTTCCTCAAGTAGGGATCGAACCCACGACCAGTCGCGTTTACAATCATACACTACACCACGAAAGGTCTATTAAAAGAAAGTAAGTATGAAACGGAGAAAATAGAAGTTTATAATTAAAATTAAAAAATAGACGAAAAAGTTATCTTTTCGTCCCTCATTCTATATATATAAAATTTGATATAACAGTATGTAGGTATATTGTCTCTTTAGTAAAACATCTGTGAAATTACATATATTATATATACGAGTATACTCGTACGGGGAGAAAACGCAAATGTAATAACAAATCTATAGGCAGTTGTCAAAGTCAACCATAACAAACATGTTACGAAGAAAAAATATCGGCTGGCGAAAATTATATTTGTTGGTATTACTCACCTATGCGATGTAGGGTTGTGAGAAACAAATTTTATATAAAATTTACATACTTTCTATATTAAGCCGTAGCTCGTAGGTTCTATAGTGGCTAGACAAGCAGACGGTTGTAGATCGGATCCCATACGTGGGAATAAATTATTTTCATTTCCTCGGTCTGGTAATAATACAAAGTCAAAAATTAAACTAATAGTGTCGCTAGGAATCTCTTAAGGCTAGATTTTCTATGTTACTCTGCTATTAATACAGAATATAGCGCAACTGCGAAAACCTTTTTCTGTAAAGATAAATTAATATTACTTATACATTAGGAATAAGGTTATATCATACATTAGGTCAAGGTTATACTAATTTTAATTGTAAAATTTATGTACACTGTACACCTATTACAATATTTTTATAGTTATAAAATATAAAAATTATCACCTTCTCGAACCTATAAGAATATAAATTATACATGAAAAAAAAAGCCTTTATAAGAAGAAAGACTACACAACCCTACTAACACGGCTATCACGGCAAATCAAACGTCCCGCCGTGTCGCACATCCGCAAACATTAGTCAACGTAAAAAAGGGAGACAAATGAGGAAAAACAACCAGTCAAGCGCGAATCGGTCTCGCTCACCGACGGTTCCGTAACAATTTCTATATTACTAGATTGTAAGTGAACGTGATTTACAGATATTAATAAACTTGAGTACGACACCAGCTTACTTTACTTATTTTGTATGAAATTAACTACAAATATATATTTTTTTACATGATAATATTTGATATTTATATTCGTTTGATACCACCACGCGATCCTGAGATAAATGACCTTAAAAGACAGACAGACAAACCGACAAAAAATTAATCCATTCCAAATCGTTCAAATCTAAAGCGTTCCGTTTTTACTTCCATTAAGGACACGGAACCCTAAAATAGGGGAACACGGGAAAAAATAGAGTATGGGAAAGAAAGATGGAGAATAGTGAATAGTGTACCGACACGGCACGACCGACGCGATGCTACGGGATGGGGTAATTTGTGACCGTGAGTCGCCAACTCACGTGTTGCTTCGGTTGATCGAGTGTAGTTTCCTCTATGCGTGTTTATTTTATTTTTTAATTTTCTAATTCTAATTTGGCTAATAGAATTTTATCTGTTTTAGTTTGTTTTCTATAAGAAAATGATATGGGTATATAATTTACTATATTAGTAATCATTTGAGCTCCATAATCATTTTAGGCATCATTCAATTTAAGATCATTAATCAAAATAAATAGATTCCTAAATGATATACAAAATTAATATTCAAACTTAATATCCAGGAAACGTACGTTCCAAGCCCAACAATGTTCTAAAATATTCTTAATATTTTGTCTTAATTAAATATTTATTATTATCTTTTTATAAGAAAAAGGTTTATTGTGAGTGGCGGAACACAACGCTAAAATTTGTCCTTCCTGAGTTAGAAAACTAAAGTAATTCATCAGGGAACTTAACTTACTATCAAATTCTGTTCTACTGTACTACCATGAGGTTTGAAAACACAGGCTATTCATATAAAATTCTTAAAAAATCACAGCAATTTATAAAGGCACAATATATTTTTAAATTAAAGTCTGGAAATAAAGCTATTTGTATTCGACAGTCAAGTTGGCAGTAGGTCAGCCAATAATATCGACAAAGCTAATTATATAACTTACAAGTTTAAAATAGATAGTGTTCAATTTAAAGGTTCCGTATCTCAAAAGAATAAATGCCCTTTTCACATCACTTTGCTGCCCATCTATCCGTCTGCGAAGACTATTTATCCCGAGATTTCGTGGAGTTAATACCAAACATTGAAGTCTATAGTTCCTTGGAGCCCAAAAAATAAGCAAGCTTCTTAGTCAAAGAAATCAAAAAAATTCGTTGAGCATTGATGATATCAAATATCATTCTCAGGTTTAGGTCTGAGGCACTTAATTTTTGTCAACAGGTAGTAAATTACTCGACGTTCAAAAAATAAAGCTTGTAGCATTTTATTTTGAATAAAAATGAATTTGGATTTGAATTAATTATCATTATATCACCGTACCGAGTTCCGTGAACATCGGAACCATTGTTCCTCGATCTGGTAACAAGACAAAGCCTGACGTTGAGTATTACTGCTTAACACTCAATGTCCCTTAAAGTGGACGGCAAGTAGGGAACAGAGTGTCTTAATATTCTCCCCCCTGATGGAATCGAACCCCCCAACTGTTACTTTTACATGACGTCATACATACAACAAATCATATCATCAATTTATCTAAAGCTTAAGAAGTGATATCTGAAACAATAATAGATGTGTTCCGTACAGCCATTAGGGGCACGTGTGTAATAATAAAATAAATAATATAGATTACCAAGGTGGGGCCGCGGTAATCAAAATAAACGGTAATACACGCTATTATCCCCATATGTGTACGTTGGACACTGGTTGTATGTAGCATATAACAAGGTAAGTTTATATTTATGTCCTCAATGTTTCTTAATATTTACTACTTTACTCATAGATTGTTATACATTTACCATAGAAATAAAGATGATCGAGTAAATTTGACAGTTGCGGGTTTATGTAAATGCAACGTGTGTCCCGCAAAGCAGAATAGGCATAAGGAACCTTGTATAGGTTCTCTACGTTCCCACCACTATTTATTTTTTCAAGACATTGCGTTGCGATGTGATTAGCTCTCAAACTTTACTAAAAGCCGTACTATCTTTCCATTTTCCCTTTGAAACCTTTTTTAAAAAAAAAATTGCATTTTATCCAACTAGAATATAAAATATTGGTAATTGAACTCACTACCTTTGCGTATATAAATACCATTTCCCGCTAAGCCACAAGGGTTCAAAATAAATAATAAAAGAGCATTACCTGTATAAAGACAAGCGGTAATCGTAAAGAACGACACATCGAGGTTATAAATGTGAATAACTGGCACGGTGTGTATTTAATCGTACCACATAATGGAGATAGCTGCGTTGAATTCAGTTTTATATATATATATATATGTGTGTGTTTTTATTCAACTCTCTGGAATATTCTAGAACTGAAGAAATAATATATAAATAGAGTTTTGTTCTATTCTTCATTTCTTTTAAATATAGATAAAATATAAACATAATATGGCGAGTGACGGAAATTAACACCGTAGTTTCTATTACTAGGCTGGGGAATTATCTATCTGTATTATAAATATATTAGTAGCTATAGCTTCGTGAAGCATCGTGATGTATTCCTTACATAGCAAGGAGGCAGAAGAAACCTGACAATCTAGTATTCAAACAATCGGTTCCCCACTTTCCGCCGAATTCTTGAGACATTTCGTGTTGAGTGGTGGAATTCTCTTTCTCTCTATATGCGTGAAGTAATAAAAATCACAACGTCATTATAAAATATATAACATTTAAAGCTCACCAAGTAAGGGTTTTAATATGCCGCGTGAAGTTTTAAGGCCCACATTATCCAACCCTCATGTCATTTGTTCTGATTATTGTTACTCCCTTGCGCTCTTTTATATTTCTATTAAGTTAAATTTAATTATGAAATACTTGCTTTGTAATGCGGCTTCGCCTGCAGCGGGATATGATATACCCTCGATAAAAAGAGTATCTAACACAAAAAAAAAATTATTTATTTTTATTTTTAGTTGTTAGTTCGTTCATTCAAACAAACTCGTATAGATTTATTTTTTCTATTTGGTCACGGGTTCCCATTTTATTAGAGTACAGTACATTCTATCCCTAAAAGTAGAGCAACTTTACGCTGTTTCCCTCGTATAACAGGGTAGGCAGAGGGAACATAGAGTTGAGGCATACATATTGAGGTGGAGAGATGTGAGATGGAGTCTCACATATTGAGATGTGAGACTCCACGCTAGGCTTTGTCTTGTTATCAGAACGAGAAAAATAAAAAAACTACATTCTATTTCACCGGATGGGAATCAAATCCACAATTGTCACGTTTACAGTCACTTGTGCCCCTGCGCCATAGCGGCCTTAGAGATTAATGTAATTGACGAAGCTATGACTATAAAGCTAATTTATATTTACATATTTAATTAGATAATTGTGTTCATTTCAAATTACATACTAATTGTATACTAGTTGCAACAGTTTTTTAATTCTTAGCATATCCTGATAGTCCTGATACCCAAAATTAATTTCTTAATAAAAAATTGCTTAGAAAGCTTAAGAAGTAATTATTTTTCATAGAAATTTTCTTTCCATTCATCCTCGTAAATTAAGATAGGCGGAAAGAAAATAGTCTTAAGACACTCTGTTTTTCTCTTTCCGTCCAAATTTCAGTATTCATGTCGAGTGGCGAACTGAACGCTACCCTTGGATTTAGTTTTCTATTTTATTTAATAACAGGTTAATAAACGTATAACTACTAGTATGTTCTATACATTACAAGTAAGTATATAAAATATTTTTCCAAAGAAAACCGAACATAATTGCTAAGTTAATTACAAAAATATTATAAAAAGCAACTCCTGTAAAAGGTACGCGATGAAAGGAGCGCTCCTACGACGTTTATTTTACAGCCTGGCGTAGGTCTGAGAAAAACTTATTGAATGAAATACCTACTGAGAGATTGTTATATTTTTACAAAATTCCTATGTGACATTTAATTTTTGATTATCTTTTAAAATGTAATGTTTACTAATATTATAAAACTGAACAGTATGTTTGGTCGAACGCGCTGATCTAAGGAACTATTACTGGAACCCAGCGCTCCCCGTCGAGGAGACCTGTTTTATGATTAAATTTTTATATATGCCTTATTAAGGAATCGAACCTACGACCATAATGTATAAAAAATCGCATCCATACTGTACTATTAATTACAATTACAACGTAATTACAGTCTCCCCTGAACGTTGCGCCTTCAAAAATTTTCATTTATATTACAAGCCTGTTTAACTACACTTTCAACATAGTACAAAGGAATATTAAAAAATATCCTTTTTTCTCTGCTCTCTTTGAAACACATTTTAATTTTGGCAGCTTAGTTTTGAGAAAGAATTTTGAGGCGGTCGTGGCAAAATGACACAGATTTCGGGTTCGATTCCTAGTCGTGGGAGTGAACTTTCTTTCTCAAAGAAACAAAGCGCGGCGTTGAACTCTGCCACTCAAAACGAAATATCTCGATAATTGACTGGTAATTGGGAAACGATACAGCGTTAAGCTAATTTTATTTTATTTATTTAATTTTAAGAAACGTGTATTTTTTAATTTTTACAATCACTCAACGTACACGTAACACTATTATCTATGAAATTACGTTGCTGAACACGTATACAGCAACGTAATTTCATAGATAATAGTGTTAAAACACTCCGATCTCCACTTATCACCTATGTTAAACACACAACCATTGTTTACAATAAAACACTATCCCCACTATGCCATTATACAGTATTTTGAATGTAAAAATATTTTCCAGGATAAGCCACCGCGATGACGGGCCGGGATTCCCCCTAATCCCCTACAATCCCGGGGTACTGGTGAATTTGAACGGGATAACGTTACACCTCGGCCGGTAATATATTTTATATACGTACCATGGGCTGAATACCTAATTGAGTTCAACATGATAGTAAAATATTAAAAGGCATATAATTTACTAAGATATTAATATATATTAAATGATTTTCTTGATAACATGGAGACACTTCACCTGCCATATTGAATGTTGAGTGGCGGAATTCAACGCCGCCCCTTGTCTAAGACGTACAAGTTATTATCTCCATTTATTTATTTTGTACATTATATCCTTTACTTGAGGCCAATCTTGGCGCAGGGGCACAAACGTGCGACTGTAAACGCGACAGGTTATGGGTTCGATTCCCGCTCGAGAAAATGGAATGTATGATATTTTCTTTTCCTCGCTCTACTAACAATTCCAGGTTCCCTCTACCTTTCTATGTGGAAGATACATATTCATATAGAATACATAGCGTGAAGCTAAAAACAAACCATAAATAAATATTAATAGAAAAGATTTAATATAAAAATAGTACAGTTGAGTTATTTATTATATTATTTTAGTGTTAGAAGTTAAATAAAATGAATTATGTTGGAAAAATCTTATTTTTTTTCTGTCTACATGTGGACATCATTCGTTATCTTGAGACGTAAGTTAAGACGGTTGAGCGGTAAACCGATTTAGTCGAGACGTGAGGATTCACGAAAATATGATTTATATATCTTTTCGTCTACAAAAAATAAAATACTGTGTAAAAGAATTTTTATATTTAAATTTTTTTAATGTCCACTTTATTTTTAGAAAAGATTATACTTAAAAAAAAACGTATAAAAATTGACCCAGTATTTGAACCCGTGTCTAAGAAGTGATTGAAATCCTATTTATTTATTTACTATTTTTTGTACGTTTTCTAAAAAAAATAGACCAGACGTGGCACACAAGCGTCTAACTTTAAACGCGACTGGTTATGGGTTCGGTTCCCATTCGAGAAAATGGAATATTTAATATTTTCATTTTCAAAGTTGACAAAGTTTGTTGAGTATAGACAATATTAGATTAGTTAGTTGATAACTAAGCTGATTTTGACTTGCTAACTTTTGTTTAAGCGTATTACCAAATAAACTATCAATTCTTTTTGTTAGAAAAATAACACGAATGAGAAATAGTTTGTTTAAAAACATTAAAAAAATGATATATTCCGTAGATTTTAATTTTTTGTTTTAAATCATGGGAATCGAGCCAACTACCATCGCGTTAACAGTACGCTTCCACGATAATGCGCGATTTTTAATTAACTATATTAAACATTGTAAGTGTAACAAAATTTATTAACAAGACCAACCTCAGCAAGTAACTTTTAATAATTCAAAAGTAGAAGTAAGTAGTTAACCAGTTTGTTCTGACACTATAAGAAAGTTTGAAAATAAGCTATACGTATACATATAAATTGTATATAGTTATAATATGAATATGAGCGCATCTCTGCAGTGGCACAAGGAAGTGAATGTGTGTGGGTTCGATTCCCACTCAATGGAATGAATTATTATTATCTATGAATATTTTCATTTCTTGACTCTGGCACCAACAAAGCAAAAGCTTGGCGTTGAATTACAGCACTCAGCACGAAATGCCTCCGGAATTCTGCGGAAGGTGGAAAACGGAAGTGTCTTAATGAGAACGAAGTGTTTTAATATAAGATTTCTCGGTTTAATGTGCCTACCCTGCTATGGGCGGGATACAAACAAAAAATAAAAACAAAAAAAATCTTTTTAAAGTCAGTTAATAATTTTAATTTATAATTTAACAGATTATTACCATACTACCCATATCAGGATTTCGTATTATAATGCCAAACTACGAACAAAATAGTGTGACAGTACAATTGTGCATCGCGATGAATGAGTTTCGCGCTATGGCCGAACCGCTCGTTTCGCTAATTGTTAAAAACTTTTAATTGGCCACAACTTTCCGTTTCGAGTATAATAAACAGGCACGGAGAAAGCGGAAATAGAAGAAAGCTCGCGAGTTAATTCAATTTAATTTTTGTATTTAATACACATATAAAAAAAATGTATTTGATGTAGTATGGAAGATAAATGAAGAATGAAAAAATATCTACTATTGGTAGAATTTATCAACAAGAATCCAAAATATTTTTTATATTCAATCAATCCAAATAGAAAAAATTACATACTATTTTAAACAGATATCATCCAATTCCAACAATATCTCATCCAATATGACAAACTGTACACATGTGTTTTTTGAAGTTACAATTTGTATAAATTGGATGAAAATTGGTAAAACATGTTTTTTGAAGTAAATATTACACAGTTTTCTGTCTGCCTCACAACGCCTAAGAAATATATAAAGTTAGAAACTTAAGACAGAATTCAGTAAATATTCAACACTATTAAAACTAAGTTTAAACTTAAAACTTGATTTCTACCGTGAGCTGAACGGACCTATATATTAAGGATTACGTTCAACTAGCAAGAGTAACTAAATACATGTATTTCCACCTGTAGACAGTCGGATGGAGAGGTACTAGCGGAACAAAAAGAGAAAGAGCGAGAAAAGCGGAGCAAGTAAATCATTTCTATGGAGCGAGGCGTAGTCATGTTAAAATATAAAACTCTTTTCTCCTTTTATTTAAAAAGAGTCTGTTCCACCTAAGCATTATCCTCTAATTTATCTTTAGACGTGGAAACCAGGCTTTAAGTGATTTCAAAGCTTCCTAAAAAAGAAAAGTTGAGAAAACAAAGTTGGAAACTCTACCTATCCTGCTATAAACGGGATACGGCTTGAAGCTGAAAGAAAAAAAAACAGTAAAATTACTTGTATCTCACCATAAACAAGTATACCAATGTTAGCTACAATTTTTAAACCTGTCATTCCATTCCCAACACGCAAGTCATAAAGGGAACTTAGTATTCATTTGCCGCTACCATCGTCAGAGGCGTCATAAATTCAGATTACGCTACTATTTACTCTTACAGGGATATATTCACACGGCATCTTCTTTATTACTGGAAACTTCCAGAGATATATTAGTTAGAGTGTGGTATCCACTTTGTTTTATGTTGGCTTGTGTATGGTTGAATGATTTAGTTGTTTTAATGTAGGATTTTAGTCAGTCAGTCAGTCAGTATGGTAAGGATATAAGATATAATAATACCATAAAAAAGTATATGCACCAAGTTTTTGGAGTGGTGTTGAACTAATAAATAAAAAAATAAAAAACACATATGTTATGTAATATACCCTGTAGTCTTCTTCGTTAAGTGGACTATCCAATATTTTAGAGTTTCGCGTAGATATAGATTTATAAATTACACTTTTTACGCCAAATTCTACAAATACCATAAAACATACTCGTATATTATGGTTGGTGGTGGATATTTCCACTATTGATCATGGCTCTATCATCAGACCAGCTCAATGATGTCATATTATTGTGCTACTTCTAAAATCTTCATAATTACAAGTCGACCTAATATAAGCATATTAAAAGATAGAGAATGGAGTGATAATTCACTTGGTGATACAAAACACAAACTGCTAACACTATATGGTACTTTTATTTCCAAATACATCACACGCTAAAGGAACACCCGAGATAACCTCGTTACGCCTTTGTTTTATTTGTTTTGCTCAAATAAAAACCTAGCTCAATTAAAATTTGATTCATACCACTATTGTAGCGCAGTGGAATGGTTTGGCATATGCGATGCTAGGGGGTTCCATCCCAAAGTATAAAAAGTATATCTATTCAAAGTTATTACTTTTATACTTAGATACCGCTATAAGCTATTTTCTTGACGTATTCACCTGCACAAGTACTTCTTCACTATGAAATCCTCGTAAGTACCTGCCATTTTGTTTTTTAATAAATTAAAATTGTAAATTGTATATTTTTTATGAATAAAATGAAATTGGGCTATTGTTAATTTTTAGTAATTCCGCAACTGTCATTCACCTTTTGTTCCACGAGCGAGATAGATCCAATAAGTGTTAACGGACGGCCAAATTTTTACACATTACTATTGAAAATATTTTTGACTTTTATTATATTGTTATTTGTCGAGCGAATGTTCGCTTCACAAAAGCAATTTCAGTAACCATTCTAGTTAATTGGTGGTTCAATTGCAGTGTACATGTTATGTATTGGTTGTATTCCACCTAAGTGTAAAATACAACGGATTTTAGTAGGGAACGTAAAGATTTGTCACTATTTATTTTTAGCGTCTCGCGTCTATCTCATTTAGTATAATAAACCTAGTAAGAACCTACTTAATACCATTACTTCTAGTCTAGTTTCTTATTAGTACTATTTTCTCCACTTTTTGTCTAGTTTTTAGGGATCCATACCTCAGAAAAAACCTTTTATACGATCACCTTGTCCGTCTGTCCGTATGTTTGTCCGTCTCTCTGTTTAAGATACATCTGAAGATAGTGTGAAACTATCAAACCGAACTAATATTAAATCCAAGTCTACAAAGAACATGAGTGTTTATGCAACGTTTTTACTCTATTTTGTATGAAATTTACTAGATACTATAGGTTCCCAGGTTCTCTACTCTGTTACCTCTGGAACCTTACGCCACTGTCGTTCCCCCAAAGTACGAGCTAAGTCAAATCTATATGTATTGAGCTAACAATCATACACTGTTTCCTTATGCAACTACAGACTAATTTTGATGCACAATTATTATTTTCACATACTCTTAGATAATGTGTATACTAAAGCGAGTACTATGTTATATTAAAACAAATATTCTAGCGAAATGCATACATCGCCTCATATTGCTTCTAACTAAATATTAGAATACATGTATAGCAACTATATTTTAATAAGAACAGTCGTATATTATAGCCTTCTATTCGCCATTATTGCAAATACTGTGTGTGTGTGTGTGTGTGTGTGTGAGTGTTTTTAAATAGACGTAGTTTGTCTGAGTATATAAGAAATTGAGCTAGTCGTGTTCGTTTGGGTGGGTTTGAGTCCCACTTGAGGGAATGAAATCTTAAGGTAATATTTTCTTTTCTACGTTCTGAGAACAAGGCAAAGCGCGCCATTGAGTTTCGCCACTGAGCATACAATGCCTCGAGAAGTTGTTGAATAGAATGACTTAACGCTAGGTTTCCTCTGTTTTTCCTATATTTTGTATGATATTTACTAGACAATAGGTTCCCAGGTTCCCTCTTCCTACTCTGTTATGTGCGGAATGTAGCGTGAAACTCATTTCTTTATTTTTCATCTCTTTACTTCGCTCTAGTGCCGAGGCAAAACGTGGCCTTAATTTCTGCCACTAAGCACGCAATATCTCGAAAACTAGGTGGAAAATGAACGAAGTATATGGGATACAGCGTGTAGGTAATTATTTTTAATTGTTCTTAAAATCATTTAAATTCTACTTAATTCATACAAAATTGAATCAATTTAAACCTCGTCCTCACGATAGCTACCCACAAATACATTTAAAAACAAAAAAATATTGAAAAACGTATAAAGGTTTTAAAAATCAAAAGTACAACAATCCAAATTAACTTCCCCCGGCCAGGATCCAAGCAATTTCCTTTTTTCTATTTCACTTAAAAAATGTAGGAACGAAGGAATTCGGTCTCGCGTCGAGAATCAACTTGCAGTTCCAGTCCGTGGGATTATTGTTACCGTTTTACTACAAGTTGTAAGAGGTATCTTTTTACTTTATTTTTTTGGTTTTTAAAGAAAATTTAGTGAGTAAATGCAAGGATACAATTCCCATTCGAAAGTATGAATCATCTTCATTTCTAGACAAGACAAAGCAGGACCTTGAGTTCCACCACACGCAATACTTTGTTTCTAATTCAGGTTTCCTCTACCTACCGTGCTGCATGTGTAAATAGTTCTTAATAATACAAGTTATAGTTAATGGAAACAGTATGTCCTAACACTAGGTTCCCAGGTGCCCTCTACCGGGTAGGTAGTGCTATGAGTGGGATACAGTGTAAAGCTATAAAAAAAAAACAATATACTTTTATAACTTAAACCCCACATTCATTGGAGTTGGCAGTAAAAATCTGATGAAGCCTAATGACGGGGATCCTTCTCGCGTTCTTTACGATGTCTCGATTCGACGGCATTGAAATTTGTAAGCGTAATAAATTTAAGTATTTCAAGTATTTTCTTAGGATCGTGTGTCGTTTCGAGCAATAAAAAGAGCTAGGGGTAACCTTATCTTCACTCAGTTATATTATACGAAGTTGACTTTCAAAAGTCTTTTTAGGAATTTTCAAATATATATTTTTTTAATAAACAAAACATAAAGAAAATATATACCTAATGATAGTAATATGTGTTCAAAGGATGACTGTCTCTATGAGGGAAAAGCGAACCTAAACAACTATCGCGTTTCCAGTAAAACACTGTCCCAGTAGGTCTCAATCAAAAGCAAGGTAGGTAGAGGGAACCTGGTAACCTTGTGAAGAGACAAAAGACACTCTGTCCCCATAAAGACACTTTCGTTCCCGACCTACCGTCGAATTCTCGAGGCGAACTCAACGCTGGGCTTTGCCTTGTTACCAGAACGGGAAAAATGAAATTATGAAATATTTCACTCTCCTGAGTGGGAATTGAACCCACAACGGTCGCATGTACAGTCGTACTCCAGCGCCAATTTAATAATTACTAAAGTAAAATTTAAAAGGAAAACATTTTCGCTTTATTGCATTTTATTCTGAAATGTTATTTACATTCTGCTTTATTTAAATCGTCAATATTTAGTATTTGGATTGTGCTTCTTTAATCATAAATTACTTATGTAATATGTATGATAATTAACAATAAATACTGTATATTGTTTAACATGTTTACATTTACTTTAAAGAAACAGCGTTTTACACGTAATATTATTATAAATAACAAATTTAAAAATTGTTATTATGTGTTTTTCCTTAACTTTACACTGTATCCCGTATATAGCAGTAATAGGGAAGCTAATAGCAGTAGGTGCCTCACTTTTCGCCAACTTTATCTAAAAGTAATTTGTAGACCTGAGTGGAAATCGAACCCACAATCGTCGCGTTTACAGTCAGACGTTGTGCCTTTGCGCCACGACGGTCTTAACAATATAGAGAGTTGGTAAATTAGACACTCTTCTCTTTGTTTCCCCCCCTAAATTTAAGGGATTGCCTTTGTTAATTATCTTGGCTGACAGACAAGATATAAACATAACAACAGGACTTAAGTTATAATTTGGTTTGTAGGTATGTTAAGCAGTAGGGAGCAATAAGAAAAGATTATTCGAATTCCTACATTTTACGTCATAAATTCTACGTAAATAAAATTGGGGATTACTACCATTTTATAAATAAATCGATATACATACATAACTTCTATAAGTTCATATCTATATATATATAAAATGGAAAGGTCACTCACTCATCACGAAATCTGAGAAACTACATGTGCTAGGAATCTCAAATTTTGCATAGGAGTTACTTATAGGACGTAGGTGCTCGCTAAGACAGGAATTCGCAATATTCGACTTCTAAGGGGTTGTTTTTGGGGATGAAAGTTTGTATGAAACTTCGTTACTAGAAATGATAACAGTCTCAAATTTTGCACGGACGTCACTTATAGGACGTAGGTACTCATGGAGGCAGAAATTAATAATAACGTAGTTCACGCAGGCGAAGCCGCGGGCGGGCCGCTAGTATTATATATAGATTCAACATAAGACACATCTAGTATTGATTTAATAAACAATACAAATGTTTTATCAAAGGATTATACAACAATAACTGAGCTGAAGTCAGTGTCGTTGACGCTGCGTGACAGAGTCGCGACGGCACGTGACTCGACTGCTATAACTGTGTCCAAGTGGAAAGCTGGGAAATTACTCATATTTATATTGGGAAAAGAGGTTTTTGTTGTCTTCTTTTTTGACGTGATAACTTAATATGTTATCTTATAAATCGATGAACGTCGGTTGCACTCTGTCCGTCGCCACACACAAAGTATGATTGTAAACGTGACAGGTTAAGGGTTCGATTCCCACTAGAGGAAATGAAATAATTAATATTTTCATTTCTTCCTTCTGGCATCGAGATAAAGCGCGGCGTTTCGTTCCGCCAAAATTCGACTGTAAATGGAGAATGGAGTGTCTTAATACTAGGTTCCCTCTGCCTGTTTACGTACCCTGTTTACGAAGTTACCCTGCTGCGTGAATTCTACCCTTCGCATAGCTTCTGCCTAGCTCGCGCGGCGTTCAGTTCCGCATAATGTCTTTAAAAAAGTAATAAAATCAATATAACGCTTTCACCCCTAACTTAGGGTAGATAGGTGTTCAATACACAGTGTCGTCACGAAATCTGACAAAGTATTTACTATTTCCGGTTTCTCTGTTGTTTCACTAATTCAATTCACACCGGATATGTGGCAGTTTACTCTCTTACTCTTTAAGGAAAAAATATATGATATATTTAGTCTTTTACGTATTTAGACCTATTTATATGTACGTGAAGATTGCACGTTAAATTATACTACATTATTAATCTGAAGAAGCCAGTCGTAGCGCCAGAGCCACAGAGTGCCACTGTAAACAAGAAGGTTATGGATTCGATTCCCGTTTGGAGAAATTAAATATTTTATATTTTTATTTCTTTGCTGTAGAGACGAGGCTAAGCGTGACATTGAGTTCCAAGTAAGAAACGGATGCGTTTCAATGAAAGCGGAGTGACTTAGCACTAGTTTCCCGGGTTTCTCTGCCCACCGTGCTCTACGTGCATGCAAAATATATCTATAGAGGTGTTAGTAACAAATGTTTCGCGGGACAACAGTATAATGCGATGGCTGTGAATTCAATATCAGCTCAGGAGAATAAATTACATAATTTAATTTCTTCATTTTGTAAAACATAACGACGCGTCGAGTTACGCGGCGAAGAGGGCAGAACGGTCAAACGGGGGGAACGAGATCCTCGATGAATAGATTTATTTTGCGCAATAAAAGCACTATATTGCCAAGTTTTCTACATAAATTTCATTCAATATGAAAACATATACATTAATAGACTATAACGTTTTCCAAGAGTAACGGGCGCGGGTTCAAATCCAGCTACATTTTATTATATGACCAAGAGCAAGAAAAAAAACCCCAAAGAAAAAAAACAAACAAAAAAACATCTCATTTACGTGCATTTCAACCCCGTTCCCAATTACCAAGACTCCTTCAAAATCAACAATGGGTTCCGCGTCAGTGCTCTTATCAATTAAAAGATATGGAGGCGTAATGATAAACAAATATATAAAACAATTGCAAGCGAAATGGGACCCTTCCGTTGTAATAAATTATTGTTTGCATACACTAATTGTAGTGCTGTTAAGGTGATTCAAAAATGTTACTTGAGACTGATTCTGTCAATCGATTCTATTTAATTATTGAACAAGTATATCTTATGACTGTGAGGGAATAAACTATTTAATGTCCCCATTTCTTTATTCTAGTACAAGACAAGGCGCGTCGTTGAACTCCGCCAGTCAACACGCAATTTTTCATTGAAAACCACAAATCAAACACTTCACTGCAATCACAACGTATAAAAAAAAAGAATCTTTAATCACCAAAAGGCAGAACGACGTAACACCTAAACCTACATCTGTGCCAATTAAAAAAAAAGAGTGAGCAAAATGGCCGGATTGTAATTTGCGGCGGGTCCCCGCGGAGCATTTGTCAAACGGTGACGTTTGAAAAATTTCACTCGCGCAATACGGGGAGTGAAAGATTAAATCAAGAACAAAGATACAATTTTCTGCGCAAAATTGGTTATTTTGCGGGTGAGCTAATTTCATTTGTTTATTATAATTTTAGAAATTGTAAGAGTTATTTATGGGGATACATTTTTGAGGGTGTCGGGGCGTGCAACTGTAATCGCTACCTTGCTCTGGTAACGAGGCAAAGCGCGACGTTGAATCCCACCATTCGAGACGTAATCCGTCCAGCATTCAGCTATAAGTAGGGAACGGAAGTGTCTTAATAGGAACGGAGCGTCATGACACTAGGTTCCGGGGTTCTTTCTGCCTATGCTGCTATATACGAGATACAGCGTGCAGCTTTTAAAAATATATTTTAATAAGATATATAATCCCTTGGTTAAGTAGAATCAAGACTTTTTCATCATGCTATAAATATTTCCTTTCCTCAAGTAGGGATCCAACCCATAACCAGTCGATTTTGCAGCACACTTTGCGCCCCTGCACTACGACTGGCCCCATTTTTTTAAATAAAATACTTTTTGTGAAAAATATTTTATATATATTTTTTTTAAAAAATATAAAAAATATTTTATTTTTTCAAAAATATAAAATATTTTATCAAAAAATTTATCAAAAAAATATTTTTTAAAAATATAAAATATTTCGCAATAATATAAAATATTTTTCAAAAATATAAAATATTTTTCAAAAATATTAAATTTTTAATATTTTTGAAAAATAAAATTTAAATTTAGTCTTGAAAATTCAGCGTTAAATAAAAACAATAAATCCAGTAACTTCCAGCAGTTCAATGTCTTCGTCAAATCCGCTCCCATCGTTCTATCATTTTAATCGGTTTTCGGGCAGGTGCGAAGTGTCCCGCGATTTAATTTCATCTCTGAGACTGGTCAATTGTCACGGATTTCCGAGTTTTGCTGTTATTTGTCGAATCGCTTTGGTTACTAACGCCAGTGTGAGTATGTAATGCTTATTGGACTGTAAGGGTCTGGGTTTGAATCCCGGTTTTGAAATCAGTTGAAGTCGCGTTAAATGTTTGAATGAAATTGGTGTCGAGGGCTTTGTGGAATGGTCGGGGTCTACATATAAGCGCAACAGTACTAAGTTCTATCTCTACTCAGGAGAATAAATCAGTTTTTAAAAACTAGTTGGAAAATGGGGAACATTGGTTGACACAACCCTCTATCAACCCTGCAATACGTGGAATTAAAACGAATCTAAGAACAAACTGTTCAATTTATAATGCGTTATTAGTTCGAGAATAGCATTAAATATAAACAGATCGAATTGAGAACCGTCCTTTTGTAAGTCGGCTAAAAATAAAACAATACTAAATAAACAAATCAAATATTTGCCAAATCCTCTTAACACATTGAACAATTTCATCACAAAGGGTTATATAATTAAATGGCTGTATATTAGTATTCTGAACTACGTAGAAGTTTCACATAACTCAGCTAAACAACGGCCATCAACTAAAATCAAGTGTCATAACTCAATAATGTAGCAAGCATGTACCTACCGCTGACTTGGAATAGTTGGGGATGCCATTTCGTGTAGTGGTTGATTTGTGTTATATTTTATAGGTATTGGGTTCAAATTTTATTTGCAGAAATTATATTAAAAATATATGAAAATCCGTATGATTTCAATGAAACGTGTTTCTAAATTCTATCCCATATATCCTCTAAATATACGCAGACAGAGAGCTACAAGTGCATCCGTTCTCCACGTTCTGCCTAATTTTCGACGAAAAGCGTGTTGAGTGGAACTCAAAGCCGCGCCGGGCTTTATCTTCTTACTAAAACGAGAAAATAATAGTAATTAATTCCCCACATTGGAAATATAACCCATAAACAGCGTATTTACAGTCAGAAGTACAGCAGCAGTACAGATGCTGTGTAACGTTGGCCTCAAATATATATTCCAGATTATTAGTATAAAAATAACATATTATTACTATATTTAATAAAAAATAATTCCCCGAATAGTATACATCATTACCTTTTAATCCAACAACAGAACGACATCCACTATTATTTAAACAAACAAGTATAAAACAAACCAAATTAATTGGTCACATGTCAGCAAAGTTGACATTTTGTTAGTACAAATCTCTGTTTAACAAGCGAACTAAGCTCATCAATAATATACTTATAGTCGAATATATGACAGGGTGTAGATTCAGTTCCCAGCCGGGGGGGTGACGCACAATGTTTTTCGTTATCTACAAACTCGCCCTATATTTTCCTGTTGAAGACAGATTTTGTTGAGATTAGGGTGTCGTGTATTTAGGATACAATTAGGATAAATATAATAGAATATATTTATTTTAATTTGAAAAAGATTAGAGGTTTCTTTTCGGCTATTTAATTTTTGCATGTCGACTGAAAAAATCCAACGCCCAATTTATATTTTTAACCGACTTTTGTAAGAAAAGGAGCTTATAAAGTAAAAAAAAATATTTACTTTTACTAAGTTTGAGGTCTTCACGACAACATACGAGTACAATATATAAATGCACTACTTAAACACATTTTATACTTTCCAGCTTCACGGCTGCACACAGCAGGTTAGGTAGAGGGAGCATAGTGTTAAGAAAATCCGTTTCCTATTTTCCGCGGACATCTGGAGACATTGCGTGGCGGAATTCATCACTGCCTCGCCACCAGAGCTAGAAAATGTAAATTTAAAATATATCACTCGAGTGAGGTACGAACCCACAACCTCATTTCATGTTTACCTTTTTTTTATTGAAGATGGGTAAGCATTTGTCCCCTCTCTCACCTGTGGGTAAGTGACGATGCGAACGATGGTGGAGCATGCGTACCCAGATAATGCCTATTCACTCTTTCCTTGAAGACGGCCAGGTTGTATTTAACGGGGAACAGTTGAGCAGGCAGGGAGTTCCACTCCTTAGCTGTTCGCATTAGGAAAGTGGAGGGGAAGCGCTGCGTACGAAAAGCAGGCACATCGATGACATATGGGTGAAATCCCAGCCTACGTCTAGTGCTCTGCTGATGGAAAGGAGCTGACTTCCCTTAATAGACTTTTTCCCTATAATACACAAATGTTGGCCACAGTAAGTCGGGTGACTTGTAATCGTATTATGATCGATGTGCCCAAGCTTCAGCCGACGCGAGACATATTTATCTGCTCCAGAAAACAATTTCCCGACCCCACTATGGGGTTAGATAGTAAGATAACATTTATCAAAATTACTTGTTGATATAACAAAATGTTTGGCTATTATATTGACTTTTGGTAAACTGTCTATGTTACTGACATTGGTAGTATAGAATGTGCTCGGAGCTATAAATTGTACTAGGAACCTCTGGAGAGTTCCAATATACAGATCTCCAGAGATTCCTGGTTCCATTATCGTACCAGTCCGTTGATATCATAATCTTATATTGTCATCAAAGTATAATTGTCATTTTTTTGAGAATACATTTATTAGCAGTTCTTAAAATTTAAGCGTAAACTTAATGTTAAGACACCCTGTTCTCTACTTCGCTGTGATTTTTTGAGACAGATTTTTTTTATGCATTCCGTAGGAAAGACGGATAAGCGACTATTTGGCGTAGTGCTGAAACACTGGGTTCTCTACTTTCCGTCTCAAATAAAAATAATATGAGTTGAATGGCAAAATTCAACACCGATACCACTCTAATAAATCAACATTAACATAGTATTTTTGCAGCCATGAAATATATATACAGATATTAGTCAATTATATGAGGAAAAATATAGTGAGGCAGGTTGACGTCACACGTCCATTTGAATCATAGGTATAAAAGCTCGAGGCATATTTAGAGAAGGCTGGTATGAAAATGACAACTTCATTATTTACTTTCAAAAAAGTATTATAAGGTTTCACATATTAAATATCAGATATATAAATTTGTGGCATAAATAATTTAGATATTTAGAACAAAAAAAATTTTTTAGCTACCTTTATTGTATGTCGGGAAGCCTAGCGTTGACTTATGTGTACTTACCGCTTAAACTTTAAAATACTGCGTGTTGGTGTCTACTTACTTAATGGAGAAAACACGTCATTCCCTTGAATAGGAATCAAACCTATATCCCTCGCGCTTACAATAGCCCGCTGTGCCTACTCAATGTAGTTCTTACCACTACCCACTCTATTAAGCTGACGCTGCTCCGCTGACGTAGCGGATAAGCTCCAAGAGCGTCGCTTGAGATGGTTTGGCCACGTTATGCGCCGGCCTAAGAACTATGTTGGACGCAAGTGCCTTGCTATATCAGTTCCTGGAGTCCCGGACGCCCAAGGAAACGCTGGTTGGATGTCGTGATACAGGACATGAGAGCCAATGGTCTAACCACCGAGGACGCAAAAGATCGTGCAAAGTGGAGTAGGTTAAGTAGGAAGGCAGACCCTGGTAATAGCCGGGATTAATTCCAGGAAGAAGAAGACTCTATTAAGGTGAACATTAAACGCGTCGTTAGGTTACGCTATTCCAATATCAAAATCAATCAAAAATACCCAAAAAAAATACCGAAAGCGCCATGCCAGCGGCATAAATATAACTGCCATATAATATTGCAGATGAGCCGATATTGACGCATCTGATACGAGTATTGAATAAACAAGCGGCATCTAATGAACAAATATCTATCTATACATCCAGCAATCTTGGGGGACATTTTGTTTTCTTTGGAATACAATATCCCGCTGGTATCTTTTTTGTATTGATTTTGTTGATATACCTACTTCCAAATATACAAATATGTATGTTTAACTTAACTTAACTTCACGCTTTATCCCTAGCGGGGTAGTCAGTGCGAACGGAGAAGCTCCGTTCCCCAATTCAATCTAAGACCTAAGACTTAGGTCTTAGACGCTGTTAGCAGCGTCATAACGACATCAATGCCTAATTATTATGGATAAGCATAATTAACGACTGACTATTCGTAATATATTAATGTAAATATAAAATCATTAAAATACCGGGGATTTTAATATTAAGTTTTAATATTTTAATCAAAGCATTTCTTAAGTCGAATATAAAGACATACATTCCACCCTGAATCAGTTAAAGCTACGCCATAAGTAAAGTCACTGGCAATGTACTAAACGCAATTAAACACTAATTAACGTCTCTGAGTAAGAATATTATTATATATAAGATTGTGGATTAGAATTTCGTTACTTTAAAAGCGAGCTTAATGAGTGAAAGCGAAACCATGACTGTCAATATTAAATAAACCAAAACGCCTCTAAGCAAAGGGTAATAACGTAATAAAGAGTAATCTCATTACATAAACAATATATGGATATGCCTTAGCTGTTTAATTATATTATACACTTTTTTAAATAAATATACTAACTTTGAATGTTGTTTATTATGACGTCACTGAGTGTCTTAATACAAGGTTCTCTCTGCGTACTTAGTACAGTAAAAATACATTTAAAAAAGATAAAAAATCGAATTTACTTAAGTTAATATATTTTAATGTATTCGAAATTACTATAATCATAAAGTTTAAACTGTATTGGTATAACATAATGAGAAGAAACTACTTAACATTGCTTAGAGTCTTGTGCACCTGCAACAGCAGGGTGAGGAGTTATAGATCAGTACCTAAGACCCAACCTATGTGCAGGTTTAAGGGGTCCCTTTAAATTTCTATTAACGCTCATGTCACTTCCTCTTCTCTCTATAATTATATAGCCAATAAATTTTTTTTTTTGAATAACGAACTGTTGTTAATAAAGGGATATATTAGTGAGGGAAAACAACGCATGAAGGGATTTTTTTTTTCAAAAGAAATCAATCGTTTAGATTAGGGATTAGACGCTTAAAAAGTAATATGTTAAGATGAATGTTTGGTTGAATGAATATTTTCTTAGGGATTATTTAACTCTTAATATGTAGAAGCTATTTATTTGCATATAGCAGGGTATCTAGATAAAATCAAGACACTCCGTTTCCTACTTATCGCCTGAATTTCATACATTGCGTATTGAGTTGCGAAAATCACCGCCTAATCTAAAAACTTATATTTTTACGTTGTATCCCGCAGGGTAGGCATAGGGAACCTAATGTTAAAGTATTCCATTCTCAATTTTTCGCTGAATTCTGGAGTCATTGCTTGTTGTTTGACGGAACTAAACGCCGCGCTTTGCCTTAAAATAACCAGTCGCATTCACAGTCAACACTCATGTGCACCTGCGCCACGACTGATTCTTTTGGCATTTGAACTGACACTTTTATATTATAATCCAAATACATCAATTTGATCGATCGATATCACAATTAACCTTAGTTCACGCTGTGAAGGCATATCCATATATTACAACGATAACACACGTCTTACACAATGTATTAAGGGTAGACAGAAATAATGATATTTGGAGCTCCGCATCACGTAATCGTGTAAGCCACTTGATTAACAATATATTTAATGGACTTATATTGTTTTATTATAAAATAATAAGTAACTCTAGCAAAACGCGGCGTTCAGTTCCGCCACTCAACACAATATGATTCCTGAATTGGACGAAAAGTGGACTAAATTCAAGACATTCAGAGAACAATTACTACAATACATATAAACATAATATGTTCTTACATACAAACTAGTACATACATTTCAGCAAAATGCGGCACTCATGAATAAATGTATGAACTATTGGTTTATGGTTTAAAATATACATACACAGTGTAACGCAGAGTAAACTACCTGTGTTTATGTGGACGGACCAAAATCAACGGTCCAGCGTACGTCGGATATAGAGGGTGGTTTTTTATTGAAGTGGGTCGTGGATTCGATTCGTAAGTTTTATTTTCTTTCAATGTCGTTTAATTAAATTTTATAATTTTTTGTACTATAGTAAATAATACAGGTTTTTATATATATGTTTTATACGTTATAGTTTTCATTTGACGCATTCGCAATATTGGTAGAGGAAGCGTTGATATAAATGTTAATGCACTATGTTCGCCACACAACGCCCATTTTTCGAGAATTCATCAATCGATCAAGATCAATTGGAACCCACTTCCCATAGCCGGATTGGCAGAGAGAACCTAGTGTTAAAACACTCCATCCATGCACTATCCGATTTTCGCAACATGGTATATTGAGAGCGTCACTGTTTCACGTTAATGGTTAGTCAAATTCAATTGAATTAAGTGTCTATAATAAAATGGAAGCAAGGGTTATTATCTGGTACAGATGTTCCTTGTCCTTCAGTATGTGACCTTTTTGAAAATAAAAGTATCGTGTAGTTTTAGTTGTTAGTTTTTCTTTATCGCAAAGTAAATAATAATAAGGCCAGTCGCGGCGTAAAGACACAAGCGTGTAATAATGAAATGCATATTTTCAAAACTTCGCTATACATATGACAACTATATGTAGCTTTGGAGACAATTAAATAATATGGTATCATGGACCTGATTTGAGTCAGCATCTGAACAGTGGTCCTCTTTAGAGGCTAGTAGCCTCTCAAGCCGCTTTAGTTTAAGCATATATAACTTAAAGCTCAACATACACCTAAGTTTTGTTGACCACAAAATTTGAACCCAAAATCTTATGATTTATAGTACAATTTACCCACTAAAACTACGAAGCTATTATCTTATCGTACGAGCACTGATTAATTGAGACATTAAAGTACAAAGCCTCTTGAGATATTGCACTTCTAGCTGGTAATCCTTCGTTTATTAATATTGTAGAGGAAATTATTTAACATGTGCTTGTCTAAAGATATCACATCGAAGTAATTGAGAGTAATATAATAATCTAAATAGTACGTAGACGATTTCCATCGAAATTTCAACTAAATGTATATTTTTTATGTTTTTCTAATGTCTAAATTGAGTAATAAAAAAGTATTATTAAAATTGTTTTTCTACAATTTCTAAAGCAATTTAGATTTATTTTTGTATGAGCCTCCCACGGTCTGCGCATCACCAATAACAAAATCTCGAGGGGAAACAAAACTCTTAACTAATAAAAGGATGTTCAAGAGCATTGAGCCGACGCCGTTAATTTATCAATTGAATAGAATTTTTAAGTTACAAGATTGTGACAAATTTCACTTGGATAAAAAGTCGATCCTACGACACGATGCCAAAAGAATCTATAAGTATGTTTATTTGTTTTTAGGGTTCCGTACCTGTTGAAGAAAAACAAACTATTATAAGATCACTTTGTTATCCGTTCGTCTGTCTGTCTGTCAAAAGCCTTTATCTCAGGAATGCTTGCAAATATTGAGTTGAAATTCATACCATAGATCATACATAGATAAACTTAGACATAGATAGTTAGACATAGATAGACTTAAAAAAATATTACTGTTTATATAGCAAAAAAACACGTATTAATTTGGCAGTTCAGAAAAATATCTGAAAACTATATATTTGTGATGAAATCCTAAAAACTAATAGCCCTAAATAGACAAAACCCTTGACGCCTTTAATAACACGCAAAACGCTTTTAAATTATTATTGCAAACTACGCACCAATGATAACGAATACACGTTGTACATATGTGTAATAATATTATTTTGTCATAGGATCAATACATCTCGAGTGTTCTTCTAAAATGATCGTTGAAATAGTTATATTTGGCCTGACGGCTTTAATAGTCTACTTTTTGTATCTACATAAAAAGAATCAAGACTTTTTTAAGGAGAAAGGGGTGAAATATATACCTGGCGTTCCCATTTTTGGTAATATTGTAAAAAGCACATTCCACAAAAATCATTTTGTAGATGACATTGACGCAATTTATAAAGCTTTCCCAGATGAAAAGTAAGTTTTCTCTGAATTTTTTATAAATTATAAAATAACTTTACATATTTCACATTATAGTACATTATTTCTAAGGTAAAACTATCTATCTAAGGTAAAAGCTTTAGCGTTTGGACTTGGCTTAAAATAGTTAAAAATAAAAAAACCGCTAAACGCTTATAAATTAAAATCACAAACTACGCAGCAATGATAACTAACACAGATTGTACGAATATGATTTTGTCATAGCATCAGTACATTTCGGGTGTTCATACAAAATGATCGTTGAAATAGTTATATTTGCCTTAACGGCCTTGATAGTCTACTTTTTGTATCTACATAGAAAAAATAAAAACTTTTTTGAGGAGAAAGGGGTAAAATATATACCCGGTGTTCCCATTTTTGGAAATATTTTAAAAAGTACTTTCGTAATAAAACATATGATTGAAGATATTGACGCTGTCTATAAAGCTTTCCCAGATGAAAAGTAAGTAGAAAAAATAATATATCATGTATAATCGCTTATTTGAAGCAATGACGAATATAGATTTTTTTTAAATTACATATGTTAATAGATGTGAAAATGTTATTTATAAACTTTGAGGGCGTCTCCTGCAATATTTGAAAAAGTACAAACAAGTCTTTGTTATACCAAATGAGCGAAACGATACTAGGTGTTGATTTTGGTACGTAGAGTTTTTGAAAAATGTAATAAATTTGGTTAAGGCTGGATTTTGCATGGAAAAATATGCAGTAAGCTAACTAACAGAACACAGTTTTAAGTGCTATTTCTTAATTGAAACTGCATATAGGATAAAATATTTCAAACCCGGAGCTAAAGAAATTAATCAAGATGCCTCAACAATTTGGACGTAGGATTTTTTTTTCATTTCACGATTTTTCTCCATACCTGTATTTCGTGTCACGCACACATACACATACTACTACAAAAATACTACTAAGCGTTGCCAAACTTCTACTTTTCATTCGTCAAAACATAACCGAACGAGAAAGAACGATATCTCGCGTTCTTTTTCACGCAATTACCTATTTATTATAAATCTAAATAACGTTCAAAGCTCTTACTAAAATTGTTTAATAAAATCCTACTTTAAGTCAATTTATTATATCACCTTTATTATGAAATTATTTAGAAATACTGCATAGTTATTGAACCACCCACAAAATTATATTCAAAATTTTTAACACACAAAATGATATTGAACTACGATAGATAGATACTTACATTTAACATTAGTTTTACATCGTCGTTGGCGCATTCTCCTTTTACTACCACTAATATTTACATCATAAGTAATATTAAAAACTCAACATTTGTTTGAAATGTCTTAAAAGAATGTATGTTTTGATAGTACACTCAAATACTGACACACAATAGTTTCACATTTGAGAAAAATACTCAGTAATCACATCATCACGATCACGAAACATTCATCACGATTTTAGGAATCCGATTAATGATAAAATTAATATTAAACAACATCCAAATAATTTAAAACACTTAATAATTATTCAACGTCTAAAGTCGAACAAAATAATGTAAATACAACAGAAGTTAGCCGTTCCGCGGCTGTTCCGCGGCTAAGTTTTGTTCTTACACAGATAATTAAAAACATTGTAATAGTTGCCACTAACTAAAATACTTCTCGAACATACTTTTAAATTTTTTATTAATATTTTCATTATTATTTATATTTGTTTAATTATTTTGATAGAAAATCGTATAAAAATTAAATAGAAACGAGTCTTATAATGTTAATGTTATGTCTTTTTTCTTTTATTAATTATTACTATAAACATAATTATTAAAACATAAATCTTATGCATTTTATGTCCTAAAATAATTTTATCTTTATCTTATCTTATCTTAAATGAAAACTAGTATTCAGATTTTGAGGTAAAATATTTTTTTTATAAAATCAGAACTGGTTTTTGATTTAATCAAATAGTAATTGATATATCTAAGCATTTACATATTTAGCGGAAATAGTAATGAGAATTTTATAACATATTAAGAAATTGACAGTTTCAGTAAGTGGTACTTGTAATTTCGTAATTTCGTGGTTTTAGGGACACGGTATTGAATAGAAAGTATCGATACTGTACTCATGAGTAGTATCGAAAAAAAAGTATCGTACCCTCAAAAATATCGATACTTTGAAATATCGAGTACTTTTTTTAGAGCGTAATGCAAGTATGTAGCACGTCAATGTCAGTTAGCAAGTAACGTCTTTGTAAAAAATAACAAAATATTTTTTTTAAGCCACTTACTCATAAAACTATCAACACGAAAGTATCGATGTTTTGAAGTATCGAGTACTTTTCTTGTTGTTGTTGTTCTTTAATTATGGCGATCCGAGCGTGCCAGTTCAGCACTAATCACTTCGCCAATGTCACGATACTTTTTTTAAGAACTAATGCGCATACGTTAAAAAATCAGTCAGTAAGTAAGTAACAAAAATAAAAAAATATATCAATCCCATTCCTCCTCCTTACAATCGTTTAATAATAAAAAACATTCGAGCCATCTTTCGGGATTTTTTTCAGAGTAGGTATTAGTAGTAGTGTAACTAATTTATGTACTCATTACTATTATAATTATTATGAAATAGTAATTAGAGAATAATTTACAATGTTACAAATATTCTCTAATTACGATTTATGATCCTCGCATACAGAGGACTCCAAAGGAAGATTGCGTGTCTGTGAGATGTTGCTATCATAATTATGAGGCCAAGGCCAACGAAAGGCCAAGTTAGTTGGATAATTTAATCGATACGATATCTATTAAAAAGTACTTGATTAGTACAAGTATCGAATACAAAATTATCGGTTTCGAATGGCAATGTACTCGATACCACAAAGTATCGATACTTTTTTGTGTCTACGTGTTTTGCTTTGTAACTAAAGTTGGGTTACATACAAAGATTGGAGGTCTCGAGCTTTTTCTGAAATTCAAGCTCAACGATTATGTTTCCCTGCTGACATCGATGTTATGTTTTATTTAATGTAACATCCTTATTTGAACTGTTAACACCGATGATCATCGGAACTTCCCTAAGCTAAAGTACCTATACGTGACTGTCGGCTTGTCTTTGTTAAATTATTTCGTTTTTTCTTGTGTATCGTGTATCGTGTATTCGTGTGTATTTTTATCGTGTTTTTATTACTATTTGTATTATCATTATTTGTGTTTTTGTGATATTTACTTTACGAATTTGGAAAATTCTTTTGTTTTAACTTTTAGTTAGTGTTTTTTATTTTAAAATGGCGTATTCTTATTTTACTGCTACGGAGTATATGGATATGATTTTAATTTATGGAGAATGTGGACAAAATGGAGCTCTCGCAGTACGAACATACCAAGAAAGGTATGGTGATAGTCGTAGATGTCCATCAGATTATCGTACGATTGTAAAAGCTGTACAAAGGGGCCGAGAAAACCAACCATTAGTGCCACACCAAGAGGTTGTTTCGTCACAGGAATTACCAATAGTGCGAGAAATGGAAATTTTAAATTATATCCAAAGAAATCCTACGACCAGTTTACGCAGAACAGCTAATCAATTCCAAGTTAGCCACTTTACGGTACACAAAATTTTAAAACGAAACAAACGTCGTCCGTTCAAATACACAAAAGTTCAGGCTTTATTACCAAGAGACATGCCTATCAGAGTAGCATATTGCCAATGGCTGTTAGACAATGTCATCATCGACTCAGATTTTGTATTTAACATTTTATGGACTGACGAGAGCACTTTCACTCGCAATGGCATTTGGAACCCGCAAAATTTTAGATATTGGAGTGAACAAAATTTACATCTAAGTCGAGAAGATAAACATCAATACAGATTTGCTGTCAATGTATGGGCTGGAATTCACAGAAATACAATAATAGGGCCAGTTTTTATTGACGGCAACTTAAATACTCAGAAATTTTTAGAACTCATACGCGGCCCCGTAACAGAATATGTCGACCAGATCCCCCTAGACGTATATCGTAAAATGTGGTTTCAGTTAGATGGAGCACCCGCACACTCTGGAATGCTTGCTAGAAACACGCTCACGAGCATATTTGGAGAACAATGGATCGGAAGGTATGGACCTCGGCGGTGGCCTGCCCGTTCCCCAGACCTCACGCCGCTTGATTTTTTTTTGTGGGGGCAAGTAAAAAATGAAGTTTATGCGTCAGAAGTCCATACAGAAGACGAGCTTCGGCAAAGAATTATGAGTGCTTTTGATAAAATTAAAGACTTAGCCGCGCAGGGGGATCTACTGAGTAAAGTAAGAAATAATTTGCTACGCAGATGCAATTTATGTATTAATAAGCAAGGGGGACACTTCGAAAATTTGAAAACCTGATAGAAAAAATTCAATAAAAGTGTGCGTAAAGTGTATTCCTAAGTGTTGCGTTGATTTAACATCGGCTCGCCGCCTACATACCTACGCTAGTTGCTGCGACTCGATTTCTTGAATGAAGCGTGTGCGACGTTGCCGCGCCGACAGGTAAGTGTGTGAGTGATAATATTACACTTTACAAATGGCGTTATTTTTTAAAACGATTATTTTATTATTTATTTTGTTTGAAAAAAAAAACTTTTTTTCAAACAAAAGTTTTTCTTGGGAATTATTTTTTTCCGAATTATATTAGGCTTTTATAGAGTAGTTAAAACTGTGGTTTCATTTAAAGTGGTGCTTTCAATTCCACCCTGTATATATAGATTTAGCTCGTGACATCATCATAAAAAAAATATCAAAAACGGTCAAGGTTTTAATAATATAATCAAACGAACCTTATTAAAAAAATCTGTTCATCTGTTCAAAAACCATCATTATTTTCTTATCAGTATTATTATTTTATAATATAACATAATTTTATAATTAATAACATCATCAAAGTTGTTATTCATTATATTAAGATATTATTTATATGGTCGTTACATATACTGGTTATCAATTAATTTGTATTATATTATTAGCTCGTATGTTTATTGTTTCCACATTCTTCTAATATGGAAAAAATATTCAAATATAAATATTTTTTCCGATACTTAAAAAATATACAACAGTAGTACAGTAGTTAAAATTTAAATGTTAATTAATGTACATGGTTTAGGGACTGCTGTCTATTTATTTATATAAGACATATTATCTTTATATATCTTTAAACATTTATAACATTATAGTAAAAGGTGTCAAGAATCTGGTGATTTTTTGGTCGCAGTTAATAAAGAAAAATAAAATATGTCATATATATTTTTTGTCAAGTCGTTTTCTAAATTCAAGTACAAATTTATCGACAATCAGTCATGTTTTTGTTTTGCTAATATAAAAAGAAATAAAATTACATACCCGAAGTATTTTTGCACTATTCTTGCGCTGCCTTCGCTTAATCCATTCAATATGGAATCGGTCGAAAATTTGGCAGGAATTGGGCGAAACTAAGCGAATTTTTAATCGACTCATTTTTTTTTTTAAAAAAAGGAGGTTATATGCCATCCCATAAAATAAAATATAATTAACCCATGATTAAATGCGTGATTTTTGACTACTCCAGACAAAAAAATTAAAAATATCCATGTTGGTATTGAATCCGCCCATAACAGTTGTAGATACGTATTATTTAATTTATTATTTAATAATTCCACAATAAACCAAAATAAATATGTAGACTAGTCATAAAATGTTAAAAAAATTGATAGTACCGAAAATAATCATCATTCCCGACGGACTGACTGACTGACTTAATCTTTTTCAATGTCACGAGCTCAGAAATTTAATATTTACTTGCGTGTCGAGTAGCAGAACTCAACGACTCACTTTGACACCAGAGCTAAGAAATATAAATATAAATTTGAATAAATATTTCATCTCCTCGAGTGAGGATCGAACCCATAACCAGTCGGTCAAATTTCTATACGTTTTCTAAATCTATTTTCTATTTTATTTTTCTTTCTTAAATATGGAAAAACAGTTTAAAAGTGTTAAACACTTTTAAGTTACAATAATTAATTATTATTTTTTATATTACAGATATGTCGGTTACATTGAAGGAACGACACCAATATATATAATAAGGGACCCTGAACTAATCAAGGCAATCACTATTAAGGATTTCGATCATTTCGTTGATCACAAACAATTCTTTTCTGAAGAAACCGAACCACTTTTTGGTGGGAGTCTAATTATGTTGAAAGGTAAAGATTTCTTAACTTTACTACTATTGTAAACGTGACGGCTGTTGATTCAATTCCCACTCAAGTAAATAGATTATTTTAGTAAGAAGACGAAGCGCGGCGTTGAATTCCATTATTCAACACCTATATCTCGAAAATTGGGCGAAAAGTGGTGAACGGAGTGTCTTAATATTACGTGACCTCTGCATACCCTGCTATATAGATAGATATTATTTTGGTACCTACTAATAACAAAAACATCGACATTGAAAAAAAAAACACTCGCTTGTTCATATCTAACAGATGAATGTGTTATTTTTAGCACATGTTGTTTATTATCATTTACAAGCAAATATCTATATTTTTTGTTTTTATTTTATTAATGATTAATTATGCATTTAGCTTAACTTAGCAAGGTAAGTATAGGGAACCTGGCAACCTAGTGTTAAGACACTCCGTACAGTTTTTTTTTGTTTGGGCTTGATGAGGATAAGATACTTCGTTTGTGTTTAGTAACTTGTGGTCTTCGTCGGTGAGAATAGTGGGGCAACGAGCAACTCCCAAAAAAAAAAGAATTTTAAATAGAATTTTAAAAAGAAACAATAATATTTTTCACAATAAACTTCACATACAGATTACTCTCGTCTCTCCCATAATAGTTATTTGAACTCGAGTGGGGATCGAACCCGCGACCGTCGTGTTATAGTAACACCCTTGTGCCGCTGCGTCAGGGAGGCCTCAAATATAAATATTATGTAACATTTAATTCATTTTACAGGTGAAAAGTGGCACCAAATGCGCACCACACTCAGCCCAGCGTTCACAGGATCAAAGATGCGACGTATGATGCCTTTCATGACCGAAATCAGCGACAATATTATTAAATATTTGCAAGGTAATCAGTTAATATCGTGAATTATTGAAACTTTTAATAAAAAATAGTTTCCAACTGCTCACGCGCGCTTTTATGGCGAATCCTTTTCTGCGAAAGCGATAAAACTCTGGAATGTGATTCCTTCAGACATTCGTCACTCCAAATCCCTAGTTATATTCAAAAGTCGTCTAACTAAGTATTTTCTTTCCTTACAATAACTATGTATTTATTTATTTGCAATATAGTATGTATGGATGTATATAGTATGTATATATCTATACGTGTATGTCTATATGTATTATGTATTGTATGTACAGGTTTAATATTTGTTAAGTTTACTTAAGTTTGCACCACATTTTGCCCTTACTCTTAGATGTATCCTATCCTTGGATTGGTTGCCTGGAAGAGATCACTTTTAGTGATAAGGCCGCCTTTATGCATTTTATGTCCTGAAATATTCATTGTAGTTCTTTTCGTAATGTGCAATAAAGACTTTTATTATTATTTATTATTATTATAATTTCATATTTAATTAAGTAAAGTTTCTATTAACGGGACATATGTTAAAACTAATTGTAAGTCCCATCTTAGTAAGTGTGCGCTTTTGTTTGTGTCTAGGAAACTGGAGTTAAAACATTCCGTTCCCCACTTTCCGGCGAATTTTCAAGGCATTGGGTGTTGAGTGGTAGAACTCAATACCACGATTTGCCTTGAAACCAGATATCGTAAAATTCCTATAATAATTTCGGTCAAATCAAAGACAGACAAAGGCAAAGACTTCACGGGCACAACGGGCACAAAAAGTCTATGAAATCTACTCCAGAGTACAGCGACGGTACAAGTCTCAATGGGAACGGATTATCTTAACACTAGGTTCCCAGGTTCTCGATTCCCTACCACGTGCGGGATACAGCGTGAAACTAAAATAAGAAAACAAAAGATTTAAATAACCAGTGTAATCA
This sequence comes from Heliconius nattereri, assembly GCA_013403645.1. Lineage (NCBI taxonomy): Eukaryota > Metazoa > Arthropoda > Insecta > Lepidoptera > Nymphalidae > Heliconius > Heliconius nattereri. Next base: position 1,810,490 of record JAAIXI010000245.1, on the reverse strand, counting down.
ATATTCTCATATGTTATACGTGTTCCTTGGCTGACCTTGTATCAATAATTGCGACGTTCAGAGGCCAATTACATATAAGCGTTTTGAATGTGACTCTGACTCTTGGAACAGACGTATAGAAAATTCTAAACTATATTTATGTCTTATTATTTTTTTGTTGGTACTAAACAAGCAATGTCTGGCGCATAATTGAGAACGAAATGTCTTGATACTAAGGTCACCACGCCTACCCTATTGTAGGGATAAAGCATAAAACTGCAAAAAAATATTGGTGGCGGAATTGAGGATGCAATTCTCACCAGGAGAAATGAGATACTTAATATTTTAATTTTCTTGCTATAACGGTAACGAGGCAACCCGCGGCGTTGAATCCCGCCACTTACACGCAAAGCCTTAAAATTTGGCGGAAAGTGAGGAACGGAAATGTGTTAATGGAAACGGAGTGGCTTAGCACGAGGTTCTCAGGTTCCCTCTGCCTACACTGCCATGTGTGGCATAAAGCAACTCACGACCATTGCAAATAGCAAATCTTCGAAGTCAGTATTTAAATTATGGAAACAAATTAAGCTCCAAGTAACCTGAAGCTGAAACCCAAATATGAAAATTACAAACAAAGAAAGCAATTGCGGAATTAATCAACTTGTACACATTTACTTGCTATAATTTGAATTAAACGCTATGAAACTTTTAATGGCATTTAAATCTAATTTAACTTTGTGTGAACGCTATCTACATTTAATGCTAACTCGACGTATGATTTTGGCCCCTGTTTGGTTTCTAAGCAATTATAATAATGAGAAATTTAAATTAACGAATTTTCTGATTACATTTTCTATGTCAAAGTTGTTGTAGATGCCATATTGACACAGTTTTAAGTGTTTAAATATACGTAATAGTTATGCTTCCCAAAGTTTATTGTTTTTTTCTGAATATAGATTTATTTTCTTTTTTAGAGTTCCGTACGTCAAAAGATAAGAAGTGAACCCTTATTAGATTACTTTGTTGTCCATTTTATCCGTCTGTCAAGATTATTTATTTCGGGATCGATATCAAGTTAAAATTATTTTAAAATATTTAGATGTATTATAGGAATCCTCGCACTTACCTACTTTTTCTAACCACAGAACATTCAAACGAAGATGTAGATGTCGAAGACGTCGTACGTCGTTATACCAATGACGTCATCGCTTCAGCGGGCTTCGGCCTCCAAATAGACTCCTTAAAGGACAAGGACAATGAATTCTACAAAACTGGCCTGAACTTATTTAAATTCAACATTTTACAACGGTTCTATTTCTTTTTTACGGCTCTCTTCCCCAATTTTAGTAAGGTTTGTATATTATCTTTTAGAGTGTCGCAAAAAGATGTGACTGCAACGCGACGTTTGTGGGCTGGAGCCCCACTCGGGCGAATAAATAATTATTTATTAATATTTTCCCTAGGCTCGCTCTTTTACCTTGCTATAATAAATAAAAATACATACAATTTCTGCTCAATTCTTGAGCTTTAGTGTACCATAGGAAATAAGTAATAATAATTGCCTGAATTGAAATCAAACCTACAACCACCACGTTCACACACGCTGTCGCACAGCGCCTCGACGGCCTATATTTAACTTGTCATTTCTTAATCTCTTTATATTCTGATGAGGACAATAAATTAATATTTTAATGCATTAAAAATTTTACAGAAATTAGGTATAAATTTGTTCCCACAAAAAACGACGCAATTCTTCAGGGACTTGGTGAACTGTACGATAGAGCACCGAAAGAAGAACAATATAGAAAGACCAGACATGATCCAATTGCTCATGGAAGCTTCTAAAGGTAAATCTATTCTATTATTACTAAGTAGTCACAGCGCAGGGACAGGGTTCGATTTTCACTCGAGGAAATAGAAAATATTTTCTGGTATCGAGACAAATAGCGGCATTGAGTTCCTCCATTCAACACTGAATGCCTTCAGAATTCGGTGGAATATGGAGAACGAAGTGCCTAAACACTAGGTTCCCTTTATGAAAATACCCAGCTGTAAGTGGGATACAGCGTGAAGCTGGGGAAAAGATATTCAGTTATAATTATTATTTTGTCATAATATACCGCACTGTGGAAGCCGCCGCCGTACTTTGCATTCATTGCGTGGTAATTAATACTGTGGCATGATGATCGTGACAGATTTTCCTGCTTTCGGTGTAAAAGCTTTGTTATTATATAAATGTACTAGCGGACGCGCGCAGCTTCGCTTACGTATTTAGGGGTGAATTCTAATAAACCATGAAACATGTGTTCAATGAAATATTTTTAAGAGTCTAAATTTCAATTTTTTTAAAAATCGGTGGTGTTTTAAAGATTTTTCCATACAAACTTTCAACCCCTTATTTGCACCCTTATGGAAAGAATTCTAGAAAACCATGAAACACGTGTTCAATTAAATACTTTTAAAAGTCTGAATTTCAAATTTTATAAGAATCGGCGCCGATTTAATTTTTTTTCCATTCTAACTTTCAACCCCTATTTCGCCCCTTTAGGGTTAAAATTTTTCAAAATCCCTTCTTAGTGGACGTCCAGATTACGAAAGTAAACATCTGTCCAAATTTCACGTTTTTACCATGAGCGGTTACGGCTGTGCGTGCGTCTTACCTCAGTCAGTGAGGACAAGTCCTTTTATATATATAGATAGGATATTATGTTATAAAGAAAATATGAATATAACAGAAGATATAGAAGTATGACACATTGCAGAATTAAATTATAAAGGTGAGTGTGATTGTTTTGGATTCAAATCCCAGTTAAGAAATTATAAGGGGATACATTTTTGTATCCTGGTTTGATCAATAATTATTATAATGGTGAGTCCACGCTTTATCTTATTCTGTCTTTATTTTCCTAAGTGGAGATGATCCTGTAACCAACGGGGTTAGGATTGGCCACTAAGCTATTGCGGTACAAATGCTATATATCTACATATATTTATTGTAATTTACTTAATATTTTAGGATCATTAAAGGCTGAAAACGATGGAAACGACAACTTCACTCTCGAAGGAGATACGTTTAAACCAAAAGCGGTACAACGTGGTAAGTTATTTTCTACATTTTTTTAATTTCTTATTTTTTTGCCTCAAGCTGAGTGTTAAGACACTTTGATCCTCATTTTCCCAATCCCTTTTAAAGTTTTGATACATTACGTGCTGAGCGACGGAACTTAACGCCACGCTTCGTGATTTTTTCACCGGAGCGAGGAAAATAAAAATATCGTCTAAATATTATCATTTGTCCTAATAGAAATTTAACCCGCTACCATCACGTTTACAGTCAGAGAACATCCCTCTACGCTACAATGGCTTCCTTTATATACCTAAAAGTTTCCCCACATAGGATATGAACCCCCAAAAACCACATTTTAAAGGCAAAACTACATCATTTAAAACGCTATTTAGTACTCAATTACCGGACCATAATTATGAGCATACATATTATGTGTGTATTATGCTCAAGTAAAACCAATTTCAATCTAAATTCATCAAACTTACCATTTTCATAACAAATATTGCTGTAATTATCATCGATATATCAATTATTAGTTAAATGCATTAGATATTGAAATTAACTTTTAAGGTACAGTGGCATAATATATAAATGTATACTGATTGATTGTGGATGCGATCCCTGTACGGAGGATTTCTTTTTCAACGACCTCTTCATCCATTTGGAAAGGCAAAACTAGGGGATGTATTGGTTCACTAGGTTATCTGTTTCTACTCTTTTAAATTGTCTTACGCTGCACATATTGGGCAGGCTGAGGAAATCTGAGAACCTAATGTTAGGGACACCCCCATTAAGACTTTTCAGGTCCCCATTTTCCACCTAATTCTAGAGACATTGTATGTTGAGTGGCAGCTGCGCTTTTCCTGTTCTTATCAGGGCGAGAAAATTAAAATATTAAATATGTCATTTCTCCGAATGGAAATGAATCTGTGTCTGTGTCTTAACACTACTTTTTTTTCCGACAACAACTAACTAAAAAAAAAATTTCAGAGTGGACACAAAGCGAATTGGCCTCCCAAGTATTTGTTTTCTTCGTCGCAGGCTACGAGACGTCAGCGAACGCTGTCGTAATGTGCGTACACGAGCTTGCCCTACACCCAGAAGTTCAGGAGAAATTATACCAGGAGATAATACGCTTTAAGGAGCAACATGGGGAGCTTACGTATGATAACTTGAACGTGTTGAAATATTTGGAATGTGTTTTGAATGGTATGTATGTTCTTCTTCTTCCTGGCATTAATCCCGGCTATTACCAGGGTCTGCCCTCCTACTCAACCTACTCCACGGTTTGCACGGTCCTCGGTGGTTAGACCATTGGCTCTCATGTCCTGTATCACGACATCCAACCAGCGTTTCCTTGGGCGTCCGGGACTCCAGGAACTGATATAGCAAGGCACTTGCGTCCAACATAGTTCTTAGTCCGGCGCATAACGTGGCCAAACAATCTCAAGCGACGCTCTTGGAGCTTATCCGCTACGTCACGGACCCCAAGACTGCCTCGAATGAATGTGTTGCGTATGCGTATGTTGTTTTTTTATATTATATTTTAATAGTGGAATATTACTTGTTATACCTTAAATATGATACTGGCTGGCTAGCTTTGTGCCACCAAAAAGAGGAAATATAAAAAAATCAGTTTCCCATAGACTGTTACACATCATAGAAATTTGGCAGAAATATCGACATAAGAGGTTGGCAGAAGGGACCTAGTGTGTATATTTGTTTATATTTGAAATTGTCGGGGGCGCCAGCGTAACGGTTGTGGGTGCTATCCTCATTTGGGAGAGTAGATTATTTCCATTTCTCCGCTCTGGTACACAAAATGCGTCGTTAAATTCCGCCATTCAACATGCATTATCTCCAAAACGCGGTGGAAAGTGGCAAACGGATGTGTCAACTCTAGGTTCTCTTTAGTTAAGCTGTTGTTATTTTGCAGTTTTTCTTAATCTTTTTTTTTTCAGAAACTTCCAGAAAATGGGCTGGTGCCATTATAATGGATAGAGTATGCAATAAAGAATATGAACTCCCTCCGCCGAGGGAAGGCGCTAAGCCTGTAAAAGTGAGTTCTTCTAATAATATATAATAATATTTTTTAAGGCAGTACCTTAGCTATTTATAATGTATGTAACATATAACAAAATTGTAACTCATCGCTGTGATTATTGAGGATGTTTTTTAATGTAGGAAGGATCACTAAAAATTGATTTTATAAGGTGTTTGTCTGTTTGTTGGCTTAACCAATTTAAATGCAGTTTTTACTATTGTATTTTGGTGAGCTTACCTTAACATTCAGCGTGTGGTTTATTAAAGCGTATGTGTGCATGTGCATGTGTGGTAAGGAACACGCGAATTCTACTCGGTGAATTTTTTGATTTCACTATATAGAATTTAAAGCGCGGCGTTAAGTTCCGCCACTAGACGTGATGTCTCATCAATGATTGTATAATGCTAAAAAAATATATGTACAATTGCAATTTAAAATAAAGTTTACTTTTTTTTTCATTTATAATACTATAGCTATTCATGTAAGATATCGTATACAAGTCCTGGATATTTTAATTAATATTAACTTAATTACCACACAGTGTATTTTTGCAATGCTCTTTAAAACGACTTAATTATGTAGAAGTACGCAATCAATACAAATACTTACATATCCTTTTGAGAGTCAATATCTCGAGTATATCTCGAAAATACTCAATATCTTATTTATTTCTGTACAATATGTACATACACATATGTGTGCAGTCTCTGACTGGAAGGCGACAGTTGTGAGTTCATCTCACACGAGGGTTAGGTTAGTTATCCTCATTTCCTGGTGACGTTAAGCTCCGCCGAATTCTGGAGGCATTACGTGTTGAGTGGAGGAGCTCATCGCCGTGTTTTAGTTTTAAGTAGTCTACAATCATCTTATTAACTGTCAGGCTTTGTCTCTCTACTATATTGTTTTTATAGCTTCACGCTGTATAACACACATAGGAGGGTAGGCAAAGGTAACCTGGGAACCTAGTGTTAGGACACTCCGTCCCCATTTAGACTCTTCCATTCCCTACTTTCCACCGAATTCTGGAGACATTGCGTGTTACAGTCGTACGACTGTTTCTTTAAATAAAGTGATTATAATTAATACAGTCTTTGATTTTTGCGATTATTAAATGAAATTAAATGAAAAATTGCACATTTAATGGGACTAATAGCGTATATTTATACTTTTTGGAAACCCCACGTTCGCAGCCCGTCATCAGGGTAGACTGAGGTAGCATTCGTCTGTCAGTTGACATAATTATTATATCAAACTACCGCTGATGATTTCTGATTATAATTATTATGTTTATTAATACAGCTAAACCCGGGAGATGTAGTATACAACATGGTAAATTCCATCCACATGGACCCTCTACATCACCCTGATCCAGAGAAATTCGACCCTGAACGATTCTCCGATGAGAACAAACATAATATAAAGCCTTTCACGTTCATGCCTTTTGGGATGGGACCTAGGATTTGTATTGGTAAGTTAATATCGAATATTATATTAGGCATAATACAAATATACAATATGATTCATGATATTTTTTTATTTAAAAGACTATTTGATTCTAAGCCGACAGTTTTCTTGTTGTTATATTTATGGCACTCAACACCTGCCCCAAAATGCCCCGAATGTTTCGAGAAAGAGAAAGTGAAGGAACGAAGTGTCTTGACACTAGAAACTCTGCTTAACTTGTCATGTGGGAAAAGGCGTCAAACTGCTAATCATTTTGTGGGTATTTCGATAATTAGACTCTAATATAACAATAAGGTTATGTAAGCAAAGCTGCATTTAAGTCGCTTGTAAAGTAATATAATCATTAACCCGAGTGACAATCGAACCCACGACCGTCGCGTTAAGAGCTAGCACTAAGCCACTCTGCCACGACGCGACGTCTCAGTCTCGATTTTTTAATAAAATATATTTTATGAACAAATCACTGTTCTACAGGATCGAGATTCGCCATGATGGAACTGAAAGTCCTTTTATACAATCTCGTACTTAACTTCAAGATAGTAAAATGCGAGAAGACCGTCGAACCTATTGTGTTGAGACCACATGACTTCAACATCAAAGTAAAGGGTGGGACTTGGGTTCGATTAGAGCCTAGAATATAAGCTATGCTACACTTTTGACTTATACATATAATTTTTAAAAAAATTATATGGTTGTGTATGTTTTATTTTAATGGTTTTGATTGTTCATCGTTAAATTTAAATATTGTATACATAAATAATTCATATAAAATATTAATAAAATGTAATTTAGTACTTTTAATCTACTTCATTTAACAGTTTTATTTTACTTCTAACTGTTAATAAACAAATATAAGCGCTATTATTTTTAAGTGTCTTTTTTTATTTATATAATAGCTATTATAAATATAATTTAATAATCATAGGTAGTTTCGAAGGTACGGAAGTACGTAGGCTCGTATTTCGGCGTAAAGTGCATACCTAACAGTATTGATTTAATATGCTAACAGCATATTAAACATTAGTTTAGCTCAGGAGAAAAAAAATGTATGTATTAAAAGTAAAGTAGCTTAGTGTCCGAATTCAACGCCCCACTTTTACCAAAGCGAGGATATATTCGAACTCAGAACCGTCGCATTTACAGACTTTGTGCCTGCGCCGAGCTCAAGCAAACGAATATAATATTATAATAATATTTTTTTGGCATAAAATCACTAACATTCTATTAAAAGCCATAAACAATGCAATAAAATAGTTTAAATATGCCAATGTATAAACAAATTAACCCATTCTGGACGTAGAATGTGACAAATGAGAGAATTATCTTACATCGAACCTTCCAATGTGTAAATCACCACGCCCCATAGGATCCGACCCGGTATTCTACTGAAATATACGGATGCTTATAGTATTGAAGACGCAATTTTTTATTTGTAATGGAACTGGCGATGGAAAAAACGCTGTGGTTTCTTTGTTATAGATGATAGTGAATTTGATTTTCATTCGTTACAATTAGGTTTTACCACTAAATAAAAAACATCTCGTTATTTGTTTCTGATTTTAGTCAGAATCATATATTTTCAATATACCTATATATTAACATAAAAAAAGATATTGAATGTAATTAACAAATCCTGTACATTACTCTAAGCTATTGCACATATTCAAATTTTTTTAATTCTACTTACTTCGAATAAGAAGACATTCCTTTAACTTACAAAGAAATTATGCCTCAATGGTGCACAGCATCTATCTGTTAACGTAACGGCTGTGGGTTTATTGCCCACTGGGGTAAATATAATATTTCAATTATCTTCATTTCTCCACGGTGGTAGGGAAACGAAAAAAAGCTGAGTTTCGCTACTCAACATACAACATCTCGAATAGGTAATAGAGCGTAAAGTGGAAAACGAAGTGACTTAATATTAGGTCCCCAGGATACCATTCTCAATTCAAAAAAAAATCAATTATTTTAAACAGTGGAAGCCAAACGTCCACGCCTCTAATTTACTCCCGTATGTTGTTTTGTTTAAATTGCGTACATTTGGCAGGCTTTCACCGTGTTTTTAGAACAAGCACATTTTAACTTGCCGCGGGATGGCGTCGGGTGACAACACTTTACTGTTAAATATTAACGAAAAAAATAAAATTTATCAATATTCAGCGTAAACGCGACGGTAGTAGGTTCAATCCCCAGTCGAGGGAATAATTATTTACAGTTGTGAAATTTAGTACGAAGTGAGAATTTATATAAAAAAAAATAAAAAAACTGAAAATTTACTGGTATCTCAATACCGCTCTCTGTCCTACCAAAACACGTATATAATAATAAATAATACCCTAAATATATTCGATAACCACGTAGGAGAATGAATTGTTTTAATTTTCTCGCAAGAAAACAAAACACGACGTTGAGTTCCGCCAGTCAACACCAAATATCTCCAAAATTTGTGGTGCGTAACGGAGCGTCTTAACACTACCACCGGGTCCCTTTGCCTATCCCGCTATATGCGGCAAGAGCAGCGGGAACGTGCGTCATAAGCGTGAAGTTATTTATTTATTATTTAAAAAAAAATGTGTATTAAAATACAAAATGGAGTCACTACAGTGGTCGGTGTGCAATTTGTAAGTTATTTTAATGTTAATTCAGTGCCGGCGACGGCGACCGCAGACCATAAATTGTCGTTGTCACCGCTTTGTTGCCTCTTATAATCCTTGCTTGTTCCAGCGCTTCGTGGAAACGTACGGAAATCTTATTTTTATGAAGTTTACTTGGAAAAATGTTATGTTTATTTCTTATTTCTTCTTGTTTTTATATGTAAAATAACACTTGTCGTTTTAATATTGTAACACGTAGAAGCGTAGACAGAGGGGTCCTGGGAACATAGTATTAAGATATACTGTTCCTATCAACGCACTTTCGTTCCCCATTTTCCGCCGGATTCTTGAATTACGTTACGTGTTGGGTAGTGAAACTCAACGCCGCGCTTTTCCTTGTTATCAGAACGTGGACGTTATAATATTAAAAAAAATCCCGATTGGTAATTAAACCCACTTGAAAGTAGCACGTTTGTGCCCTTCATGAATGATCTGGAATTATTATATTTAACGCTTATTGCCTTGAGTTGAAAGTATTCAATTTAAGGTATCTCCCGTTTTTATACTTTTATAGTATTTAAATGGCATCTCCATTATAAGGCAAATTCTAACACTGCATTTTTTTTTAAATCAAATGAATACAATTTAATATAAAAACGAAATAGAAATATAAAATGTAAACTAAATGTTTACGTTTTTTTTTAAATTTGCTCCCTGAATGGGAAACTGCGACCATCACGAGTCAGACGCTGCGCAGCTGCACTACTACAGAATTTAATATAACTATGTAGATAATAAATCTAAATATTTCCAATAATGGATTTTAAACTTGAAACTGCCGCTTCCACTCAAGCTTTTTCGACTGCACTATTATGACAACGTTCATATTACAAAATGTTTCTAATATAATAAGAAAATCACAACGACTTAATTATAACTTTCAACCGTAGGGTACTTTTTATAATTTCACTTAAAATAACAAATTCTTGTCTTGAAATTACATCTTAGGTATTTCTACGTTTTCCTTTATTGTTTTTGGCCGTCTATTAAAATCATTTTTGTAATTTTTATAAGGATATTTTATTTTGGTTATACATTTTTGATTATTATTTTTTGTTACTTTGTAGTATTTTTTCCAATCGACTAAACGTTAACGTCATTTAATAGGCTTCTTCGGTGTCTTGACTCACATTCTTATTTTTTTTTAACTTCACGCTGTATCCTGCACATAGCGGGGTAAGTAGAGGGAACCTGGGAACGTTCCCAGTTCCAATTTCCCATTTAAACACTTCCATTCCTCCCTTTCCACTGAATTAGTACTCAACGGCGAGCGAGAAAAATGAAAATATTAAACATTTAGTTTCTTCGAATGAGAATCGAATCAACAATCTATGGCGATCACACGCTTTTGCGTCTACACCGCCAATGTCTCATAATAAAATATTTACAAAACAAAGCCAAAAAGGCTTACAAATAGTGAGTAGAGACTTTTTATAAATTGAAAATTTTATATATTTAAATTTTTTGCCAAATTCTTATTAGAAAATATTTTTTCATCGTTTCTTATAAGAATGCCCATACAAAATAAATAAAATGTGAGGATATTACAATAAAATGTATGATGTCTCATCAAAGGATAATAAGCATGGGACTCCAGACTTCTATGGGGTAATATAGATGGCGTTAGCTGTTCTCTACATCGCGCTATGGTTTGGTTATCCATGAAAGTATAACTAACCATGAAAACTCAAAATTCTACTTTTTTCTTACTGGACATAAGATTTTAATGAAACTTTCATTAGGGATTTTTGAATCACTTAATTTGCCGAAAGGTAAGTTCAGTGACAGATATTATATAAGAAACAATCTTCGCCCTCTCTTCTACAAATGGGGTTAGGGTAGGTAGGATATAGGGAATTAATTGTTAATAAAACACTTCGCTTCCTTGCTCTGGTAACAAGACAAAGTGTTGAGTTCTGCCACGCAACACAATGAATTCGACGGAAAGTGGTAAATGGAGTAAATATCTTTATTGGAAACGGAATACCTCAGCACTGGGTTCCCAGGTTCCTTGTCAACCCTGCTATGTCAGATACAACGTGAATCTTAAATGAAGAATAGAAGGCCAACATGGCACATAACTATAAAAAAAATATTGTCAGCTCGATTCCTCTCGATGGAATGTTTTTTTACATGTTCTCACAACAAAATAATTATTTCCCCCGAATATGAATCGAACACAGAACCATCGCTTTCAAAACTACACACAGCACCATTACCACTACCATATTAATACGTAGATCTACATATATATACACAGAATTTTAAAAGCACGAAAGGATCACACAGCCATAAAGCCCATCCTAGCATCCCAATAACCATCTCAAAGTCATCTTGGACTTCTACAGTGGAAATATATAAAAGTGAGTTGCAAACTTGTAATAAAAGACATATCGTCCATCCACATCGCATAGAGTACGACGCTGTGGTTTTATTGGGGGAATGAAAGTTTTCTATGATGAGATCAGTTGATATGTATATACAAACGGATTCAGATATATATATTTGTAATATTTAATGTAATGACAAGTTTGTACAGTGGTTTTGTTTGTGGATTCGTTTCTCCTGTATCTATATTACATAAAAGAAGATGTTCCCACTGACTGAGGTAAGACGTAACCGCTGTGCGTAGAAACGTGAAATTTGGACAGATGTTTATTTTTGTAAAAGATTTTGCAAAATTTTAACCCTGAAGGGGAGAAAAAGAGATTGAAAGTTTGCATGGAAGAATCTTTAAGTCGGTACCGATTTTCATAAAACTTGAAATTCGGCCCTTAAAAATATTTCACTGAACACGTGTTTCATAGTTTATGAGAATTAATCCCCTAAACTGAATTAATTTCATAAACATATCTAATAAACATTCGTATAGATCGGGCGGGCGAAGCCTCCCAGGTCGGCTAGTATTATATACAGATATATAAATAATAACACTTTTATTCCAATTTCAAGCTATTCTAATCGCCCATACCGCATATTTTGAAAGCGCCGACCGACGTTTTTGTTCACTCTAAACGAAACACCCGCTGAAATGTAGTACAGTTTGTTAAAAATATTGTGAACGATGAAATGGGCGGCTTTAATTGAATATTCTGCTACGGTTTTACGCGACACAGTGGTTTTTGTATGGTTAACGTAGGAATGGACTGTGGAGTGTATATTAATTTTGTTGAGCTGAAGAGTTTGTTTGGTTGAACGCCATCATCTCAAGAACTACTGCTTCAAATTAAAAATGTGATTTTTTTTGAGGCCAGCAGGGCATTGCGAAGGCATTGCCTGATAAGTGGCAGAGCCACGCTTTACCTCGACACAAGCACAAACCTCAACTTGGAATCGAACCCATAGCCTGTAAGCTTTTACAGTCACACGATTGTGCTCCTGAACAACGACTGGCTTGAGTTTCTTTAAGAGAAAGTAACATTTAAGCTATCGTGGCGCATAGGTCGAATCCTGAATCGCGGTTATCAATTAACTATTACTTCTCCGCTTTGGGAAGACAAAGAACGGCGTTGACTTCCGTCTATCCAATGCGTGCAATATGTCGAATTTTACTGGAAACTGGAAAAACGAAGTGCACTAGGTTTTAGCGGAACTCAACGCCACGGCTCATTTGACTGGAACGGGAACTCATAAATATTTTGATATATTGCACTATATTGAACTTGAATTGCTACGGTGCCTGCAACACACGGTCGATATAAATTTCTATGATAAAATTTAAATATACTAGACACGTTGCGTCCAAACGGCACGTAGATCGCTGCCCAATATCCGATATACGCTTCATATATTCCTGCAAAGCTGTGAAAAATTTATGAATATTTTGAAAAATTTTATGGTTATTATAATAATTGTTTACTTTTTCTAGCTTTTTTAGAATTTTCCTTTACTTGTAGATTTCACTTCTTACTTTTTTTTTTTTTAATTTTTATTGTTGATAGGCAAGCATTCGTCCGCTATCTCACCTGGTGGTAAGTGACGATGCGAACGAAGGTGGAGCATGCTTACCTAGGTAGTACCTATTCACTCGTTCCTTAAAGAGGGCCAGGTTATACTTGTTGGGGAACAGTTCAGCAGGCAGGGAGTTCCACTCCTTAGCCGTTCGCATTAGAAAAGTGGAGGCGAAGCGCTGCGTACGAAAAGGTATATCGACGACGTATGGATGAAATCCCTGCCTACGTCTACTGTCCCGCAGATAGAAAGGAGAAGAGGGTATTAAGTCATGCAGCGCTGCTGCACACTCTCCGAAATGTATCCTGTAGAAAATCGTCAGGCAAGCTACTTTTCGACGATGCTCAAGGCTTCGCAGCTTTGCCTCAACAATCGCTGAATTGCCAATGAGCTTCTTGGCGCGATTTTCAATCGAGTCTAAGGTCGCTAGCTGATATTTAGCAGATCCGTCCCAAAGGTGGCAGCAGTACTCCATACTCGATCGGACTTGAGCTTTATAGAGTTAAAGAAGCTGTCCCGGAGTGAAATACTGCCTAACCTTTGATAGGACACCTAGTTTTTTAGCTGCAGTTGTGGCCAAAGACTCGATGTAACGTCCAAAGTTCAAATCTGACGTAAGGTTCACGCCAAGAAGCTTGAGATGGTCAGCTATCGGTACGGGTACATCTCGGAAAGTCGGAGCAAGATCGAAGGGGCCCCGTTTTGCGGAAAATAAACACGCCTGAGTTTTGGTAGCGTTAAACCTGACTAGATTGGCATCACCCCATTTGGAGACGCCCTGAAGTGCCAGGTTCAGTCGATTGATCATAGACTCTCGACAAGACTGCTGTCATCGGCGTACCCAACGATACCGGGTGTTAGCATATCGTTGATGTGCAGCAGGAATAGGGTTGCAGACAGAACGGATCCTTGAGGAACTCCGGCATTTATAGCCTGTTGATCAGATACGCGGCCATCGAGGACCACTTGTATCGATCGCTCACTCAAGAAGTCTGATATCCATTTGCAAAGGTCGGCCAGTAGTCCGTATGCGGGAAGCTTACTTATAAGGCTTGCAGGCCAGACCCTGTCAAAGGCTTTAGAAATATCGAGAGACACGGCAAGGGCCTCACCATATCTCTCGATAGCCTCGCTCCATATGTGCGTGGCATACACAAGCAGATCTCCCGTCGATCGCCCTTTACGAAATCCGTACTGGCTATCGCTTAGGAGATCATTTTCCTCCAGATATGCCACAAGCCTTTTATTCAGTACACGCTCCATAGTCTTGCAGAGTATAGAGGTGACCGATATCGGCCTGTAGTTGGCAGGGTCTGCCCGACTGCCTTTCTTGGGCACAGGTTGTACATTTGCAAGCTTCCACGATTTGGGCACTACTCCAGTCTCTAGTGAAAGTCGAAACAGGCGTGTCAGAACCGGAGATAGTTCAGGCGCACAGTTACGCAGCACAATTGCAGGAATGCCGTCTGGGCCGCTCGCCTTATTCACCTCTAGATTTTGTAGGACTACGCGTATCTCTTTTTGGCGAATGCTGAGAGCTGCCATAGATCGTACGCCGGTACGGCAAAGATGGTCGCGATCTACCTGCGTCATCTAGACGCGAATTTTCCGCAAAAAGAGAAGCGAACAAGTTGGCTTTCTCTACCGCAGTGTAAGCAAACGCACCATCTGGCCTCTGCAAGGGCGGCAAAGAGGATCGTCAGAAGTTCGCTTCGACTGCCTTCGCGAGCGACCAAAATGCTTTACTACCCGCTGGGTACGAGCTTTACGCCTATTTTACAAACGTGCTCGAAACGAGCTCTACGTAATTCCTTTATCCCTAGCTTGGAGGCCTTGTTGAAGTTTTTCTTCAGTTCTCGAGTATTCGGAGCTTTGCGCGTGCGAGCATCAGCCCAGGCATTATACGCCTCTTGTTTCCGCGCTTCTGCACGGTTACGGTCTCCGGATCTCCACTGTGCGAGCGGTAGACACCAGCATACACATTTTGCGTAGCTCCAGTATCGACCAGTACCCAAAGTACAGATAAACCTGCTATCTCAAGGTTTTTGAGACGCTTGATGCCGATGTCATCGCGAACGTATACACAGACCCCTGCTCGTGATTCGAACCTATATTCTAAGGAGAAGCCAGGGTAGTTGAGGTACGACGCGTCAGCTGGACATTTGATCTGTGTCTCATTTAAGAACAGAAGATGCGGTCTGTCGGTCTGAAGGTGGTAGTGGACGCCGTTGATATTTGAGTGCAAGCTTCAAATATTGGTGAAGGCTCTTTCATTGGGAGGACGTGCAACCGCTGTTTAACATTGTTTCTGTTATAAAGAATATATATATATATATATATATATATATTTTAATTGAGAAAGAGGGAAGAAGTGAATAGCCAGAGGAGTAAACGGATTGCGACCACACACAGAAGAGGCTGGCCTGGAGACCGCGGGGACGCCCGAACTCCCCCGGGGATGCTCACCTGGTCCTCCCATCCGGTCGCCAACCGGCAAGGTGGAACAACCCGGGATTTTTCGTCAGGTGGCGGGGCAGCCTTTCACGGGTGGCTTATCCGCTACTTGGGCCCCCAACTGGCTACGGTCGGCCAGCGGTGCACCGTGCTTTGGATCCCGCTAGCCTCCAGAGCCAGACTCCCGGTGCCGCAACAATCAGCTGCTCCAAACCGCTTAATGTCAAGATGCAACTGCACAGACCCAACCTCCAAGTAGGCTACTACTAGCTGCGTACCGGAACGCGGGGATACCGCTTGGCGGCACGATTTTGCTTGTAGGGTGGTAACCAGCCGCGGCCGAAGCCTATCACCGGAAAGAGTGTTGTCCATTTGGCACTGCCCAGGGGTCACGTGTAGGGTATCTAGAGTCATGAAGCCCATATTGGACTTCGCCTATGCACGCGGACAACATTAAGTTCCCAGATTTTAATTGAGCAGGAGCAATTTTCATACAAAATGCCGTAACAACGATGCGTAAATGCTAGTATTTTTGATAGCGTTGAGTTAGAACCCTATTTTCTTCTGTGCTTTAATGGATTATGGACGTATATTATTGTGGTAGGGTAGGTACCCCAAAAAGGAGAACCCTTAATGATGAAATAAAAAAAAAGGAAATATATTTTATAGAATGCTTTCTGCAGGTGCATTGCTATAAAATTACACATCTCTAGAAACCTATTTCTTTTTATCACTAGTGATAATATTTAATGAATAAATGATTTGTCCTGCAGAGGAGAGCAATTCGCTCGGTTTACTGCCTTGGTCTTAAAACTGTCTTAGGATATAATAAAAAAATCACTACCTTTCTATTTTTTACTTTCTGCTTAAATTCGTTTCGTTGCGTGTGGCGTGGTGGTAGTCGAATACCCACCCTGTTTAACCATAATGGGGAAATGACAATTATTAACTTCCCCAAGTGGGATTCGGATGCGTTACCATTGTATTTACAATCACACTTTGTTCCACTCCGCCACAATGGCTTTCACAGCAAATATAATATGCAAATATATGCATATCAGAATCTACCTTTGAACTTAACGTTGTGGTACGGTATTACTGACAAAACTTCCAAAACAACATAAACGATAGATTAAAATGAATATTATCTGAGTTCGAAATTTCAATTTAAGTGCGGCAATCCAATTTCACACGGCGTTGACTATAAATGGGTGTAATTTTAGACAGACAGTCGAAACTTGGCGCGACTCGAGAATCTTAGTTTACTAGGTAACTACAACTTTATTAAACTTATCTTTTCACCCTTTGTCTTTGGTCGCGAATGAGTTATTCTTTTTGGGATATTGGTTTTGTATAATGAAAGGGAAGCTTTGGGAACTTTAAGGGTTTTTTTGTTTAAATTCTTTTAAAGCTTAGCTTTTATCTGGGGAGAGGAATAGCATTTGGTTATTAAAATTTTATATGCGAAGATATTGATAGTGCTTTGTTACTACCGTTCTTATTTTTTTATATATTATGAGGCCATCGTGGTGGTCGGTGGTGGTGGCCAGCGTTTGATGCGGTCGGCGGTTGTGAGTTCGATGCTCATTTGGGGAAAAAAAATATTTCCTCGCCCTGGTAACAAGATAAAGCCCTATGTTGAGTTCCGACTAACCTAACCATACTATGTCTCAAAACGGATACCGAGAGGCGTGGCTTCGAGCTTTGCTTCGTTTTATTCTTTATTATTCTTTCCTTCAAATGAAAGAGAAATTTAAAATGTTAAAAAATATATTTTAACTACTTTTAAGGTTCCGTACCTCAAAAGGAAAGATGTAAAGGAAAAAAAAATTGCGTTCTGCATAAGCCAGCTCAAGTCTAAAATAATTATATATAAGACAGTTATATATGTAATGTACGATAATAATATGTGTTGAAAAACATTTTAAAAAATAAGAAAAAGAAAGAAAAAAAAGATTGTCGGTAGGGGTCTCATCCAACCCCTCTAGTATAAGCTCTAGATATAAGTGCAGTTTAAATTGTCCCAAAATGAAATACGCCTCAATAAAAGAACTTTGATAAAATAAAAAAAGGCACGGGCAACTATGCGCCCGTGGATATAGCTTTTAAAATAAAAAAAAAGAGGAAAAAATTCGAAAAGAAAAAAATATGCTTATATTACAAATAAAAACTATTACAAACTTACAATTGTAGACCTTTTCATCAAAACCCACCAAATTATGTCTATGAAATTTTACACTCCCCGTTGAATTACTATCCTGTACCCTCTGTGGCCAAGCCCCACGTCCCATCTACAAGTGGAGGACGGAGTGTTTTAACAGAAGGTTCCCTCTGTTTACTCCGTCATATGGAAAAATTGTTAGTTAAAAAAACATATAAGCTATATTTATCTGAGTTAGAAAAACCCGATAAGTCCAAAATATTCGTGTTGAATAATATGTATTTTTTTATATCTAGAAATAAAATGTTTTTAAACGCTGTCAGATCTGCCGCTTACAACGCGAGTATCCGCATGGAATAACGAATAATATTTTTGTAGTGCTGTCAATAACTGCCGATTGCCGGTGTTTACGGACGAGGGACGTCACTACCAGATACTGTAACTTTATAACATCACTATTTTTACACAGTTTTTTTTTATGCTTAAAGTTAAATAAAAGTACCTATTGTTTAATTTATATATACGTTGGATATTTTTTATTTGAATGACGCCATTTACGCCCTGCGGCGCAGCGTCAAAAAGTAGGCGAAAAGTAAATTTCAAAATTCTTATAAAGGAATGATTATATCTAAATAAAGACTAAGCACGGCGTTGACTCACCACTTAATGTCGCTTATCTAATATCTAAGTCTATCCTGTATGCGGGATGGGGCGGGTAGCAGAAAAAAGGTCATTTTATTTTTATACCAATTTTCATTATGTAATTTTTATTGTTTCCTTATTATAGTAATAAATATTTATAATTATACCCCGTATAAAGGGAGTACCTACTTAAGTAGAAATACAAGTAATTACAAGAAAACAATATGCCACAGCGTAGTTCTGTCAGAATAAGCTGTCACAGACCGTCACTGTTTCATAGATACGCCTTGTTCGTACGAGAATACAAGACTATTTGCTAGTAGCCTTTATAAATATTCAATAACAGCAGCCAGGCAAAGTGACATAGCCCAATATATCAAAAAAATATAATACCAAGACCTATAAACGTCAATGCTATACTTCTATATAGCTTGCCCAAAAATAATCACATTTTGAAATTAGTTTTATCAAAAAAAAAATTTTTGGTGATTTCCATTAGTTTTTTGAAACATATATACTATATGTATAAACGACTAAAATAAAACTTGTCCTTTATTGAGTGACTGACATACAACACACGGACAGAATTCACACTCACTCATTCTATTTTTTTTGATAAAACTATTATCAAAAAAAGTTTTTTCACCGATTTCCAATAGTTTTTTGAAACATATAGACTATATGTATAAACTCCTAAAATAAAACTCTTCCTTTATTGAGTGACTGACATACAACATACGTACAGAATTACTAGACTCACAAAGTTGAAATTTAGCTTATAAGTAGAAACGTATAGCGGTCTCTAAAGAGAGGGTTCCTCAAAATTTCTCTTTTTTACTTCTTAAAGTCTAAGCAAACAAAATTGCAATTAACTAGTATTTTTTAGAACATTAGTTATACCACTTTTGCGACAATAATCTAGTATCTGAAGCTTTGTAGTTCTGAATATGAGATCATTCTATAAATATGGATTTATCGGCTCAAATGTGTTTTAACTGAAAGGAAATATTGAAGACGTCGTTTTATTGAATAGTACTGTTACTTTTCGAATCCAGTACGTTAAAAATATGAATGACGCACATATTTTTTTACTCTGTTTGAGGCAAAATGCAGTGGTTTCTTTTTTGTCTTCTGTCATTCTTCTGTCTATTTTTTCACAACGCAACGTTTTCTCTTATCAGTACGGGAAAATCACTTAAGTGTAATTAATACCAAAATGGCCTCAATCTATTATTTAGGCTTGTATTTAAAGTTTTTCATATTTAAATTGTACCTAGCTTTACACTGGGAAATCCTAACCTAAAAACTCCGTCCCCCACGCAACGTTCATCTTTGTCTAGATAGCGCAGAGAGTAAATTATAATAATCCATTCCCCCGAGCGTGAATCGAACTCATAACCATCGTATTTATAGCCACTGCACTACGAAGACCTCGTCAACGATCATTTAATTAAGTTGAACTTCCTAAACAACTGTACCACAATATATCAATGTCGTTTTAATGTGAAACGGCTGTCACTAAATGAGTCTATAATGTATGAAGCTCGAACAAGCTTTGATAGTATAACAGAATTATTTACTATACAGAATTTAAATTATTGAACAAAATTGTTACATACATTATATATAAATTGAATTATGAAGTTTATAAACTATAAAAGAGTTTATATTAAATGAGACACTCATGCCGCAGTTGTGCTTATAAACGTGACAATTGTGAGTTCAGTTCCCACTTGGGGAAATTATTTTAATTAGCTTCACGCTGTATGCCACACACAGCAGCGTAGGCAGAAGGAACATAGTTTAAAACACTTCCTCCACTTTTCGTCGAATTCTGGAGGAATTGCGTGTTGAGTGGCGGAACTAAACGCCGCCCTTTAAAAAAATACCAAACTTAGAAAATAGCTCGAAATTTAACCTTTTAGGTACTGGTTAAAGAATTTATTCATAGAAAAAAATACAAGCAGCTATATCACTATACAATCTACATATAAGAGAATGAGAAGTTTTACAATATAAAATGTAACGTCACATATAAATTGGAAGAACAAAGTACTTTCCAAAGGAATTTGTAATAAGCCGTCGCGTGGTTTTCGAATAAATTCGCTTTAATAAGTTCTTTGTGGTATATATTTGGAAAATATTAATAGCTGTATATTTATTAATTTAATATTGAATACGGTTCTCATAAAAATAAAGTTTTTTTTTTAAATATATCTTGAAATAAATTCTTTGTTTAAAAAAAAACAAAATGTATTGAAAAATATGAACGCAACGCGAGCTTAGAGACGCCGGTTCGACTCCCGGTACGTTCAAATTTTTATGTTCTAAATCAATTGAATGATTTTTTAATAATGAATGATTTGATTGAATGATTTTTTGTTAATCCACCCTTAGTTAGAAATGACACTTAAAAAATCCACTCCCGCATTTTCACGCATAATAAATATATCATTGTTCCAAAAAAGCTAAGAACAGCTTAATTTAAAAGTAAATAATAATATATAAATATCTATAGTAAAATAACAACGCATATTTATGAGTCCGAATACAAAACAAAAGTTAGAAACGAATGAACTTTTCACATAAATCTAAGGGTGGGTACGTGCTACAAAAAATATCCTCCTCATCCGAAGTAATTTACTATAACTGATCAAATAAATAATTAGCGAAGCGAATATTCTGTTTTATATGAATATTCTTGACTGGCTTTCGTTTTTGTTTGTTATTTTTTATCTTTTAGTTACAATATATTTTACTAAGTATATTTTACTTAAGTTTACAATTCCATCATTTATAGCATTTAATGTGTTTCTCGCAAATGTTTTTTTTTTATAAATAGATTTTATGTAAAAACAAAAATATTTTATCAATAAATAAATATATTAAAAAAGAAACAAAAAAATAGCGTCACTTCACTTAAGACAGTCCCCAGTCCCCAGTTTCTGTCCAAACTTCGAGACATTACATGGTATGTGGCGAAACTCAACGCCGCTCATTTCATTCTACTAATATACATTGACCTAGCACTAAATAAAATTATATAACAAATCATATTATTCTATAAAAAGACACGCTAAAATAAACAATATAAATAAATAATCGCACAATAACTTCCCTGAAAATCCGCAAAGAAAGTAGATTTCATCATTCTCTCAGTTATAAGAAATGACGTGGCGGGATCGTGATAAGCTCCGTCACGCTATCGCATCAAAATACGTCACGCAAAATATTACCCCTGACTTGTTATATCTATGTATTTAGCTTCTATGATGCAAAATCTACTTTAACCGTAAAATACGTTGACACTCCCCCAAATGTATAATAAAATATGAAAATCACAACAAAATGACACCTTGCTGCCATTTTTACTCCATTTAAAGGGTTGGAGATGTATAGGGGTGACGCTACTTTATATAAATTTCATAGAAACGTGAAAATGTATTTTGAATTTACTATAAAACTACTATAGAATTGTTATTAATAATACTGCTAGTACTAATCGTCATTTTTTTTTGACGAACTGGGGTTTGATTTTTTCATGGGGTTTTTGGGAGGGCTAGTCGTGATGTAGTGGCACAATCGTGTTGTGTAGTTGTTGGTTTGATTCCCACTCGAGGAAATGAAATATAATATAATAAATCTTCATTTCTCCCCTTTGGTGTCCAGGCCAAAAACGCGAATGTTGAAGAGAAAACTGAGGGCCTAATGAACTGAGAGCCGTTGCTTAACAAAATTGAACCGGGAAGTTGTTTAACGTTTTATCAAACCTGAACGAGTATCAAACTCACTAGAAACTATTAAAGTCACTCACCACTAGGTAGTAATAATAATAATAATATTCTTTATTGTACACCCAAAAATATAACACAAGAAGAGGAATCAAGATCAGAAAGAAATGTACAAGAGCCGGCCTTATCGCTAAAACAGCGATCTCGTCCAGGCAACCTTAAGGCATAGGACGTAAAGTGCAGGAAAGGGTTGGGGGTGTGAATAATAATAAATTTAATAAAATACATATAAATAAATATATATATATATATATATATATTTATATATCGACACATAGGCAATCTGAGTACATGTACACGTGCTTAGGTAGCAAGTAGTCGCGTGTGCTGACAAGGAGAGGCTCGTGGGAAGAGATGTAGGCTTAGGGGCAAATGCAATAAAGTTAGTCTTCGAAACATTCAAGGTTAAGAGATTTTGGGACAACCAGTCAATAACAGCAGTTAGGGCTATCTCTGCATGATGCTGAGTGTCAGACCAGGTTTCACCGTGCATAAGAAGGGCAATGTCATCAGCGTAAGTTATAATTTTGCAATTCGTCAGCTTAATTTTACAAACGTCATCAGGTAAATTAAAAATAGGGTAGACTCGAGTACACTACCTTGTGGTACGCCAAATTCTAGCGGTTCTAGGTCACTGGTGACATCGCCAATCTTAACACACTGGTAACGATCTACCAAATAACTTTTAAACATGTCATGGACAATTCCTCTGATCCCTATGCGTTCTAATTTCTGTAAAAGGGTCGGGACAGAGACTGAGTCGAACGCTTTGGAGAGATCTAAAAAGATGGCAAGAGGTTTAGAGTTAGAGCCAAAGTGTTGAACTATGGAATTAGATAGCTCCAAAACCGCATCCTCGGTGGATCTACCACTCCGGAAACCAAATTGATTTTCAGCAAAAATCTTATTTTGATTGAGGTAATGTAACTGCATCGAATTCAACAATTTTCCAAAGATTTTCGACAGAGAGTTAAGGACCGAAATCGGCCTATAGTTACTTACACAGTCTCTGTCACCACCCTTATGCACAGGATGCACAAGGCCTATTTTAAATACATCAGGAAAAACGCCCGAAGCTAGGCAAAGATTGTAGACATGTACGATTATTGGGACTAGTACATTTCTATCTTTAATTATTGCAGTAGGAATGCCGTCCCACCCGCTAGCGGACATATTTTTGAGACTGAGAATAATACGATCAATCTCAGACTTGTCGGTGCAGAGGAGGACCACTGAGGATAGGGTTGAGGTCAAAGGTATGTTATTCAGTTTAGGTACAGTTTGATAAGATGTATTCAAGGAGGTAAATTTTGATGCAAGGTTTCTTCCAACATTGGAGAAATATTTATTTATTGAGTTAGCGGCGGAGAGGGAGTCAGTTGACAAGATTAAGTCCTGACAAGAATTTAATCTATTAATATTACCTAACTTTTCAATTAATTCCCACCTAGCTTTCGGATTTTTTTTGAGACGACTAAATTCGTTACATTCATATTGCCTTTTAATTTTTTTCAATAAACAGTTACAGAATTTTTTATATCTTTGATAAGTTGTTTTAATGATTAAGTTTTCTGGAGCTTTTTTCAATTTAATATAAAGTTTGTCTCGATTTCGCATACAGCGCAAGAGGCCTGGGGTGATCCATGGCTTTAGTATTCTTTTCCTGTTGGAGACGACTAGCGTCCTAGTGTGATTATAAATTACCTTGGTGATAGAATTAACAAGTAAATTGGTAGCATCATTACTATCAGTACAGAGTAAAATGGGACTAGGATCCTAATTATTAAGTTCATTAATACAAGCTGCATGATCTAATCGTTTAATTGAGTGTTTTTTACTAATATTTTTTATTTTAAGGTTGCAATTTAGGACAATAGGAGCGTGGTCTGTAATGTAGGTGTCTAGAACTAAGGTCGTGGCATCATTTTTAGTTTTTAGAAAAACATGGTCAAGGCAGAGGTTATCTAGTTGCTAAATTGTGGGCGGCCATTAATCCATGCGACATAATAGTGTTTAAATAGTAATCATAACTTGGGTCGGTGTTATCGGGTGCAATGTTAATAATTTATGTCACTCATAATGGCAATATTTTGGTAGTTTTTTAAAAGAGTTAATTTATCATCTTAAAATTCCATAAATTTATTAGTGTTTCTATGTGATGGTGAATGATATAGTGCTAGAAGAGCAAAAATGCCATTGTATTTGACAATCAAGCAATTGGCTTCAGCAAAATCGACGGTATATTTTAAATCATGCCTAACGTAAACCAGAACACCGTCGTTTTGGTTACAATGTTCCGAAGTTTCGAAACGTTAGGACATTTACTCAGCCAATACTCAGATAAAATAATTATATCCATGTTGATTTGTATTCTTTGCAGGAGTATTTGTAGATTATCAAAGTTACACTTAATACTTCTAATATTAATATGAATAATTTCCATTTAGATAATGAGTATAGAACTCATGGCTATCAGACTATCAGCCAGACAACACTTTTATATTTCCCTTAACAGACGTATGAGACAATCGACGGCCCAAAATAATAATATTTTATAAGAACTGAGTCAATTTAAACGTTTCGATGTTAAACACAGCGTAAAAATATTGGCATGAAAGCCACAATCTAATTCAATATTTTTATCAACATAATGCTAGCTTTCCACTTATACGTTTAAGCATTATTTTTAAATATCTGTTAAGTATATTCTGAACATAGCAGGGTAGGCAGAGGGAACCCAGTACTAACACTTCGTTTCTCACGTTCCGCTCAATTATGTGACTGCGTGTTTGGTGACTTTGTTACTAGAAGGTAATTTTTGGTTCCATTTCCACATGTGGTGTTACTTTTATTTCCTAGTTCTAACAAAAGACAGCGCTGTGTTGAATTCCATTATTCAACACCTACTCAAATACTCAACACTGTCTTGAAGATTGGGCCGGACGTGGAGAAGTTCCGCCACTCAATACGTAATGTCTTGAAAATTGGGGCACGGACTATCCCAAAAACGAAAACAACAATTTCTTTTCTCCTATGTAATAGTATGTGTAGATACATGTATTTAAGTCGGTAGCTCCACAGTTCCGGTGGACGGCCAGCCATTTTAACGCACCATTTGATTCACAAAGACACGTTGATTTATGGCATCCTAAATCCTAAAAAGACTGATAAATATATCGCCCCAATAAATCATGATTCAATCAATCATTTCTTTTGAATCAACGCTTGTTCTACTCGATAAGTTTGGACGCGTAATTTTACGTTTCATTGGGTTTTAATTTTTTTTTAAGTTTACTTTAATTGAAAAAGTTTTTTTATACTTCACGCTGTGTTCAGAATTCAACAGATTCTATAGAAGTAGAGAGTATTAGAGACTGTTGAGACACTCACTTCTTTACTTTCTGAGTAAATTTTATTCAGTTTAAAATTCGTGTCAAAAAAATTTTGGAAATAATCCTTTACTGTCACCTCCTGAATTTGTATGCTACTGAAACATTTTAAAACTTAAAAATATGAATATTATTCATTTTCCACCCTCACAAAAGCATTACGTGTACATTTTCAAAACCAATGTAAAGAAATAACAATATTTTAACTATAAATATCCCTTTGACGGGTGTCGAACTAACACCTATTAGATAGCCTACTATGCCCAATTGTTCCACGACTTTCCACATTTACCGTTTATAATATTCAAAGACATAATGCACCTAACGAGCTACTTGTAACTTAAACATAAGCTTTGAAATGAACTTCTATAATTTAACGAATTTCCAAGACAAGGAGCTCTCGAAAATAGTTGGAAATTTATTTACAGTTACATTTATTTTACATTTGAAAACAATGGCTTTATCATAATACTGTATATATGTTACATTTCTAAAAGCTTGTAAGGACGAGTACATGAGACGAGCATTACTCTGGAACTGAAAAACAACAAAAGATGAGAAAATACTCTAAAATTGCATTTTACCTTTCTCTAGACTGTATTTTTATACGTTTATGTTTATTTTTCAGCTTCACGCTGTATCCCACACATAGCGGGATAGGCAGAGACCCTGGAAGCCCAATGTTTAGTTCTCTATTCACTCCATTCCCATTAAGACACTCTCGTGTTTCACTTCTACATACTTCTACATTCTATAGGCATTGCATATTGACTGGGCACTGGAACTCAACGGCGTGATTTGGATTCGGATTTTAGGAAAATTTAAATATTTTATGGCCCTCCTGACTCGCCTTAATTTATGTTTATTAAATAAACATTAAGACTGCATTTTAGCGTGAAAGTGTGAAAGCGTGAAACTTTGTTACCAGCAGAGTACCTAGAGGGAAAAAGTCAATCAGTTCGGTCACTTTATACCTGTTTTGGCTCGCCCACTGTTGTCAACAGAGCATGAGGATATCAACACCACGAGGACCTCCGAAGAGCAATTATCGCGACCGCGATTATTTACGCGACCTTCCTCCAGTATAAACGACACTGTGACCTTAAAAGTCCTTTAAGGTCTTCATAAATCTATTTGACTATCCTTACATCACTCATTCTCTCAATGTGCCCAAACAATTTTAGCACGTACTTCTTCATTCTCTAGTACCTGTATTCTCTAGTCATTGAGGTCGGCTAAACTGAGAAAATTTCCATATAATAAAATATTTTTGTCACTTGGTATCGGGCTATAAAACAACAAATAATATTCATTATATTATCACATTTCCACAATTTCTGTTCATTAAATTCAAACGAGGCCTCTTATATATTCTCAACTTTTGTAATAAAAAAACTTTTCAAACCGCTGCCCTGTAAAGTATATTATTAATCAGATGGATATTCTATAATGTAAAAAAAATAGAAGGATATATCATATAAAGTTTAATTTAGGACTTCAACTAAAATGTCAGTCACAGTACAAAGGTGCTAACGTGCGACTATAAACTACTTAGTCTATGGCTTTAATTCCCAGTTGAGTAAATAAAATATTTAATATCTTAATTCTCATTCTGGTAGCGAGCAAATCGTGACGTTGGGTTACGCCACTCAACACGTAAAGCCTCTAGAATTCTTCACAAAGTGTGGAACGGAAGTGTCCTAATTTGAACGATGTATCTACTAGGTCCCAGGTCCAAAGCGATGACTATTATCTTAATGGGAACGAAGTATATAGTATATAGTACACTAAATTTACAATTTCCCAAGGATACACCGTAAAGCTAATCACCAGCCCAATTGGGATTCAAGCCCAAAACCATCGTATTTACAGTCACAATAGGCTAAGCTTCGTAATAACATTATCATAATTATAACAACGATAGCCGATACGTATCACAGTTGATGTAACCCAAACAAGGTGGGGTGCCATTACTAGTGATATGCGCCCACGTGTGAAATCTCCAATAACGCGGAAAGGAAGTTAATGAGGTACCATCCTAGCGCAATATCGCTAGTACTACTACTATCGCTATATGTAGATATTGTTTAAGGCAAGGTAACTGTTAGTAGCTACCAGGTATCTGGATTTTTTTTCTATTAGCTTCATATAAAACTAGTGCTGCCGTGATAGGTTGTGGGTTCCTTTGCCACGCGAGGAAATGAAATATTTAATCTTTTTTATCCTCGCTCTGGTTCAGTTCCCGTTACCGGTAAGTGGGGAATGAAAGTGCCTTATTGGTAACGGAACGTATGAACACTAGGTTCCCTGTGCCTACCTTTTAGTTCATCAAGCTATATGAATAATAATATCTCTAAATAAGAAAAATCTTTATACAACGTGATAAATACGAGCAAATAGTCAGAAATACCTTTAGATTTTATTTTTATAATATCTACAAAATTTCAAAAATTTCAACCATTTCGGCACAGAAAGATCACCTTGTTAAAATAGGAACAGAAATGGCACAGGGACACAAGCGTAAGCGCGACGATTGTGGGTTCGATTACAACTCGAAGAAATTAAATATTTAATATTCTTATTTCCTCACTCTGGCAACTAGGCAAAGCGGAGCATTGGTTTCCGCCAATCAACACACAATGCCTTAAGAATTCGACGGAAAGTGGGGAACAGAGTGGCCTAACACTAGGTTCCCAGGTTCCCTCTGCCTACCCTGCTATATGCGGGATACAGCGTGAACCTAAAAAAATATAGAACAAGACTACTAAATATAGTTTATTGGAATTCTTCCAATTAGCCGGTTGTGTATAATCGATACCTGCTATTGAGTGTTACAAGAAGATTCCGTGCCGCCGCATACTGGAACAAGATGATCGCATTTTTAAAATGTTACGAGATTGCAAAATAATTGGACAAGGCATTTTAAGGCTTTTTTCGTACTCCTATTTCATGTAGTGGGGCAGGTAGAGATAACTTAGTGTTTACATACTCCATTCTCCACCTACCACCAGTGTTTAAGTACCGGAGCAGGAAAACGAAATAAATATTGGGTAATTTTAAATGTTTCTTAATAATAGTTGCTAATATAATAAAAGTTAAATTTTAAATTCAACCAACTACTGCCGTTGAGTTCCGCCACTTACGCAATGCCTCTAGAACCCGACGGAAAGTCGGAACGGAAGTCGTTTGTTTTGCAAAAAAATATTAGGTTATCTACCAAAAAAAACAATCTACAATAAAAATAATATTTCTAAATAATAACGCATCTAAATTCCTGCATAGCTTATTAGTTCATTTTTAAAAGAGCCTCGTTGCTTGGAGCGTGTTGAATTTTTAAAAAGTGCTTATTGGTTTACCTTTTAGTAGCTGGTACGTCGCGAGCTTACAGCGGGTCTATTTCTGCTGTTGTAGCGCTATCGGCATTCTTACAACGCAGGTATTCAAGATAGTAGAAAAATTATAAAAAATATATTTTTTAGCTTCACGAGAGGGAACATAGTGTTGAGACACTTCGTTCCTCATTTCCACTGAAGGCATTGCGTGCTACAATTTCTACCAACGCATGCTTACTATAAAAACTACATCCTTTTGTTTTTTTTTTATAATAAACATCTTCTAGATTCTAAACTAAAAAGGCAATTAAAAGATGTCTATTCTATCCTATAGTATTATTTATCAATCCGTTNGGCATTCTTACAACGTAGGTATTCAAGATAGTAGAAAAATTATAAAAAATATATTTTTTAGCTTCACGAGAGGGAACATAGTGTTGAGACACTTCCTTCCCCATTTCCACCGAATTCTGAAGGCATTGCGTGTTACAATTTCTACCAACGCATGCTTACTATAAAAACTATACATCCTTTTGTTTTTTTTTTTATAATAAACATCTTCTAGATTCTAAACTAAAAAGGCAATTAAAAGACATCTATTCTATCCTATAGTATTATTTATTAATCCGTTTATATATTAACCATTTTAATAAAAAAATCTTGCTTAACACTAGAAGTGCCGAAGATTGGGACCCTCCTTGAACCGCCGTCGTGATAAATTTGTACCATTCTACTTATTATGTTGATTGTTGGTATAAAACAAAAAAATATTATTAAAATAATTCGTAAAATATGTAGACCATCTTTAATAATCAATTATTATTCTTTAACAAACACAAAAGTATCAAAAAACAAAACACAAAGAAAGAATCAAATATTTCAAATACGTTCTAAGGTCACAAAAGGTAAGGTTACAAAATTATAAGTTATTGAAATTAGTTAATATAATTATTAGGCCAAGTAATGCATTAATATATTCTTCATCAGTGATACCTATATTAATTACTAGCGGCCCGGCCTCGGCTTCACCTGCGTGAACTACGTTATTATTAATTTCTGTCTCCATGAGTACCTACGTCCTATAAGTAACGTCCATGCAAAATTTTACACTCCTAGCACTTGTAGTAACGAAGTTTCATACAAACTCTCAACCCCAAAAACAACCCCTTCGGAGTCGAATATTGCAAATTCCCTTGAAGTCTTAGCGAGCACCTACGTCCTATAAGTAATTCCTATGAAAAATTTGAGATTCCTAGCACATGTAGTTTTTGAGATTTCGTGATGAGTGAGTGAGTGACCTTCCGATTTTATATATACAGATAATGTAAAGTTAATATTGGCATAGAGATAGATATTTCCAGTATATTCAGTTATGTACAAGTTTATTTGTTAGAAGGTTCATAATAAAGTGAGCGCGGCTGTCCGTCCGTGCGTCACGCCATCTCATAAACTAATAATCACATTATGCCTACAACCGCTCTGTATTAGTTGAGGCGAGCCCTGAAATAAGCGTTTTAATAAAAAATAATTCTAATTTACGGTTATAGGGGTCCGGGTTGTATTTAAAAATAACTATATTTGCTATAACCTTATTTTAATTGACAGACTCACGGTGGTTGCGAGTACGATTTTATTACCTTCTTCTTTCTTGAGTATTTTCATAAAGCAAAGTAACGACTTCTGTCACCCAATACGCAATGCCAGACGTGATAGTGTCGATATTTAGAAAAACGTATGTAAATGTGAAAATTGCAATTTTTATTATTTGATTTTTCTTTATTTTGGAATTTAAAGAGATACGTTAGAAGTTTTTAATACAAGGGCAGGGCAAGGCAGGCAATAATTATCAAAAAATTAGAAAAGAAATTATAAATCCAAGCTAAAGATAAAAAGATACCAATTTAATGAATTAATAACTAATTAAGATAAACAATAATTTAAGAAACTTCTCTATTACAGTATAATATCGTTAAACCGACGCCAGTTCCGAAGCCCTTGACAGCATAAAACTTTTACTAAGCCATTTAACTTCGTTATAAGGTCTTTATTTCGTAGCCGTGGCTTTTTGCTTAATAGACTATATTCATAACCTCATATCCTCGACCGGCCGCCGGCGTTTTAGGCTTCCCTCTAAAAGAACATCTCATTTTCAATTACTTGTAGGTGTAAATTCTTAGATAAATATAAAAGGTATATACCATACATATTTTATGTACCTTACTGAATATTACCATATTTTGGTAATATTCTTTTTCTTAGCTATCTTGGCGCTATGGGACTGCGTGCGGAAAATGTGATGGACATAGGTTTGATTTTTACTTGAGAAAATTAAATAAAGGTCATTGTGCAGGAGTACAGCTAATAAGAGTAGAGCTAATTGACTCTGTTTTTCAGTATCACCTCACTTAGAGATGTGTCTATTCGCCATAGTTGTGAGTTCGATGTCCACTTAGGATAAAGATTCTTCATTTGCCATGGTAGAACAAAGAGCCACATATTAAAAAATATCTCCAATTCGTAAAAGGGATCAAATAAGAGATCCATTTCTAGTCTTTTATGTACGCAACCCTAAGAAGCTTGAAATTTCAATAAAAGACAAAAAACCCCAACTAAACAAATAAACAGATTATTTATATCACAAGGAAACTTTTAAATACAATACACGAACTTCCGCTCGTTGTTCAACTTGACTTCATATTGAATGGGTCTCGTAAATCCCGCGGGGGTGTAACACTCCCTGTCACTACATATATCCGCAATATTTGACGACGGCGCTCTCGAAGTTTTTACGATTGTTTTTATTGCGTATTCTCATC
The DNA here is from genome assembly GCA_013403645.1 of Heliconius nattereri. Taxonomy (NCBI): domain Eukaryota; kingdom Metazoa; phylum Arthropoda; class Insecta; order Lepidoptera; family Nymphalidae; genus Heliconius; species Heliconius nattereri. The sequence continues at coordinate 1,778,743 of JAAIXI010000245.1, read as the reverse complement.
ATATTTCTAAAGTTTCGCGAACTTACTATATGGTGGCCATGTTTTGTGGAATGTAGAATATATTAACTTTTTTTTAGCTTTACGTTGTATTCTGAACATAGCAGGGTAGGCAGAGGGAAGGACAGTGATAAGACACTCTGTTTCCTAAATATATGTAAGTTGTAATTTTGAAATAAACATTACTTAATTTTTTATATCACTTGTTCGGGCTATCCCGAATAGTTACGTAAATAGTTGAAATTAAAAAGATGTCTTTTTATTAATATGAAAAGTACTAAACAGTTAGTGTAACTTCTCGCCCATAGCAAAGTAGGCAGAGGGGACCTTGGAAACTAGTCTTAATTCTCCATTCCTAATAAGATACTTCCGTTCCCCACTATCCGCTAAATAATAGAGACCTTGCTTGTTGAGTGTCCGAACTCAACGCCGCGATTTTCTTTGTTACCAAAGAACCTCGAACCTACAACCTGTCGCGCTTACAGTGCCACGCTTGTACCCTTGCGACTGGGTACGGAGGTTCAAATTATTATCTCGTTATACCCTTAAATTATGGTAGCCCTACTAGCAAAAGTTCTATGTATTACTTTCTGTATCGCGATATGAATCCTGGACCTCCCTTCAGTAATTGCCCCCCTCTAATATCATTTGCATGGATTCAATTACGACACGATTGAATGTCAGCGATTTTAGGGAGAAGTCTCCTTAAAAAGACATTCTCGGAACATACAAAAGGAATAATTAAGCTTCGTATTAAGTATATATTTATGAGTTTCTTTGACGCCGATATATTTATTTAGATTAATTCATATATTCAAAATTTTATTGGAGAGGTGATGAAATTATATCGACACTGTCGTCACATGATTTACTTTTCAGAGATTGTTGATTTTTTTCGGTTTCACGGTCTATCCTGTTTATAGTGGGATAGGAGAAGTGAAGTCTAGTGCTATATTTTTAGTTTTACATTTTTTGTTCTCCTGTTAGATTGCTATTGGGATTATTTGTGTTTGCAGTTCTGCTTAACACTAGAAGCGCTGCCGTCCCATTTTTGTCCCAAACGCAAGTTTGATTGTATATAACTTTTTTATTTGTAAATTTATGTAGATGAAACTTTTTGACTATTACCAATTTTACACCTTTATTTAATTAAAAATATAAATAATTTTATAGCAGTCATACTTTTTGAAAAAAAAAATAGATTTACCTAGAACTGCCGCTGGGTCATTTTTGTCCCGCCATTATTATTTTATTATTTGAGGGTATAATTTGACATATTTTCATGCCTCGGGGACGAGGTGGAGGTGAAAGGGCGATGCGGGGGCGGAAAAAAATTGAATAGTAGGTTTAGCAGTCAATGCCTAAGTTTTTAGGGTTCTGTAGCTTTTAAGGAAAAAAAACCCTTATAAGATCATTTTTTTGTCCATCCGTCTGTCTGTGCCTTTATCTCAGGAATGCTTGGAGAAATCGAGTTGATATTCATATGAGTATATGAATATCAACTATATGACGATCTACAGTCCCTTGATTTCCTGAAAAAGCGCCCTTAAAAAAAGATATGACCATTTATATAGTAAAAAACGTGTATTTCGACACTATAAAGGGAATCAAAATTAATAAGGTACTTTCAGTTAACTTAGAATTATGAAATTTGGCAGCTAGCATCTACATGTAGTACTAGTACAGGAAAAAATCTGAAAACTATACATTTATGTATGAATCTTAAAAATAATAGCCTGAAAAGTGGGGTAAAATTGGTGTCAATACTAAATTTTGCCGCTAGTTCAAGTGAGGTATCAGATGAAAGGATGACTAAGCTAGGCTTAAATTTAAGAAAAACACTCGATACCAAATGTGGGAAATTGTAGGGTAGGTAGAGGGAACCTGAGAACCTAGTGCTATGCACTCCGCTGAAATTTTCCGCCAAATTCTGGAGGCATTACCACGCAATGTTATAAATCATCTGTGATGTAGGTAATGTGACCTTTTATAAAAAAATATTTTCTCGCAGGGCGAGCTATGCAAAAATACGTTATGTTTAGACACTTTTCTTTACTATGGATCTTATTATGGCGAGCTTATTTCAGAAATCATTGGTTGGTTCTGAAAGTTTCTTTTAAGGTGGACTGTGGAGGCCAACTATGGCGCACGGACACAAGCGTGCATCTGTAAGCGCAACAGGTTGTGGGGTCGATTCCACTCGAAGAATTGAAATATTTTTACCTTTTTCAGTTTCCTCGCTCTGGTAACGAGGCAAAGCGCGGCGTTAAGCTCCGCCACTCAACAAGCAATGCCTCCAGACTTCGGCGGAAAGTGTCTTAATGGAAACGGCGTGTCTTTGCACTAAATTTCCAGATTCTATATAGCTTCAAATTTTAAAAAGCATTTTTTTTTCAGAATTTTTGGTGTAAAGATTGGTAGGTGTAACGTAAAATTTAAGTTTTATGATTCGCTAGTATTCACATTCTTGACATAATTACACGATTCCAATTATACGAAATTTTGGTGAAATTTTCGAAACAACCGTATAGAAGTTTCGTCGTAGCGGAATGTGAATGTACCTATGGCTTAATTGGCAAAGCTCTTGGACGAATCGTAGGTTTCAAATCCCAGTTTCACTCGAGACAATAAAAAAGCGAAACTACTAGAAACTTGAATACTTGAAAATTTTGCTTTTAAGGTGGGTAGAGGGTAAGGGTAGAGTAGGGCTGTAAAGAATAACTAAGGGAAGATTTCTAGAAACTCCTACGGTCATGTTTATTAACTGATTTTTCCATTTTACAACTACGAACACAATCGGGCGATGCTTAGTGTACTATAAAATCAAAGGATAAGTTTCAATCTTATTTAAATAAATTAATGGGCTCAGTATGACAACACGCCATTGAGAGCTCTTACAGGGTGTTATTAATCAAATTATAATATTCGGTGACTGTGCATCTATATATGTATGTAATTACTTGTAATTGGCTCTATTTAGTGAATTTAACATATACATACATAAATACTGAAGTTCGTCGGGATTATATTCTATGAAAAAATAAGCAGCTTCACGCATTGTCCCGCATTATAGAGTAACATAGCGGGACTCAACGCTCCTCTTTGTCTTGTTACCAGAGCTAAAGAAATTATAAGACTAATTTCTAAGCAAGGTACGGACCCACAATCGTCACATGTAACCTCACAATATTTTTTTATAAATGAAACGTTAATAATACTAAAAGACTAGTTGTGCATAAAAAATACAGGAAAATTAACTCTAATAAGTTATACCGACATAGATATGAATGAATATAACTTTTTATGGGGAATTCTAATAACTTAATAATTTGTACCTACACAAAATTTTTGTATAGGCTAAGTAATGGAATTTTAAATATATATTAAAATTAAACTTCTGTAAAAAAATTTAATGTTACCAATAAATTATATTAAAAGCAATACTTTCAAAATATCATTTGGTATATAAAGGGATGAATTAATATTGTAAATTTTATATGTAAATGCTACCCTTAATTTTTTTCAACAAAAAGGGCCCCAATTATTATAAAGTTAGATAAAAGCACGTATCAGTATCCTCGCAGAATTCTTGACATTCCTCACTTACAGTGCACATATTTACTCAAGTCACGATTTTTCCCAAAGGCACTACGTTAAAACATAATTAACGATCCGGCCATCCATCAATCCTTCCACTCGATTTACCAACTTAATCAGATGACGGGGCAATATGGCTGCCAACATGGCTGCCAATATGGCGGGAAGAGACGAAGGACATGTGTGTATAATTCCCAAATTTTATAATTGCTTTTTTTTATATTTATTAATTTATGTTTTTGTCGTAAAAAATGTTATTTTATTTTCATATCCTTAAATTATTATAATACGATAAAAAATAAAAATATTTTAAAAATTCTTCATATATAATCTCAATTTTTCTTTCAGTAATATAAATCAATATCATAATTTATAGTAAGTGTGTTTTTATATCCAGTACTAGAAGCAGTAATATATAAATCAAATATCATATTTGTCACGTATTTATGGAAAAACCCTATTTATTTACTGAAATTGAAAACTGAAAAAAAAAATACCACGAACTGATGAACGTGCCAATAAGCATTATATTTTATGTCATTGTATATTTAGTGCATAATATAACTGATATAAATAGTTTATATTCATTCTTACTTTACTCTCTGATAGAATTCCTGTTACCGATTATTAATATATTTACAATTCTCATATAGAGATACTTGAGGGTCTCGGGATGAACATAGCATACTTTTTTTCTCATATTTGTAATATTTTCGATATATACCAATATATTAAAATACTTATTAATTTGACATGCAATTTATTCCGCCATGTTAATAACAATGGTCGCTACGCGTTGCTAAGCAACGGCTTGCAAAGTTTGTTGTTTTAAGAAAACGTCACCCAAAGTGAGTTTGCTTAATGCAGACATGGCGCGCGCCGATATAGATTTGTATACATTAACAAAAATTAGATGATTTCTATAATTTGATATTCATCCTTATGAAAATAAATATAATAGTCACTTTTAGCATTTCATCTAGATGGAAATTATACGTAAGATGGTTTACTGTATAACAATTTAATAAATAATTAAGGAGATGTCAGTGATTCGGAATGACCTAGCCTACGAGTGGTAGGTATAGTATGACCGACGCGAACGGGCAGATGACTTTGATGGTTTTGTAAATTTTTATATATTTTCGAATTACTGTTAATTTTTATTTAATTATTTGCTGCTTATTACTACTACTACTTATTAATTTATCTCAGTTCGGTTATCTATACCGATGTTATACACTTAAAATATCGTAATTTTAATCATTTGGGATTTTATTTAATATTGTTCGCAAAAATTATTAATTATTTAATATAGAAAAATGTTTAGTACGCGCGCACGGAAAATTTTAGGTACTTTTTCTAATATTAAGAATTTCCTTTAGTTACTTTTACTTCTTTTGTTTGTTCATTGCGGTTACTCGGATATTTTATCTAATAATAACTCTCCACTTATTATTCTTTTTTAAGTTATGCTATTTATTTAGGCTTATATTTTCTTACAAATTCTATTGAAAACCGAAAATAATTTCATAAATATATTTAATAAATATTCGTATAGTTCAAGCGGGCGTAGCCGCGTCCGGGCCCACTAGTATAGATATATTATTAAATACCACGCACATTATGTATTATATACTTGAATACTTTTAATATACAAGTATCTGGCCAGCTATGACTGCTTATTTATAATTTTAGAATTATATTTTGAATTTGGTACGGTTAAGCTTTACATGGTAGAAGACGTATGGTGAAAATTGATATAAAATTATAAATTGTAATAAATATAACATAGAACGAAGTCAGTCGTGGCGTAGGGGCACAAGCGTGTGACTGTGAACATTTCACTAAACACTACATTCCCTTTTTCTAAACACTAGTTAATGTTAAAAAGAAAGTAAAAAGTTATAAATTATAATATCATATTCTAACTACTTTATTACAGTACTGTCCTTTATTCCCACAAAAACAAACTTCCTCTCAATAAAAATCCAATTTGGCCACAAAACAGAACTATCAGATCGACAATGGCACTTAATAACTAACTAAACTCCTAGATCACATTACTCAGGAACTGTTCGACGTCATTTATAATAGTTAGAACACTTAAACTGTTTTATATGTTAATACAAAGTCCATTTCCATGTAATATGCTGGCACAGTATATCAAAATGTTGGACTCCCTCCCAATTGTGGAGGACATAAAAATACGAGAGATACCCTCTAATGGTGCTATAAAGCTTATGAATAAGAACAAAACAATACTAGGTGATGTCTTCAGTTTTGTTCACTGGTTTGCTTTTATACGGCTTGGTTAACGCGGCGTTGAGTTACGCCACTGAACTGGGAGCAAAAAAATTGTTCATTTAACAGAATTTATTATTTAAATCTACAACGTAACAGTATAACTGACGTCTCTGAGTGCGGTAGTTAGTAATACAATATTTATTTCACTTAAAAATTTAAAAGGATAACGAAGATAATGAACCCGTTGGCTCGAGTACGATTGCTCTTCTTTACTCGATACGTCTATCTTGAAACTCGTTATTTCTTACATAGGGAATAAATCTTACAGAAATTGATTATAAATAAGTAATTAATGTTTAATGTTTTAAATTTTAAAAAGTACTATAAAAATATAGAAAATATATCAGAATATGAAATCCTTTGAAATCCTTGAGTTGCTCTTTTTTCTTCACGCAGTATATTTCGCTCCACAGCGGATCTCAACGCCGCGATTGGCTTATAGAAGAAACAAATCATTCCCCCGAATGAGAATCGAACTTACAACCGTCACGTTTATAATCAGACGTTGTGACGAACTACTGAACGAATTTAAATGAAGCATATTAGTTATATAGATTATACATTTATATCAAGGCTGATGTATATAAGTGTATATATATATACTAGCGGACGCGCGCAGCTTCGCTTGCTTATTTAGGAGTGAATTCTAATAAACCATGAAACACGTGTTTAATTAAATATTTTTAAGAGTCTGAATTTCAAATTTTATAAAAATCGATGCCGTTTTAAAAAAAAACTTCAAACTTTAAGCCCCTATTTCATCCCTTTACGATTAAAATTTTTCAAAATCCCTTCTTAGTAGATGTCCAGATTACGAAACTAAACATCTGTCCAAATGTCACGTTTCTACGCACAGCGGTTACGGCTGTGCGTGCGTCTTACCTCAGTCAGTGACGACAAGTCCTTTTATATATATATACACCCAAATATAAGCAAGTGAGGGGTAAGTTAGAGCGGGCGACGCCGCGCGTTGGTCGCTAGTACTTACCTACTATAAGATATCATCTGATCGGCTAGGCATGAAGCAACTGTAAATAACCCAGCACCAGCCGTAAATATATCTCGCGAGAAACGTATTTCCTCCATACAAAGTTTAAGCACGTTTAACATCAAGTTGAAATGCAGGTGTTTAAGTAACAACCAGAAAATCTTTATTTTTAAATATATTTCTAAAAAGTCTTACATATTTTCTATATTTCTATACTATTTACTGTCTAAACTTGAAAGCGCTTTTGTCAACAAGTAGGGAACGAAAGTCAAAGACAGTAACAAAGGTTCCTAGGTTCCTAGGTTCCCAGATTCCCTCTGTTATGGGCTACACCCACACATAGCAGGCGTGTGGCTAAAATGATGTATATGTAATTATATTAAGTATGATTGAGCTAAATAAAATTGTGCAGCTGCATACCAACAGCGGTCATTACACCAGCGTTTTCTGGTATGTGAAGCAAAATTATAACAAATTTCCAAGCTCCGAGAATCACACTGCAATATAAATGCGAGCGGTAGTTACATCTACGTTTTAACATAAAGCGTTATATATTACTACTGCAAATACCTACTTTAAAACTATGTAAAAAGTTAAAATTATACCTATATTCTATAGTAATATTATAAATCTAAAAAAATATTTAGTCAAGTATGCTTATCTCAGAACCTACTGGTGCAAATTAAACAAACCTTTTTCAGATAGACACTCAGTTTTTACTTTTTAAATAAAATACCATACATGGAGAAATTAATTATTATTTATTTATATTTTTATTTCTTTTTTCTCGTACCTAGGCAAAACGCGCAACCTTGAGTTTAACAATCAACACGCAGTGCCTTGAAAATTCAACCAAAAGTGGAGAACGGACTGTCCTAACACTACGTTCCCTGCAACAGCGTGATGTCATAATGTCTATCAGCACTTACACCAAGGGTTCAATTACAAACTATGAAAGCAAACATAACTCGTTAGCGGTTTTCTATTGAATAGACGTTCATCGCGATTTATTTATCTCATAAATATATTTCTATGAAAACTTTCTAAAGCAATAGGTGCTCGATAAAAAACATCGATATATCAATTATGGCTGGAAGTGAATGACTTTTATATTGTATGTAGATCATTTACTGTACTACTTCCATATCTAGAAAGATCTAGATATCCATATATTTGCGGCGTTTAGTTCCTCTACACGCAATGCCTTCAGAAATCGTCGAAAATTGGGTAACGGAAGTTTCTAATGGGAACGGAATGTCTTTACACTAAGTTCTCAGGTTCCGTGCAGGAAACAGCGTGAACATAAAAAACCTTATACACTACGAAAAATAAGTATATCATTATTATAAATGTTATATTTTCATACGGAATGTGCTCTTTGCTTTTTTCTACCCAAATGCCAGATATTGAGTGTCAAATTCCGGACTGATGATAAGAGATAACAAAACAGTTCATAATACAGCCCTCGAATACCATCATAGCACCACCGTTTCCGTTTGCCAACTTTTCCGGTGCCTTTAGCTTTTTTTTCCGTTGCATCCAACCCGTAAATTACAAAGGACGTGGCCTGACTAGCAAACTCTCGTATTGTGAATATTTGACACCATTTCTATTTCGGGCACGCACCCCGCTACCTAAATACTTGTGGGAATTAAAATACTTGGGAGATAGGTGGTGTTTGATAGGGGTTGATGATGTTTTTTTTTGTTTAAAATACAAATAAAATAATGAATGATTTTTTGTTTTAAATGATTGTTATTTAATTGTTTCTGAACAGCAGCCCGTGTGACTGTAAATGAAATGGTCATATGTTCAATTCCCACTTGAAGAAGTGAATTATTTAAAACGCGCGGAGCGCGTGCCAAGTTCTTTTATAAACGGAACTGGCGAGCAGCACCGTATGTTATTTTACACGAACCATTTGAAGCCACTTTCTACCTTTTCGTAACTCAAAAACTATTCCACCTAAACCTGTCATATTTGGCTCAAATATTTAGACCCCCTACCTGTATACTTGCATTAAATTTCATAAACACAGCTCAAACAGTTATTTAGATAATTATATCAAAAAATCGTTAATTTTTAGGGGGGTTGACTGACCTATAGACCTTAATTCTAACCAATTTCCAGATGACCTAAAATGGTGAAATTTAGCATCCGGTTAAGTAATTGGGTGTATGTAAAGGGAAAAATCCGAAACTAGTATTTTTTTAATATTTTCTTATAATTTTTCAATAAATAGATTCAATTAGGAACATTTACTTATAGTGCCTGTAATGAAAGAATAGCAATCAAAGTTCATAATAATTGATTTTTAGACTTACCGCCTGACATAACATAAAAACAATGCATTATTTGTATATGTTGCTTTATTTTATGTCAGGCGTTGGTAAATATTTTATTTGTTTTGTAGACTAACTTCACAATTACTTACGTAAGTCATCAAAAACAACACGATGCTTTCAAGTATATTTTAAGATAAGATATGTCTCCATTTGTAGCTGAAAATGTCCTTAGAAAGCCTGTCATCATGTGGACTTCAAGGGCTTCACTTAAAAATATAAAAATATAATAAATGAATTAACATCCTTCATTATTATTTATTATAATTTAAACATATGTTTTAGTACTTATTATACTAAGAGTATTTGCATAGTCGATTAACGTATTTGATATAAAATTATTATCATAATATTTCAGTACTAAGTCCTATATATATAAGATCCTATAAGGGTTCTGTTTTATTGCTTTCGAGGTACAGAACCCTAAAACAGAAAAAAAATACACTAAAAAATTAATATAAAAAAATAATTATATTGATAGAAATATATATAAAATTTAATAATATTATATACTATCTGTTAGGTCAGTCGTGGCATAGGGGCATAAAGTGTGACTGTAAAACCAACTGGTTGTGAGTTCGATTCCCACTCGAGGAAATGAAATATTTATTTAAACTTATATTTCCATTTCTTCGCTCTGGTGTCGAGGTAAGGCGCGGCGTAGAGTTCCGCCACTCAACACGCAATGCCTCCAGAATTCGATGGAAAGTGGAGTTACTGAGTGTCTTAACACTAGGTTCTCTCTGTCTACTCTGTTGTGTGCGGGATACAGCGTGAAGCTGATATGATTTTTAATTTGACATATTGTCAGCCTACCAGCTATCTTAACAGAAGTAATTATAAAGTAATTATTAACAGTAAAAATTTAAGTAATTGTTAATAAAAAAAATAGGAGAAAAACAGAAAAGAATAAAAATTACTTAAACAAAATAATAAAAAATAAATAAATCCGCTTTACGGTGTATCCCACACATAGCGGGGTAGACAGAGGGAACCTAGTGTTAAGACACTCAGTTCCCCACTTTCCATCGAACTCTGGAGGCATTGCGTGTTGAGTTATTCCAATAAAATAATAAAATTAGAAAAAATGAAAATGAATTAACAATAGAATCTGAATAGAATAGAATAGAATTTGAATACATTCATTAATATCGATGTAAATTAATTTGAAAACTAGCCAAGTCAGATATTACACATAAATAAAGTCTCCATGTTGTAAGAAGAATGGGCATTTTCAGTTGTTATAAGCATATGTTTTATTACTGAACTTGGCTTTCATTTTACATTTATGTTTTTGATGGGATAAATGATTTTCTCGCTCTACTATAAAGGCAAGACGGGGTTGTGTTACTTCAATCAACACACAATATCTCGAAAATTGGGCGGAAAATAAGTAAACTAAGTTTTCTAACACTAAGCCCCTGAAACCCTGCCTAGCCCGCTATGTACGTGATACAGAGTGAAGCCAAAATAAGCTTTAAAACTTTTAAATACGTTTATCTGTATAAGATAGGCTTACCCATAGCAAAGGAAATGGTTAAATATTTATGGTATATTTACGGAACATCGTGGATGTCGCGTGGGGTTCGTCGGCCATTATTCAGCGGCTTAACTCGTTCAATTTTAACTGGGATTTAGTGGTGCTGCGTTTGGATTTGTTTGTTTAGATACTTGCTCACAGCTACTTGCTAAACACCAAAACGAAGTTAATTGAAAGAAAGTGCAAAAAATGTACATATATGTAAAAAGAAATACAGACATTTGACATTTTCTTAGTAAGTGTATATTATTTATGACTTGGAATTATTGTAATTTATTATTTTGAAAAAGATGCAAGTGATAAAAACCACTTACGCACGCTGTATTGTACATACTGTATTGTTTGTGGGCAGAGGGAACCTAGTGTTAAGACACTCCGTTCCCGACTTCCCAAGTAGACAGTATCATATAAGAAAAAAAAACCATTTAAAAACTATGCTTAATAATAATTTCCAGTAATTTCAAAGACATCATAAGACGCAACGCATGTTTACTTTCTGTAGGTATGTATATAATGCGAGGCTCGAGGCCAAGAAGCTTTATTTAACACCATTATGTGAATGTACCCTCAAAATATAATATAAGTAAACAGAGAATATTTACTTTCCTGGTGCAAGGGCACTGGCGTGTCCCTCTCGGGGGAATTAATAATTATTTGTTATATTTTAATATTTTCACTCTGGCACCAAGGCTAGAACCCAGCTTTGAGTTCCGCCACTCAACACGCAATACCTCAAAAAATTTGGCAGGAAATGTGAAACGGAGTGTAGTGTGTTCACACTAGGTTCCCTCTGCCTACTCTGCTAAGTACGAGATACAGAGTGAAACTAAAAAATATATATTTGCTTGAGTCTTAAATTGAAATTGAACCAGCGGCTTCGTGTTAGAGATGGAAATCTAATTATCGGACTTTATTTTATTGCCAGAGCGAAGGAATGAAGCTATCAATAAATAATAATTCATTCGGCTTAGTGGGGATCGAACCCACAACCATCTAGTTACAATCACACTGTTCTACCCCTGTACTACGCTAATACCTGTACTACGCTAATACCTGTACTACGCTAATACCTGTACTACGCTAATACCTGTACTACGCTAATAGCTGTACTACGCTAATACCTGTACTACGCTAATACCTGTACTACGCTAATACCTGTACTACGCTAATACCTGTACTAGGCCTAATATTTCTCTTCTCATTAATGCATAAATATCTCTATATAATTTCCTTTAGTGTCGTTCGTAGGTGATGAGTGAAATATGCGAGTCTCATATAAAGAAGGAAGCAATAAGGCGCCACGTGCTCGCACCGTTCCGCCTGTAATAAAGATAAGCTACCCATTGATCGGTTAAGGAGACGCAAGTTAAACAAGAAAGTAAGAAAAATAAATAAAATCAGCTTCACGCTATATTCCGCATACAGCAGGATAGGCAGAGGGTTCAGGCACTCCGTTCCCCATTTTCTAATGATTCATCATCGGAACAGCGGCTGCTGCTTGCTGGCTTCAGGCCAGAACCTAAATAGTGGAACTCCTCGTAGGTTTAATACGTTTTTGTATTTGATATATACATAGCCAAATATTATTTTATTATACTATTTTAGTATTTCATTAACTTAAATATACCAATTAACGGAACCTCATGCATACTCAGGAGGTGCATGTTACAGGTAAGTCAAATTGGTTCCGTGTATAACATGTTAACAAGTAGGTTAAGGCGGCATAGGACTATTGTTAGATTGCCTATAGTAGGCTCATCGTATATAGGTAGTATTACTTGTCTTGAATAGCTTAATTTACAGATTATTCTAGGCTATAATGGTGGAAGGACAGCGTCTGACAGTGATTGTGGCTTCGATTCCTGCCCTGGGAATCGAAGCAAGCAAGAAATTATTTTTCTTTTACAGTTGACTTCGTTAACTCTAAATGTTTTTTCGAAAATTCAACAGAAGTGGGAAACGGAGTGTCTTAACACTAGGTCCTCTCAATAATCTACTATGAAGAAGTATATTTACGAACGTCTATCTGTTACAAGCAAATAGAATAATGGAAATGTTAAATATAAAATCAAATATAAATAAATGACTAACCCTTAAATGACACTTGTCTATTTTACTACGAACGATAAATTATAACGGAGATGCACGCTATGACAGTTATATGTTTTTATATATATTACTATGTTTGTATTTACAATTTTTTTTGCGTCACCTGTATGTATCCCACAATTAGCAGAGTTAGTGAGAACCTGGTGTAAGCGTGTCATTATAAACGCGACAAGTTATGGCAGCGTGAAGCTAAAAAAATGTAGAGATATTGTATTTACCAGTATAATGTTGTTAGAACACAAAAGTAATTGTAATTAGTAAATAAATAGATATTTGTGCAACTCAATCGCGAGAGGGTCACTAGATTTAATAAAAAACAACAAAATTGTATAATAAACATTTTATTCATTACATGAATATAGAACTATTATTTTTTTCTTATAAGTAGATACATAGTTGATATGTACGATTTTGGTCAAAATATAATATAAAAATATATAAAATCCGTAATAATAACGAATTACGAGTTACAGTATTTATTTATTTAAAATTGATTTTTAAAATCGATAATATTGCACTAATTAAATTAAAACTACATCACAGAAGCTAGCGCTGAATCATTTCTCTCATTAAGACCTGAAAAAAAAACAAATTAGTACATATTATAAACAAACATTAAAATCACGACGGGAAGAATTCCTACTCAGAGATTTCATATTCAGCTCCCCGCCTTTTTTTCCCCTTGCAATATTCCAAAATTTGGGCGGAAAGTTTGGAAGAGTATCTTGAAAGGCTACCTCTGCCTACCGTAAAGATAAGAAAATAATATCAAAGGTAAAGATGTAGCTATTATATGTTAAAAAAAAATAAAATTAATCTTTCACAAGACAATAACTTTGTACTCGTCAGGTAAAAGTAAAGATCTTGGTAAACCGTCCATTGTTTTAAATATTTCATTAGATTTAAACAAGGTAGCAGAGGAAAAGCGCGGCGTCGAGTTCCATCACTCACCAATAAGCATGAATGACTCGACAAGCAATGTATGGGGATGGAGAACGGAGTGTTTCAATACTCGGTTCCATTTGCCTAATCTTAATTAAATAAATAAAATGAATTACCTAATATATACGGTTTTATATCCATTCCTGATATAAATTTATCTGCCATTTTAGGCTGTAAACTTTCAAACAGTTTCTGATGTTTCACGTCAAAATTCCACAAAAGGAATCTATACTTTTGATTCTCCAGCTCTTCTATTACTGTTATTAGATTCTGAAATAAAAATATTTCCATCATCTTTTTATTGAAGGTGTCGTGGCGGACGAAGACCGGAATGAACTAAAAACGCGACGGTTGTGGCGTCGATTCCCACTCGAGAAAATGAAATAAAGGTCAGCTGTTGGCTAAAAGGTTAGTATAAATAGTAATAAACACGATAGAACAAGGACAAAATCTACAAAATATCTGCAATGTCGTCAACTTTGAAGAGATTAATTGAAAACTTCAGAGAAACAGGATCCGATGGAAACGCCAATCACGGTGGTCATCTAAGAACAAGCCCTTCTAATTTCCATATAAAAGCAGTGTGTGAGTGTCGATGACAAGCAGACAATACCAATTCGGTGTCGTTGAAAAGAACGTTAATTCTGAGGTTGCGTATTCGTTCATCATATTTTTTTCATTCAAAATAACAAAAAAAAAAATATTTTTTTCATGTCATAATAATTAGACAAGGCGCGACGGTAAGGCTCGGAAATTGGGAGAAAAGTAATTAACAGAAAAAGATGTAGTGAAAAAGGGTTCCGTTGAATGTATATAATATAAACGATTTCTACCAAACCCTCATAGAACACCTTCTACCTACCTCTGCGACCCCGATATCGACCCCCCGCAGGTACCCGGCGTCCAGTACCACGAAGGAGGTGTGCAGGCGGCGCAGCACGCGCGTCACGTGCTCCGCGCACGCGTATGTGAGCGCGCCTTGCAGGTGCACTTGGGTGACGTCATGGACGCCCACCTGTGAAGAAAATATTTAAATAAAGATTTATTTTTAAACATATTGTAAATGTACAAGATAAAAATTAAATACTGACTTTACTTTTTATCTTGTTTTATTATATATTTTTTTGAGAACTTTGAGGCCAGCTGCGGCTGCGTAAGTTCGATTCCGACTCAAGGAATGAAATAGTTAATATTTTCATTCGTTCTGGTCGAGTGTCGACACTATATGCAGATACTGTGTAAAGCTGTATAATATAATAATATTTTTTCCTATATATGTATTTTATGCACAGACGCCGTTACGATTTTATTATATGTATACATATAAATTTAAATTACAACGCTAACTATAAAGCACAAACCTTATAAAACTCCATATACAACTGCGGTCTCGCGGCGGCCGCGAGCGCACGCACCGCGTCCGCACCCGCGCCCGCCGCGATGCCGTACTCGAGCCCCGCCGACACGCCCACCACGATAGTGAGAAGCCAGATCAGGAGCTCCGCTTCTACGTAGATAGTCAGGAGTGAATTAGTTAGATATTGGGTACAAAAAATTAACATTTTAAAATAATCTAGTCTTATATGAAACAAAATAAACTAAAACAAAACTTACTACTGCTAATCCACAATTTCTTTACAATAGTCAAGTCTAAGAGAGAAAACATGGCCACCATTATAATGGCGGCGAGAGTCGCGCGCGGGATGAAAAAGAAGGCTTCCGCTAGTAAAGTCACCGCTAGCAACACTGTGGCAGCTGAAAAATTAAACAAATTATTATAATAAAGAAGTAAAGGCCGTCATAGCGTAGGAGCACAAGCGTAGAACTAAAACTAAACTAAACGCGAAAGCTGTGGGTTCTATTCTCACTTGGGGGCAGGAAATCTTTAATTCAGTGGCAGACCTCAACGCCACGCATTGTCTTGTTTTGAGAGCGAGGACACCACAATAATTCCCACAATCGTCACATTTACAGTCAGATGCTGTTCTATCACAATGACCTAGTTCAAATAATTTTAGTATGTTTTTGTATTAATTGACAGAAATACTACTATAGTATGTATATCTTAGAAATGGCAAATACATTTTTTTCAATTATAAAAAAATCTCAAATATCCACTGACCTTTAAACAAACACCCAGCGGGTGTAACAACGCCGCTCGCGTGGTTTAACGCCGTGCGCGTAAACGATCCGGTCGCAGGCATGGATTGGGCAAACGATGATAATAGATTACAAGCGCCTATTGCTATCATTTCTTGTGTAGCATCCACTGTTTTACCTTTTGCTGAAATAAAAGTAGTGTTTTATGAGAGAAATTAAATATTTAAATGTAATTTCTAACTTAGAAAAGAAAAAACTTTTTTACAAAAATATAGTAAAAATTAGGAAGAAATCTCAAGAGAGATAATGAATATTAAATAAGATACTATAATGTTTTATAGCAGGGTAGCCACAGAAAGTGGTAACCGAATCTATAACCATCACATATCCTATAACACTAGAAAAAAAAATTACCAAAAGCCTTAGCGATCGCAATGCTTTCCAAAATGGCGACCAATGGCATAGCGAAGCCCTCCGGTCCAAATGTTTCTAACATTTGTTCAAAATTTAACGTATTATTTCCTACGAGCGTAGAAAATGGCGGCGGGCCGAAATTTGGTAGACCACCTCTTATTGTACCTGGAAATTAAAACAAATATATAGGTAATTATAAACAAAATAATTAACACTTTTTCCGACGCTGTAGACACGACGATTGTGGTTTCGATTCTGACTTAGGGGAATGTAATGTTTAATGACGGTAACGAGACATAGCGCGGCGTTGAGTTCTACCACTCAACTTGCAATGCCTCAAGAATCCAGAGAAAAGTGGAGAGCAATAATGTCTTGATGGGAAACAGAATGTCTTAACATTAGGATCCCAGGTTCCCTCCGCCTACTCTGCTAAAGATACGCCGAGATAAAGTGTGACAAAAAAAATAGAAAAAAATTGTAACAAACTAAAAATTTTTTTTCATACATAAGTATATCTTCATTTTTATTATATGTATAGAAGTAGAATTCCTTACCAGTGAGAGCAAAAGGCTGTATTCCATACAAATACAATAAATATGCTAATAATAAGCCACCGAAAACGACCAAAGCATTTCTAGCTCTAACTACGTAAAGCCAAGATTTTGCGAATAAAATTCTTCTCCTACTATCAGTTTCTTGAGTTTTCATTGTTGTACGCTAAAAATATATTTAAAATTTAAGTGATGTCGGAGAATAAGGTGATTGGGACCGGAGCTTGTTCCGATCCCACTTATGATATCAGAGAATAAGGAGGTTGAGGCCGATTCCACTTCTGATGTAGACAGATATGACCGACATCTTACTTCTAATTAAACGTGGGTATTCGGGCGTGGTAATTATAAGAAATGTTAAATTATAAGAAATGAAATCTTTCTCTTGACGTGAAGCTTGGAGAAGTGCCGTGGACTTGTGACCACATCTGTAGACTTAAGGGATCCCTTTACAGTACTAACACTCGCCTTTCACTGCTCCAGCCCAGTATAATTGCAAATAGGTCTTAACCACATTTGTAATTGAAGTAGTCAAGGTTGGCCAGCGGTGGAGCACCAGTAGTGCTCCGAGCCGTGGTAGAGCCTCGACTAAGCGTATCTGAATCTCTTTCCTCCAGCGCCATGGCGCTGGGAAACGGCAGCTGGGCGGATGCCCTCTCGCCGTGGTTTCTGGCGGCGGCCATTACTATGACCGCGTCATTGTGTTGAGCACTAGGCCCGGTGAAGTAATGTCTGCCGGGGCACTGTGCAGAGGAGGCAGGGGGAGGGGGGATGAGCATAGGCCACCGGGGCGGTCAGCCCAGCCAGGTGAAACTCGCGGTTACCCGCGAGAGGCCCACCTTAGGCGACCAGCGACCGAGATAACTGCTCAGGAATCGGAATAGGAGAGAGGGGGGGATAATATCCCTCGGCAGGCGTCTTCTCTCGTCTGGAGGTCGGGTGTGGAGTGGCGCGGTGCTACAAAGATGCAGATGGTCCGATGCAACGGCACTGCAGAATGCGTTAGATGTGAGCCGGCCGATGTGAGCCTCCGGGCTTTCCATTTTGAGGTCTTTATGGAGTGTAGAATTTCGCACATAATATGCTGCGTGGGTCACTCGCCTTAAGGCGAGGTTCTGGACCACCTGCAAGATTCTTCGTTGGTTTTCACTTAAGCGTACAACGTCCGTGCGGTTGGTTTTATGTGAGTGTCAGCAATCAGTGTCACGTCAGAGTGACAGGCAACGCCATCTGGTTTTGTCTGTCAACTATTAAATAATCTGCTTCCCTGATATATAAATAAAATATGTTTAAAAAATATATAAGAAAGATATTTAAATCGTAAAATTATAAAAATCGTCTTAATTATAAAAATAATAAACATCAATTTAAAATTTTATAAATTATATAAAAATAAGTTCAAATTATGTTGAAAAAAAAAATGATACTACACTACTAACAAACAAAAATCACTACACTACAAACAAAAAACTTTATAGTGTATGTATATACTCGTATGTGTGTATTTATTATCTATATGTATATTGTATATATAAAATATGTATTTTATTAATTATGTAACATGTATAATTATTATATGTACCCTTTTGTATATATTATAATTTGTATATATAATATAAGTATCGTCTATGTATAATATATCAAAAAATTATTATGTTATCTATTTGTATCCATATCGCTCTTTATTACTTATGCACTACTGATATATCCTGCTCTATCGTAAGTTTATGTTAGTTAAGGTTACCTGTAAGAGATCACTAAGACTGATAAGGTCGCCTTTGCATGTTACTCTATGTCTTTTGTTTTACTATTTAGTTATGTGTTTGTATGCAATAAAAAAAAAATGATACTCAGAAATGTTAATGTTTACAAAAAAACTTGTCAAAAGATTTGGAGATGTTAATAAGCATTTAAATTACATTTTTTTAGTTTAACGATAACTGACAACTGTAAAGAGCGTAGGATAAGTTTAAAATAAATAAATAGTACTGAAAAATGTTTTCACCCCACTTATGAAACACAAATATACTTTTTTAAAAAACGTATAAAAAGCATAATATTCTTACCTTTAGTAATAACAAAGCTAGTATACTAAATATTCCAAGTAGAGTGTCCCACGGTTGGACTGTGTGTATGTTTTTGAAGAAACTAATCATTGACTTTATAAATGTACCGCCCGAAGCTCCTGAAAAAATACAAAAAGGAATATTATTATACACTGTGCGGCAGGCAGAGGAAAGCTGTCCCAGGGTCACAGGAACCTAATGTTAAGACTCTTCCTTTCTCCAATTCCCGTTGCATTCTCAAGGCATTGTGTCTTCCGTGACGGAACTCAACGCCACGCTTTGCTTCATTACCACAGCGAAATGATAATATTAAAAATTTCATTCCCCCTGTGGGAATTGAACCCACAACCGTCGTGTCTACCGTCGCACAGTTGTGCCCAAGACGGCCTTTTAAATTTCTCGAGTACTTACTAAACTAGATATTTATAACTATCATTGTTTTTTTTTAAATTAATGAATTTTGGTTTTGAAAAACCAGCTTCGCGCTGTATTATATCCCATACACGGCGAGGTAGGCAGAGGGAACCTAGTGCTAAGACTGTCCGCCACGTCTGGCTTCAAATGAATTTTGTTTAGTTTGATTTTCCTTGTTTAAGCAACAAACGTACCAGTGACCCGGAAAAGTGACTTCAGTTGAGACGCCGATATCTGAAGTGCGGCCGCCGTCGTGAAGCCGCTTATCACTGGCTTAGATATAAAGTCCAACAAGAAACCTAAAATAAATAAATTAAATAATTAAAATATTTGCTTACAACTTTTATGATAGTTGAGCATCATGTATTTATCGCATGTTATGCTTAGAAATTAAAAAGTAAAAGGAAAATAAAAAACTCTTTCTCTTATGTATGCTTTCACTAAACAGTCGTTTACTTAAAATAAAATTGTTATACTTTACTTAGGTATATTTAAATTTGACATGAATATATTTATTATTTTGCGCACATTGTTAACAATATGTATAAATATAAATCAATAGGGAAGAGAGAACCAAGTTAATATATTTCACTCTCCGCTTTCCGCCCGAATTAGAGACATTACGCGTTCAGAGGCGTAACTCAACACCGTAATTTTAGACTAATAATTACTACAACAAATATATATATATACTCACCTAACTGTAAGATCCCCAGTAATAAAATAACAAAACCAGACAGAAAAGCAGCTAGATAAGCAAAATCAGGAGACTGGGCTACGTATTTAGCTAAAAGTGCCGCTAAAATGGCTGTTGGGCCCACAGTCACGTCTTTACAACTACCGAATATAGCATAGACTATCCCCGGGAATATACTGGAATACAATCCTATCTGAAATTAAGACAAAAACGTTTAAAAAAAAACATAACTTGAAAAGTGTGTCATAAAATCCATTTTTATTTGAAAGCGCGTACTTTCACATTGGTTCCATTACCACCAAATCAGGGTCTGATGATGGAATGCCAGATAAATCGTGAGAAACCGTAAAAATTTTAACCGTAAAATTATTATGTGCTTCATTTATTTATTTTCTTTGCTTTGAAATAATTAAATATTAAAATATTATTCCGAAGTCGATTTTTGTTTAATTTTTATAAACGTATCGATACACCGAATAGAAAGTTATTAGTCATTTAATTGAAAATGTTTGATATATGAGCTGCAAGTACTAAAAAACTAAACTACGTATTTTGTAATAACATTTTTATAACGATACACAAAAACAAAAATGCTTGATTAGAATTAAATTCGCTTACAAAGCAGTTTTCAAATGTTTCTTTAAACTTCACGCTGTATCCAGCAGGGTAAGCGGAAAGAACATATTGATAAGACACTCCGTTGCCCACTTTCCGCCAAAGTTTCGAAGTATTGCTTGGCGGTAATCAACGCCGCGCTTGTGCCTTGGTACCACAGCGAAGAAATAAAAATATTAATAATAATAATTCATACCCTCCAATGGTAATCGAACCCATAAGCGTCACGTTACAGTCACACGCTTGCGCCGCTGCGCCACGGAGACCAAATGTAGGTAACCAACAAATATAAAAACACAACACTGTTATGAAACCCAATAGTAATACATTGCCAGATCACTTTCTACTTATGTATTTATAAAAATCGATAGTTTATGTTAATTCAAAATTTACAAGGTACTTTCTCAAACTAATATATTAATATTCTATATCTATACATATTCATAAAATTGTAACTGATCGCTGTCTATGCGATGTGTGTTTCAATTTTCATGGTAGTGTGTGTTGAGTAAAATGAAAATATTTAAATATAATCATGCTCTGGATTATATCCATATCCCACTGCACTTTAACAGCCCCTAAATATTATGATTATTTAAGTAATTGAAGTTCAAAATAGCCACATCTTTAAAGAATGTAATCCATTATGTAATTTAAGAAAAGTTCCCATCTGTAAAATCATATCTGGTATATGGGTGTAACCTTAAACATTCATTTTTTCATTTCAACTATCTAACTATAGGAGATAAAGCCCGAAAGACACCACAGCCCCACGGTGTCTGTCGGGCCTTAGTAATAAATCGGCGGGATCTTAGTAATAAAGTTCAGTTACTCTTTGGGTACGGAACCCTAAAAATTAAATTTATTTAAATATACATTGTGTTTATGTTAATTAATAACAAATAACGCGGAAAACATACTTTAATATTTGTTAATAATAAAAAATAAAATAAATTATTATTATTATACATAGAGCTGCACGTGTAAAGTAAGTAACTACACCTATAATGCATAATACACCTATCTAAAGTGGGTCAAATTGTAGTCGCTTGTAATTGAAGTGGGTAATATCGCTGTTTACTTACATTAATATATAAGTATATCCATATAATATATTATTATTATTATTATTACAAATTTTGCGCGCGAAACGCGATGGTTATGAGTTCGATTTACACTTATTTTCATTTCCTCGCTCTGGAACTCTGCTTAGATTAAAAGTCCTCAAAATTTCAACGTTGCCGAAATGGCGTAGGTCTGGTGGCTCTGGGATCTTAGACTATTATTCTTATTATTATATTAGAACAGACGTTTTTACGAATTAGAATAAGATAGTCTTAAAAACATAGCTCAACTACTACAATACAGCACATTATGGCCAACAAGTGATGACCACCCAAAGTTAACCGTATTTAGCTGTCTATTTGATTTTTGGATATTTTTTAATCTCTCATTATTTACTCCTCAAGAGAACAATGGGCAAAAGTTCAGAAAAACCTAATTTCAAGATGGCCACTACTCGTCAACCGTACTGTATGGCACATATCGATCTTACCTGGGGCGGTAAGCCAGCTAGTATAGCGTATGCTATACCTTGTGGAATTGATGTTAATCCTACTGTGATACCTGAAAATACAAAACGACGTAATAAATACAACAAAATAGTTCAAAGTAATAAATAATAATGAACACTGCAAATTGTTGAGCGTGTTACTGTAAATGACATGACATGTTGTGGGGTCGATTCCTTCTCAAAATTAAAATTTTAATAATTCTTCTCTTCGCCTCAGTATCGACGGAAAGTAGAGAGCGGAGTCTTAACACTAAGCCTATCCTGCTACAGCGTGAAGGTAAAATAATGTTAATAGTTTATGACTACAGGGAAGCCTGTTTATTTTGAGGACGTACCGACATTTTAAAAGCCCCATTACTTCATTTCACCCAATATTTCATTTTATTCTTTTTCGACATGTATACGTACGTAGATTATAGGGATAAGAATATTATTTTTATCATAAATTTTGAGGAAAAATAAAGTTAACTCTTGAATTACTTGAAGTACCTTTTCTCGTTCGCTAGACATTTCTAAATTCAAGAGATCGGCTTTAGATAATAATAACAGCTTTATCTCTTTCTTAAAATAACATATAGGTTTATATGACAGTCAGTATTAGTACTGTCAAGGTTGTAAGGAGCCAACAGAAGGTCATACAAAACTCTTTTTAACCGACTTCAAAAAGGAGGTGATCAATTCGACTGGGTTTTTTTTAACTTTACACTGTGTCACGATTCAGAGTAGATAGAGGGAACCTGGGAACCAAGTGTTAAGACAATCCGCTCCCAATAAGACACTTCCCTTTTCCACTATCCGCCAAGTTCTACAGGCATTACGTGTTGAGTGGCGGGGGACTCTATGAATTCTTTTACGCTTGCGAATTTTGAAAACAGATTAAGTAAATTAAACACTCTAAGCCAACAATATAAGAATTGTAGTAAAACACAATTGATTTAGTTAAGTTCTAAAGAATATCTCAACCAAATAGTTAACCATATCCTTTTAAAAAAATCGCAATTGAAAAACATTTCACTCAATTATTTTTTCTTTATAAGTAAACAGTCAGTAAATATCAGAACAATATCTGATAAATATACATTTTTATAGCTTAACACTTTATACCCTATATAGTTATGTAGGCAGAGGGAACCTAATGTTAAGGAACTTGACACCCATTTTCCACTAAATTTTCGAAACATTGCGTATAGCGTGACTGAACTCAACGCGGCGCTTTGTCCTGTTACCAGAGCGTGGGAATAATGAAAATATTAAATAATTTATTATAAAGGTAAAAATCAAACCCACCACCGTCGCGTTTACAATCAGACACTGCGGCACAAATGTCTTCATCATAAAGATAGTTATAAATTATATCACATTAATCAACCAAACTTACCCGCAATGGCATCTCTTAAGAGATAATGAAAAGAATAATTTGGCAACCATATCGTTATCGGCATACGTCGTCTCCACGATTCTAGGTTACAAAGCCTGGTTGCTACATCGCGCCATTTGCTTTTGGGTGGGCAACCTGACAATAACATTGAAAAAATAAATAAAAATATATATAACCAATATCTTATATTACAGGCATTAATTATTAGAATATATAAGTTGACAATTTTGCAAAAACATCGTGTCGCAAACTTGTCTTATTTATACTGAAATTGAAAATATAAATTGGCAATAGTTCAATCAATTGTACCAATCTCAGTCAATGTTTATTCAGCACGATATTCGTTCAAGACTAAGAGAGTACCTTATAGATTTTCCTTGAGAAAAAAAACAAGAAAATCAAGTCTTCTCCATAATTTAACACAAATTAACAACATAATTTTTAAATATTTTACAATAAATCAAAGCAAACATTGAAATATAAATTAAAATTTCAATACTATTACCATTTGATCCATTCATATTCATAGTTTTTGCTTTTATCACATATTTTTTATTAAAAAAAAAATGGTTGAAACGTGACACTCTAACGCCGGTCTGTAATATAATGTGAGCGAACGTACTTGTAGTATAAACAGCGCTGTAGAAAAGATATCGCAATTCGTAATGCTAACTGCGTGAAATTTTATATCATGCTTCCTATATTTTATAGACTTACGCAATGTTTGTGAGTTCGATGCCCAGTCGAGGGAATAGTTGTATTTCAATTATTTTCATTTCCCCGGTCCGGAAGTCAAAGGGCGGCGATAAGATCTGTTACACATACGTATACGTAGGCAATGTCTCGAATATTGGGCGGAAATTAGGACACGGAATGTCTTGACATTGTGTCCCTACCTTTTCGCCGTTATACCTGGTCTCATACGAACGAGATTATTGTACCGCAAAAATCGAAAGTACCTTAATTTGAGTATGCACTGCAATTTATTATACAACTTTTTAAAATAGTATAATATGTTTGAAAAATTCACACATCGTTGAGTCTTAACTAGACAAAGCCTTCCGTGATAATCAGACAACTGATAATAATCCTTAAGTATTTTAATTGTTATGTAGGTATAAATACCTACTACTACTATTTGTCCGATAGTAGAATTGTATAATATAAATACCTCATAAAAAAAAACTAATTTTAAAATTAATGACATTAGGAAAATACCTAAATAAAGTTATGTAAGCAATGAACATTTTCTTTTAGCGTTTTTTTTTTGGAATAGGTGATACAGGTGAAAAACCAGTCAAGTGCGAGTCGATTAACCTTCCAAAATACAATATTACAAATACCGGAGGAAGGTCTCATAAAAAGAATGAAGACCCCTGGAGGCCATGTTTGAAGATGTTGATGGCAGTGGACCAGGCGAAAGAGGTATGGAGAGCCGTAGCATTTGGCGCTTCATTCTGCTTGAGTATCCCACTAAGAATATGGCGTGAAGCTAGGTTAAGTTAAATTTCAATACAAGAATATTGACTAAGATATCGTTCTTTCTATTATTAGCGACATTTTTATCTAATTTTGCTACAGTAGGAATTGCCAGTAGCTTAAGATTGATAAATTGTTTAACATCAAATAATCATTTTAATATTCTTTATTGTCACCTCTCAAGTGGAGTGCCACTTGACTTTTCAAGGACTTTCAAATGTAAAAACACATCATTTAAGTTTAGTTACTATTTCACTTATTTCACTCAATAAGAAAAATGTGTAAAGATAATAAGAAAATAAAATTATTATTTGTCATTCATCATGCAAATCAAGGTTAACTAACATGCGAGTGCTTGTGATAGTTAACTAAGATTATCTATAGGAACACAAAATATTTTCTATCATAATTTCAATAAGACATCATACATAGGCTTAAAATATTGTAAAAGTCGGTGTCAATGACATTTAACTGCAAACAACATGAAAATTCATTTCAATTTTTTTCATTTATTTGCATATTTAATTATAACCGTATTTCAGCTTTAGCCAGGAGGAGCTTATATTATTTCTTTAACTTCTCACTGTGTCCCTGGCAGGGTAGGCAGTGGGCACCTGGGTACCTAATGTTAAGACACTCCATTCATCAATAAGAATACTAAGTACCTATGTTTCATATTCACTATCTTTCGCCACTTTCCATTGAATTCTTGAAGCGTTAGATGTTGGGGGGTATACATATTACATATTTTATTACCCTAATACTTATAAGTTGTACTTATAGGCTGTCTGTAGGCCCTAGAGGCGATCTCACTCCATCATAACATATGACTGGATAGGCATCATTTGTGGTTTCGCTTCCCATTTCAAGGAATTACTTATCAATAATTATACCTCACTCTATTAATGAGACAAAGGGTTCATTCTCCATGCCTGGAAAAATTGGCAGAGGATGCAGGGCAACAACAGACCTCCAGCAAGGAAGGATTGATCCTGAATCAGGAATGTGTACATTTGTTTCTATCTGACATATGCTAATCTGTTCAACTTTACCGTGTTTGTTGTTGTAGTAAATATAATAAAGATAATATGAGATTATTTCATAGATAATTATAATCTATTTGTATTTGAATTAAATTATTACATACCTCACTTGAAACCATGAGTTTTACTATTCAGTTCCATTCTATAGTTACGACATTTGAACGTGTCAGAAATATAAGAAAAAATGTTTAACATTATAAATTAAATGACTCATGGAAACTATTTATTATAATATGTCAAATTATATGATTATCAAGTATATTTACTAATATATATAAAAATTTATGACATTATATTAAAAAAATGTGTATTTTTACTATAAAATGATATATAACAATAATAAAACTTACCCAGTAACGGTTGCCTCGGATCATCAGTGTCCATTGTACTGAATTATTTCCATTTTGATAAGCTTTGATCTATTACATGATGGTTTTAATTTGCATAGCAGATATTTCTTTGTTTATTTATTTTTTGCAACTGACATTTGTGTGATTAAATGTCAATGTCAAAAGAAATTGTCTATAAATATTACAGATGTAGTAAACGTTAGCCGTTATGTTATACCATAGAGAATGAGCAATAATTTCAAATACTAATTCATACTTTATTTTGAAATAATTGCTTAACTGGCACATTCGGACCGCCATAATCACAAATCAGTAATAAAATAATATCAAAACGCGTCATTTTTTAATATTATTGTATTAATAGATCTTATTTTATGCTACATTGTTTTTTATATTTATTTGAAACTATAACGGTTGTGTCCTGTATAGTATAAATATTATGTTTTAAATATATATTAAAAATTACTTATATTTGTAAAAGAAAGTCTCGTATTGAAATAATATTTTAATGTGAAATTGTATATTTTAATTTATTATTTATACTTTTATTATATAATGTACATTATATATCTGTTTTATATTATAATCTTTGTAGATCCTAAATGGACAGTTCGATTTCAAAAGTCACTCAAAATTACAATTAATCCTACTTTATATAATATCTTTATAAACAGAGCATCTTTTTTACTTAGGTAGGCATATGTACCTACCTACCTAGAAGTTATTGTGATAAACTTTATATATTATTTGTATTTTTTTCATCAATAAATATGTATAATTGTATATATATATATNTATATATATATATATATATATATATATATATATATATATATATATATATATATATATATATATATATTGCATACATAGACAATCTTTATTCATCAACAAGAGTTAAATAGGATAGGACAGCGCGGGACCCGACACACGACACAGATAACCTTACAATCTAGATTATATGCGGATCAAATCGGTTCAACCTAACGATAAAATTTCTCTAATTACTTTATCGATTGCAATAGTGCTTATATTGAAATTATGTAAATATAAATAATTCAATATGGTTACTCTAAAATAAATTACGGCCTTTTAATAGGTATCACTTAATACGCTATTTCTCGAAATTAAATGGGAAATATAGAACGGAATATTTTAAGAAAAACCCAACAATAGGTTTTCTTTATTAGACTTAAATTATACTTAGATTATTATATTTGGTAAATCGCTATAACGAGCATTCTTACAACATAGAAAATACTTGCTAAAATCGAACTGGTCAAAAGTTGTTTAAGAAATTAAAAGAGGCTTACCTTGTTTTTGGAGGCATTACGTGGTGGCAGAACTGAACGCCGCGCTTTGCCTCGACACCGGAGCGAATAAATGAATAATATATTCTTCCCCACATTCTTCGGTCCCCACTAGAAATGAATAATTTAGATAAATAATTCATTTCTAGTGGGGACCGAACTCACTACAAGTTGCGTTTACAATCACACTTATACCGCTGCGCCGTGACTTACCTCGAAATTGTTTCATTATTTATATATGGAAACAGGAAAATAAACTCATATGGGTGTTAAATAAAATGAAGGACATACAATTTAATTTTATTTATATGAACTTACGGTTAACGTAAAGAATTCGTAAATTAATATTATCACAAGCGCAAGAGAGCAATGAGATTAAACAAAAGAAACAAACACAATAAATAACAATAAAATTATGTTTTTAATAAGGTTCTTAAGTTAATGTAATAAAACTAGTGGCCAGCTCCAGTAGTAAAGTAGTAGTAAGTAGCTTTTGATATTTCAAAATAAATTTATAGTTAATAATATAACTTTATTATATATCTATACTTTCTTATATTATGTAATATTTGAAAGTTACATAACTTTCATATATTAATGAATTATTCCTGTAAACTTTTAATCACATGTGTTTTATTATTTTACAGTTAAATCTAAGTAGTTCAATTTGAAATTATATAGCTGTAGAAATAAGGCTTAAAATCATTTACCGCGAAACCTTCATGAAGTTGATCAAAGCGAACTGGATCAAAGATAAAAATGCATTCATTGAAGAATTCGTTACATTGTAAATGTGGGTGATGAAATATGTCTATTTACTTACAGTAGAAAGTCGATTAACTAGACTAATGGTTCTCGTCAGTCATTCGGAAATCCGGATTTTCAGAAATCCGAAAATCCGGATAATCGAGTATATAAAGAAAAGCTGGTTTTGTGCCTGTGTAGCACAAAACTGTTATATGTCTATTAAAAGCAACAAGTATATATCAACGAATTCAACATTTATATTATTAAGAAATTATTAACATTTTCCAACATAGTATTTACAAATATATAATTTACGTACGCATTTACATATATATAAATTTTCTTAGGTTTTTATTGTAGTTTTATTGAAAGTCCGGATAATCGCGAATCCTTTCCGCTAATTTCTGGAGGCATTACGCCTTGGAGTAGCAGAACGCCACGCTTTGCCTCATTTCCTCGAATATTAATCGAACGCACAACCTGTCGCGTTTACAGTCACACCCTTGTGCTCCTCCGCCACGACTGGCCTTTTATTTAATATTATTTAAATGTTTTTAGGGAATATTTGAGAGTTATTTTAGTATGGTTATCTGCACTGTTCATATCGACTACTCAAAACGAAATCCCTCCAGAATTCTATAGACAATAGGGAACGGAGTGTGTTAACACTACTCTGCTCTACCTCTACCTACCCTGCTGTGTGCGGGATACAGGGTGAAGCTGATTTTCTTTTTGTTAGGTTTTCGTCACTACTTATTATTAACGTTATTATTATTATTATAATATTACTTGTTATATTTACTAAATAACTACGTCACAAAATTACGTCAAATAAGTCACACAAATATGTCAATATATTATGTAGGTCACGTATTGGTCATGTATGATAGTACCTAGTGATCATATTAAAAAACAACAATAATTGACATAGTCATCTTTCTCTTTACATCATTTTTTTAATTCTACGGACCTATTTTTATAAAAATGCTAAATATTTAATATATTTGTAAAAATAATAAGTATTTTCCACATAACAGGGTAAGCGGCGGAAAGTGGGGAATAGAAGTAACTCAATAGGATCGGATTGTCTTAACACTAGAGTCCCAAGTTCCCTCTGCCTATCTTGCTGCAGCAGTGCAGTGTTGGATACAGCATGAATCTGAGACAAGAAGTAAATTCTTTTATTAAAACTCTTTTATGCCATTGTATATATTTATATATTTGTATGTGTGTATGTTTATATAAGTATATTTATATAGGTATAGTAATATTGATTAATATTATGTATATTTGTATGTAGGTTTATTATTATTAACATAATATTAAAACACCGCACCCGAATCATTCCTTTAAAATCTCCTTCATTCAAGGGTTTCTGGTAGAGATCTCTATTAGAGATAAGTTATACACATTCTTTCTTTTGTTATATGTTTTCTGTACTTTCTTTCTTGTATGGTACATAAATAAATAAAA
Source organism: Heliconius nattereri (assembly GCA_013403645.1). NCBI lineage: Eukaryota > Metazoa > Arthropoda > Insecta > Lepidoptera > Nymphalidae > Heliconius > Heliconius nattereri. Next base: position 1,748,714 of record JAAIXI010000245.1, on the reverse strand, counting down.
AAAATAAAAAAATAAAAAATTACAATAGATACGTAACATGTACTTGAAGTACATAATATGAATAGACTTAGTGATATATTATTTAACCTTCAACCTGCAGATATCATAACCTGCAATGATTAGGATATAACTAGTTGAAAAATGTATTGAATATGTAACTTACAGATTATCCGTATCGACCCGCTGTATCCGGCCATTCAACACGCAATGTCTCCAGAATTCGGCAAAAAATGGGGAATGGAGTGTTTTCACACTAGGTTCCCTCTGCCTACCCTACTATATGCGATATAAAAAAATATAATAATCGGGTCAAGGTATAAGTATGCCAAACGTACAAATCTAATAGAATTACATCAGACGTAACGCTTAAGTAGATCAGCATTCTTCACAAGCATTATATGCCATTACATATATTCCTTATAAATCCTTCCAAACATTTTTTTATTATTTTGCCAACATTTCAATTGTTTTTATGTTGATATATAAAGGGCCAAGTTTATAATTATCTTTTTATATTATAAAAAGATCATTAAAGTAAAAAGCAGAATAAAAAAATTTCATTGACTAATTCATTTGTTTTTAAAAAAACTGAACTTTCTATTTAAACAGAAACAAAACGATTTTTATATATAAACCAAATATAACATTTGGTGAAAAGTGGAAATGGGACCGATAAAAGTCGCGTAACCGATAAATTCTTTAGATCCGTGCCTCTATAGTATGTATTTATTTTATGCTAGCTTTTACTTGCAACCCCATTCTAATGGAAAAAACTAGGAGTTGTATTTGAGCATGAACCATTGTAAGATTCCAAGATAAAGTGCGTAATAAATATGATGTGATATAGTCTTTTACCTTCCTCCAAAAAAGCATTCTGCCTTTTTATCCAAGTAGTTCCTTAACCAATTCAACCTGACGAAGTCTCAAGCTTTGTAATGTGAAGTACTTAATAAGTTTTATTAAAGTTACTGAATAATATTTCAATATGAGATTCAGAAAATTAAATGATAAGCCTACATATATCTTATATTACATACATTAATAAAACAATTACCCACTACAAAAAGCTGAAATAACAACTAAAAAAATACATTACTAGCCTAAATTTGATATGTTCATGTAAATTTCTTTTCATATTACATCAGATATTTCTAGCGTGCATTTTAATTAGGCGTGCGCGCGCGCAGCAATCTTTGAAGCCTATTACATTGGACGGTTAGATATTTGTTTACTAACAGTTGCATTGCCGTCTCGCTCTGTCTTTATGAGGTAGACAGAGATAATAGATGAAGCATTGTCCTTAAAATTTTATAATGCCGGTATATGTAAATAATGCCGATTTAAAATGTTAATGTAATAATGTCATTCTTTTTAATAACATATTTTTGTCATTTGGTTTATTTTTATTTCTTGTTAAAAAAATCTATTTTGTGTAGGTTAAATGTATACAACAATATTCTCAATACTCTTAAAAAAATATTCTTTATCTATTATAATATACCTACCTACATTTTCAGCTTTTCTAGATTTTATTAAGATTTTTTCATATCAGAAAATTATGAATAGGGAAGTTATATTTGGTATAAATGACACGATAATGATGAAACGTGACGGTTGTAGGTTCAATTCCGACTAATATTCGCAGTCATGGAACAGTACCACTGTGGATGAATGCATATCTATGGAAGTAGTTGTGACGTAAAATTCCTCACTGTCTTACGTTTCTAAGAAAAGTATCTAAACAAATAAGGTGCCAAGACTTTGAAATATTCCTACACTTAGCCATTTCTGTCTGTATATACGGAAAACGGAAATTAAAATGGATTCTCAACTTTTTTCCGTTTACGAACCTACTATTTATTTATTAAATATATGAAACAAATAAAATTAACCAACTATTAAACATCTGACTGACATATACATTAAAAAAAATCTATAAAGACTGACATAACTGACCTTCTACGGGTTCACTAACACATTCTAAACTACATTTCTTGGCGTGACTCTATGCGACACGTGACGTAAGGCGAGTGTCTGTTGCATCATTGTATTAAATGCATGTAAACACATATAATAGGTAATTAATTTAGATTTGCTTGAAAACTTAAAAGTAAATTACTTTCTAATTTGTTATTTATTCAGTTTTGAAAATATTTCAAAGGAGCTATTAGTAGAATAATTTCAAATTCGGTTTGGATGGAAGAGGAGGACAGTGAATGTGAGTGATGATCTACTTCGAATGGGCACCTTACCTAAATTTGGGTCGCAAGTCCCAGGCACTGGTCTGAGTCCCTTACCCTATTACACAATAATCATAATAAACAGATAGTATAATTAAATAATAATAAGTTATCCAGACGTCAGAGGTTACTTATAAAAAATATTTCTTACATATAAGCGTCTAATAGTAAACGACAGTTGTGAATTTAATTCTCACTCGTGGAAATTAATAAACATTATTTATTTCAATTTCTCCACTCTAATCTCCGCACAGTAGATAGACTTACTGACATCTAACTTATAGCACCCGTCTATGTTCGTGGGGGTTAAATCTTACATTCGCTCCTTAAAATTATAGCTTTTTTTCAGCTTCACTATGTAACCGGCATATAGCAGGGTAGTAGAGAAGTTAGTTTTAAGACACTCTGTTTCTAACTGATTATAGCTAATCTTCTAATATATAAATAATTATAAGTATAGTAAATGTAATGCAAGTAACAAATCTTGTTTCGTCATGCTACTGGGTTGTATTTACAAACAACTTCTTACACAATATAATTATATGTACCTGTTACTACTCGCAGCTATCAATTCTCTATGAAAGCATAAAACGTGTATAATTATGTAAAATATTATAAGTACCAATATTAATTTATTTTTATTTAAATATAAAAAATATACAAAATTAAAAACACAAAAATAAACAAAATTTCAGGTCAAAAAATTATTGAAAAATATCATTTGCAACTTTTTTTAAAGATTTCTTTCTTGTTTTTATTAACATTTGAATTAAAGCGAATAAATAAGGTGCCAAAGTTTATTGAAATATCTTCATCACAATTCCTAATATTCAAATTATTATTCAAATATGATTCATTTGTTGCATTTCTTGCAGGTAGAGGTAAATACCTGATAACAAAATTAAATACGATTGTGACTAAAACGTTTTAATTTTTCTTGAATTACTGAAATATATCATAATAAATAAATAACGGAAAAATTTATGTGAGTAATATTTTGATTCTTGAAGTCTTATTAAGTAAGTTACTTATAGTTAAACTACATGATTTAAACAAAACAATATAAAAAATATTTCTTTAATTTAAACGTGGGAAATATACACTCCACCATCTCTGGGCGTACTTTGACTCGAAACCAGATCAAATATAGACAGACAGAAGATGCAAATGGAAATATTAAATATTTTATTTTCTCAAGTGGGAACAGAACCCACAAGCTCCTGCGCAACGACTGGCCTCTTTATTAATAATAAAATAGTTTGTTTTTATTATAATTAAACTTTATTTGTCAAACAAACATAACGAGATACAAAATAAATAAGTAAATCAATATATTATTGCCTTTAGCTTTATCGATCTTGCCCTTGAATATGGTTTACAGCAACAATGAACTTAAAATAAGCAAAATATGGTAAAAATATTAATATATATATATATATTTTTAATAAGTTTAAATTTACATAAAAATATTAAAATGTATTTTTATGTTTTTTTTAAATAAAAAAAATTATTACCATAAAAATAAATACTGCAGTTGCATTTTTCATATCGTTTTATCCATCTCGATTAAGGAAGTGATAAGCTTATTTTTCATAAACATGAATATTATAAAGAAAAACAATATAAGGGTCACGGCTTCAAATCTCATGTAATAATACTTAAGTTCGTTGTAAATTCATCCATCTATTTGTTTTATATCTATATAGCAAGGCGGAACAGCGGGAAGGTGAAAACAAATTCCCACCGAGTGAGTTGAATAAAAATATAATATAAAAATTAACGAATTTCATAATTTGAATATTTTTATTTTTATACATTTAAATAAAAAATATATATTCTTTCGTTTAAAAAGATTTACAGAGCCAATAGGAAAAGTATTATCGCGGCCAACATAAAAAGACGCATGCGCAGGCCAAGCGACCATTCAACATCTGAACGTCACTATCGATAGTCAATAAAAAGGTTCACATTGTTACCGTTTTAATTAAATAGTGTTGTGCTGTGATTTTTTAATTGTTTTTGTTTGTTTGGAAAATAAATTATAAGTGAGTATTTTATTTATTAATTGTATATATTTGTTTGTTCGGTAAAGAATAATCGTATGAAAATAGATAATATTTATGTATTTTTTGTTTAAATAAGTAGGAGTAACTTAATAATTCCGTTTTATATAACGAAAAATCAATAACTTCAATTGCAAATAGCTAAGCTTACCAGATTATCATTAATGGATTTCCAATATACCAACATTTTTTTTTTCGTACTAACCTGTGGGTAAGTTATAAAAAATAATAGATTTAGTAAAAAATATAATTTTATATATTAAATTCTATTATGTAAAATAACTTTAATTTTTTTTTTTTTCTTTAAACATCAAATTTGACAAAGTTAATAAAAAATATATAAATAAACAATTTTCTTAAAAATTACTAAATTTTCGCGATTATTTTTATTTGTGAAATGCTTGTAAGATTTATATATGTACAAGAATGTAAATTGCGGGTAGATTATCGATTTAATTTTAAATTAAACAATTTTTTACTGTAAAGTTCAAAATATACACGATTAATCTGCTTATAGCGGTTGTGTGGCGTTGAGTTGACTCAACGTGCGTACTGCAACGTTGGCTCGAATTCGAGCCGAAAACGAAAAACGTATATTTTATAATTATTGGTTGGGAAAAGAACATGGATTCAAATCCAGCTGCGTTCAAAATTTGCAACCCAAACGCGGAATTGAGATCCGCCACCACGCAATGTCTCGAAAATTGGGTGAAAAGCGGAAAATAACGTTTAATTTTTTTCCCAAAAAACGTTTCGTTTCGTTTCTTTTCAAACAATTTATGTCATTTCAAGGACTTTCAGTACAGACACTGAATATTATAGGAAATAAAAAACATACAATGTTTTGTTCAAGTTCTTAATAGCAGATCTCGATCTGTGACCTCATTATGCAAATAGATTTACGTTCAAACGACCAGAAGATGCAATTAGATACAATCACCAATGCAGTTAATATTTCCTAATACAATATAGATAAAACATCCTGACCTAGTGGAATAGCAATTGACTGTAAACGAGATGATTGTAGGTTCGATTCTCTCTTGTGCAATGATTTTTTATAGCTCTGAAAAGGTAATACGCATAATACTATGTCTTAAATTCCGGTGGAAATGAAGTTTTTGGTGCCGGGTCCGGTCTGTCTAACCAACTACGGCAAAAAGAAACTATAGGAATGAAGCTAACAATAGTATATTAGTTTCTTCACGAGGAGAAATTCTTAATCAATTGTATCTATCAGTAATTGTTTATTTTTTAGTGGGTATTTCCTGTATTTTACGGTAAACAGACTATTTAGTAATCTTAACTTTCGACTTACGCATCTATTGAATGATAAGTTTAAAATTTTAAAAAGGAAATATCTGTCAATGGCACAAGTGTAAGCGCGACAGCTACGGGTTCGATTCCTACTTGATATAACTCGATTAAATATTTAATATTTTAATTTCCTCGCTCTGGTAACGAGACAAAACGCGGCGTTGAGAACTAATAAAATATATGTAGGGGCCATCGTCGTCGTGTGGATTATATAATTTCCCAGCTCTGGTATTTCAAAACGTGGCGTTGAGTTCCACCGCTCAACACATTATCTCCGACTACTCTGCTAAGCATGAAGCTGGAAAAAAAATACTTGATATTTCACAAAATTAAGTAACAATTACGATAGGTATATATATATTACTCTAGTACAATGACTTCTTACTTTAGACCGATATACATATATACACAAAATTTATTGTATAGATATTGTTTTATTTCGTAATTAAATCTAATCTTATTTACGGTCATTTGCCTTTATTTCAAGTATTTTGACCTTATATAAGAGTACGGGCGCTTATGTTTTTATAAAAAAAATAATATCGGCGTGGCGTCTCGTAATTCGTACGATAGTTGATATGTGTGTAACTTAAAATTTAAGTACATATTCGAATTTTATCAGGTGTAAATTTTTATATTAAACTAGCGGACGTGCGCAGCTTCGCCTGCTTATTTGCATCCTTAGGGTTGAATTCTAATAAACCATGAAACACGTGTTCAATAAAATATTTTTAAGAATCTAAGTTTCAAATTTTATAAAAATCGGTACCGATTTAATTTTTTTTGCAAACTCACTTTCAACCCTTATTTCACCCCTTTAGGGTTAAAATGTTTCAAAATCCCTTCTTAGTGGATGTTCAGATTACGAAAGTATACATCTGTCCAAATTTCACGTTTCTATTATCAACGGTTACGGCTGTGCGTACGTCTTACCTCAGTCAGTGACAAGTCCATTTATATATATAGATTAATATTCTAAGTCTGAAGAAATTGTTTCACTATCTGATGACTCGACAGAATAAATCAGTATCATTTTCTAATACAAGATGCGGCGTTAAATTTAGTCACTCAACACGAAATGTCTCGAAATTTGTCAGAAAGTTGGGGACGGAGTGTCTAACTCGGAAAGCTGCTTAGTTTCCAGGATATAATATTCTTTATTGCACAAAAAATACATAAGAAAACAATAAAATACATTTACTTCGCAAAGGTGGGCTTATTTCTATAAGAGATCTCTTCCAGCCAACCAGTGAAAGTGGACGAGTTACAAGTAGCGGCATAGGTATACCGTGTACACCCTGCTTTACCTATGTGCTAATTTCGTTTGCTATTTACCTATGTGCTAAACTAATTGTAATTAGTTTTTTGAAAATGACTTTTTAAAATAATATTTTATATTATTTTAATTCCAGAAATGCGTGTATGTATAGTCGGCGCGGGCGCAGCTGGTCTGTGCGCTGCAAGACACCTCCTGGTAGAACCTTGCGTGTCAGATGTGGATGTTCTAGAACAATCCGCCCAGCTGGGCGGCACCTGGGTTTACACTGAGAACGTGGGCTACGACGACTTCGGCTTACCTATCCACACTAGCATGTATAAGAGTTTGAGGTGAGAATAGATTTTTTATCTTTTTTCGTAGCTTCACGCTGTCGACTCACAACCGTCGCAGAAAGTGGGGACCGGAGTGTCTTAACATGAGTTTCCCTCCGCCTACCTACTATGTGCGGGATACAGAGAGAAGATGATTTTTGTTTAACACTCCTTAAGTGCGCACGTGCTCAGGGAACATCATCTGACCGGATGCACAATAACCATGCGTCATTTATCTAATAGTAATAAATACAAATAATAATTAATTGTTATATTAATATACGACAATTAATAGTTGCTAACTTGCTAGGTTCAGAAGGCAATATATTAAATGGCAGATAAAACGTACTATTATATAATAAGTAGTTAAAACAGATAAACTAATTTCAAATAAGTACCTGTGTGTAAAAGACCAACAATCTGTGGTCTACACAGCTGTCAGGTACATTGTTCCTTTTAAAAACATATAGATCTATGTTACTTTATCTAAGCATAGAATTAGATAAGAAATAATGCATGAAATTAAAATATATGAAGCCAGTCTTGACGCAGGGGTCGTATGGCTTAGTCCTGCTAAGATATAATTTTGTATATCTTTTCAATAAAATAAATATTTTATAAATTAAATAATTTCTATTTAAATACCAAATATATATGTATAATCTCAAGTAAAATACGACCTCAGTAATTAGTTCCAGTAACATTATCTTAAATGGCCTGAATATTTAGTACGTACAGTGGGTGATGTAAAGAAATTTTATCATACGATAGAAATTGCACTTCGATCTTAACATTTGTTAACGTAATTCTTATCACTTCAATATATTGTATTACACTCATACTTGTTATTATTAATTTAAGAGGCCATATAACCAACATTTTTCCAACTTCACTATGTATCCCGCATAGCAGGGTTGGCAGAGGGAATCCGGGAACCTAGTATTAGACACTCCGTTTCCATTAAGACACTTTCGTTCCTCACTTCCCGCCGAATTCTGGATGCATTGTGTTTTGAGTAGCGGATCTCAAACGCCTCGCTTTGCACACCAGAGCGAAGAAAATGAAAATCTTATATGTTTTCTCAACACAGCATAACATTTCCTCGAATGAGAATCGAACCCATCACTTGTCGCAGTTTTCACATGCTTGTTGCACACACACGACCTCTAGAATTCTATCCTTTTTATTTATTAATCGGTCGATATTTTTTTATCTATAATTGTAAGCATATGAATCAAGCAGTCCACACCAGACGATTTTTATCTCACCTAAGCTTACGTCACAGGCCGAAGGGTATCTGCGTGAGAATGTCCATTTGATTGACATAAGATCGTTCTAGAAAGATTCATAATTTTTAATTTTAGTACATGAGAATAAAAATAAATAAAAAATAAGCACACACGTTAATAAATAATCAAGCTTAGTAATGGAAAAGCTAAAACTATTAGTTACTTATAATTGACTTCTGTACCCAATCCAAGATTTTTTTTTTGGAAAATAAGCTAGCTGCCTGGAGCTTACTTTTATGGGTGGTAGATTTATTGAGAAAACCATGTTAATAAAACGTGTCAATTTTTTACAGGACCAATCTTCCAAAAGAAATAATGGGCTTCCCAGACTTCCCTATCACAGACAGTGAGAAATCTTACATACCTGCTAAGGATATGCTCTCCTTCTTACAGCTGTATTCAGATAAAAATGGCATAACTGAACATATTAAAGTAAGTAATATTTTTTATTTATAATCTAGATATATCTAGATTTATAAGGCCATTTGTGCGCACACTTTCGCCCCACAAGCGTGCGATTGTAAACGCGACAGGTTGTAGAAACGATTTCCACACGAGAGAATGAAATAGTTATTTTTATTTTCGCGCTATGGTGACGGGGTAAAACGAGGCGTTCAGTTCCGCCACTCAACACTCAACACACAATGCCTCAACACAGAATTCGGCGAAAATGCAGAACGGAGTGTCTTAACAAGAGGTTCCCTTTGCCTACCCAGCTGAGTGCGAGATACAGCGTGAAGCTGATTTATCTTGAACTTTTATTTCTTTTTCGTTTAACAACGGGAGCAAAGTCGCAAGTAAAGACTAATGTAATATTTTAGTATAACCACATTTCATACAATTTTTACGTTTAAAGTTATTTAATTTTGAAGGTTGACCAATATTCCTTGTAACTCCAGAAGCGCTATCATTATCACCTTGACGTAAAATCGTTAAAGATCTACGAATACATAAACATGTTGTTTGTCTCTCGTTCGATTCTCTTGCAAAAACAATAAGTTATCAAAAGCGGATGTTATTTTGTCGATATTTTATGTACCTACTTACAATATTTTTTTTATATACAAAGATATGGCATTAAATCGCACACAATCATAGGATAGGATAGGGAACCTAGTGTTAAGACACTCCGTCCCCATTTTTCGCCGAACTCTAGAGGCATTGCGTATTGAGTGGCTGAACTCAAGATCAATGTTTGCCTAGTTACCAGAGCGAGAAAATAAAAATATTACTTACATAAGTTCCTTGTGGGGGAATAGAACCCCAGTACCTTTAGCGTTTACAGTCACACGCCACGCTTGGCCTATTTGTTTACTTAAAACCTTTTGTTTTTACAGTTCAAACACCATGTTCAACAAATAATACCGAAACAAGGATTGACTCGCGAACTGTGGGACGTGACGGCCAAGGATGTAGCAACTGGCGTATCCACTACTAAGGAATACGACTATGTGTTCGTGTGTAACGGCCATTATAATACTCCTTTCATACCTAATATACCGGGATTGAAGGAGTTTAAAGGTTGGTTTAATTTTTTAAATTTATAAAAAGATTATAAGAATTTACAGACGCTAATTAGGTCTGTTCCACCTTTTCGGTCTATGATATTTTTTTATTGTACTAAACTTTAATAAAACAGTATGTACCTTTAATATCATTAATATCTTTGAATTAATTATATTGATATGATGTAAACCTTAAAAAATAAAACATTTTACATGTATGGGCTGTTAAAACTGCAAAAATTTAGTGTAAAAATATAATACCTTAATGATTTAATTAATATATTTAATCCATTTGGCATTATTCAAATTTTACAGGAGACGTAATGCACAGCCACGACTACAGAGTACCATCGATCTTCACAAACAAACGCGTCCTCGTGATCGGAGCTGGACCTTCAGGGATGGACATAGCTTTAGAGATCACCTCCGTCACTACGAAAGTCATCCTCAGTCATCATCTGAAGGAACAGCCTAAATCTGTGTTCCCTGACAACTTGGTTCAGAAACCAGATGTGATGAAGTTAGATGGTCACACCGCTGTGTTTAAAGATGGCAGCAAGGAGGATGTAGATGTTGTTTTTCTTTGTACTGGTAAGTAAATCTTCTAAACGGTATGAAACGTGAAACTAAAAATAAAGAAAAGAAACACTAATTTAGGCTGTTTTTTTTTTCAATTTTAATTTCTCCAATGAATGATTTTTTCTAAATGTCCCCAGGCTACCTCTACAACTTCCCGTTCCTCCACGACTCCTGTGACATCGTGGTAGAAGATAACTGCGTGGAGCCCCTGTACAAGCATCTCGTCAATATACAGCATCCCTCGATGTGTTTTATTGGGGTTCCGTACTACGTGTGCGCGTTTTCAATGTTTGATTTACAGGTATAAATTATAAATTTTAACTATAGATTAATCTTTTTTAATAATAACAAAAAAAATAATTATATAAATAGGTAGCGATAGTAGTTTTAACTATTGAGGCCGAGGACAAGTGGTAGTAAACGCGGTGGTTGTGGATTCCATTCCCTCTTCCGAGACGGAATGAATTATTATTTAATATTATTTTCGTTACTTCGCCCTGGTATCAAGGAAAAATAGCGTTTAGTTCCGCCACTCTGTATGTCGTTGCCACTGGCTGCTGTGTGCGAGATATAGTATGATGCTAAAAAAAGTGTGTTTGCTTGAACGCGCTAATCTCAGGAACTCAATACTGGTGCGAATTGGAAACATATTTATGTGCTGGATAGTTCCTTCATCGAGAAAAGTTATAGCCTATAGGTACTAGATAACGTTATCATTTCCCCTATTGTATTTTACCCATTATACAGGTACGGTACTACGTGCGATCTATGAACGGTACTTTCAAGCTACCGTCATCTGAAGAAATGATGCAACACTGGGAAGAAGAGAAACGAGATCGTGCAGCTCGCGGCTATACCAAACGACAAGCACATATGATGGGGCCTGATCAGGTATTTATTTACAAAAAACATTATAGCTTCACGCTGTATACATCCAGTATAAAGCTCAAGGATGGTCACAGGGAACCTAGTGTCAAGACACTTCGTTCCTGACTTTTCGCTCCATTTTCGAAAGTTTTCGTTTTGAGGTGCGGAACATAACACCACGCTTTGTTCTTCCAGTGCGCGCGCAGTAATTTATTCCCCAAGGACCAATTACCTACCCAGGTTAAACGAACCCACGATCATCGCACTTACAGTTATACCTTATGCCCACTACGCTACAATGGCCTACAAATGGAAACTGCCTTTCTTAAATAAAAAAAATGTTTTTTAATGATTATTTATTTATACTCAAAAAATATATGTAAAGAATATAAATTCAATTTCAAATTCGATTTAAAATTAGCTACTTTTGTTGGCAACAACGTACCATTATTTTAAAAAAATCTGTATACGAATAAAAAAGGTAAAATAGAGAGGTTATGTGTTACAAATATCTCATAAACGACACATTAGTTCAAAGTAAAACATGTTTTTAAAAACATTCTGTTGACGTTTCACGATCATTACTCGACTCGTAATGGATAGTTCGAATTAATTAACCCTTATATAGATAGCGTGATAGAATAATTTCCCATGTCGCGTTTTAATCCAAGGTTTTGTGATGTCAGACGACTTTTTAACCGACTTTTCTGTATAAGGAGGAGGTTCTCAATTCGACTGTATTTTTTTATATTTACTATCTCACAATTTTCGACTACTTTCGACTTTCGACTTTTTAATAATAGGCTGATGCTTACAATGTGTCAAGTTAATGCTAAAATAACCTTACTACAATATCACATTACTAAGCCTGCTTGTTTGAATTGGCACCATCTTCAAAATTATAAATGAATTTAGCAAAATTCATTTTAAAAAGTTTATAAAAATATGCATATTTTGTAAAGTTTTTTAAATTTCTATGCCTATCGTCCTTTTTGCCTCATCTATTTATATAAACCTGCTCATACATGCTCTCCTTGCCCTCGTTCTTCTCTTGCCTCAATTTCGTCGTCAAAAAGAAGAGAGTATAACTTTATTTTTGATTGAATCCATTGAAATAACGCAAAAACAATAATAATAAAGCAAAAATGTTAAAGGAATAGAGGCTAAAATACAACAGAGAAAACTGTGTTTAAATCGGTTAACCCATTTCTGTGATTAACTCGTACAAACGCACAAAACAGACTAAATTTTTATAAGTCATTTTTTTGGGATCTATCGCGTTGTTAAACGCCTCCAATAATTATACAATGCTATTTATGATTTGCTTGCGAATGAATTTTAAATAGTTTTGTCTATTAATATTAACTCCCATCAACCAAAAGGCAGGATATTACGTATCGCTCGCCCTCGAGAGCGGCGCGGAAGCATTACCCGCCGTCTTCACGACCATCCACAATCACTCCAGCCAGAAGTTCCTGGACGACATTGCGGGTTTTAGACACGATGTGTATTCTTTAGTCGATGATAAGAGCTTTGTGTATTATCGGCCCTCGGTTTGAAAACATAAGGCTTTTTTAGATGTTTAGCTTACGATTATACAACTTTGTGTAATTTCATACGTTATAAAAGCTAGAATACTAAATGTATCAATATTAACCAAAAAGTAATATTAAATTCAGATACTAATTGATTTTGACTATAGTAAAATTTTGTTTTTCTCCAATTTCTCCTCCTTTTTTATTGTCTGAATTCAAAAAAATAAAAGTAAAAACATTTCTTTCAAACTATTTTTATTTATTCAATCATGAGTACATTGAAATAAAAATGTCTAAAAATTAACCAACAACTAAAAATATGTATAAATAAAAAATTCAACATATTTTTAAATATTATAAACAAGTTTTAATCAACTTTTATTTTAATTAAGTATTTGAATAAATAAAATGTGAGCAAAAAAAAATTATATTAAAAAAACATGAATATACTTTTATTAAACTAGTGAATCAATTTTACATTTTTAAATATAAATTATTATAAAAAAAAATATTTAAAAAATATTAAAAAAAACCACTCTTCCGAGGGCGGGACTAGGGTCCAAGCCATCGGTGGCTAGGGCTCCAGAAAGAGGAACCTCCGCACAATACGCGCCGTCTCAAGTACCACTGCCTTCTGTATCCGGTTCTTGATCCAACAGCTAAGCGATAGCCTCTTAAGATGTTGGTCGAGGCTTATATATTATTATTAAACCGTCAACCGAAACCACTATCGGGACAATGGCATTGACATCCCACATGGCGGTAATCTCATGGGCTAGGTCCAAATATTTAGATAGTTTTTCTTTTTCGGCCTTCACGAGATTGTCATCATGTGGGATAGTAACGTCAACAATCACTGCGCGGCGCGCCACTCGGTCTACTAGTACTATTCTATTTCTATGGTCTATTGGCAACAATATACCTGTCAGTAATAATAGAGCAAAGAGCCCCAGTAGAGCAAAGCACAGCTATTTTTAAGAACAGACATGGGGTTGTCCCTGTAGTAAGGCACCTCCAATTCTACAAGGACATATTGAAGAGCAAGTTGCTGGTGTATTATCTTGGCTACTTGATTGTATCTATGCAAATACTCACCATTAGCAAGATGAGAACAACCAGAAACAATATGTATATGTCGATAGTGCCATCTTTCATAATATGTCTCTGGTAGTTCCGTGTCTTGATAACTTCGTCCATAATTGCACAGACAAAACCTTCAGTTTCTCCGAAAAGATCCCCGAACTGTAACCAAGATAATGATGAAGCAGTATCCACGTCCTGGCCCACTAGGGCTCTATGGAATCTACCATGCAGCTCCTTGCTCTTCCATACAGCCATGCGATCAGAAGTAGTAAGTACTATAGGCCGACGCCAGTTCTCTTTGCCCAAGGAAAGAGGAGTAAGGCCTTTGTCAACCGTTAATACTTATTATTATAAAGCCGTAGATTTTGTTTTGACGAACGCGCCAAACTCGGGAACCACTGGCTCGAATAGAAATCTCTAATAACGACGCTTTGGAATGTGTCATATATATGTCATATTTATTATAGAATGTATGTCATATACATTATATAGTGGAAAAAATTGCAAAGTTACACATGGCAGGGTAGGCATAGAGAACTTTTAAACTTAGCGCTTAGATACTTCGTACCCACTTGCACTGGTTCGTTCATCACTTTCACGTTGAATAGCAAGGCTCATCGCAGGGCTTTGCCTCCTTACCATAGTCAGAAAATGAAAGTATTAAATATTTCATTTAATCGAGTGGGAATCGAACCCACAACTCGTCGCGCGTATAGTCGCTCGTTCGTAGGTACACCTGCGCCACGACTGGCCCCTGATTCAATTTGTATCTTGACAAATAATAATTGTGTAGGTAGGTGAAAATTGAAAAATATAATTTCTGTTCATTATAATAAAAAAGCCAATTAAAAATGTTGTAATCATTTGTTTATTTATAGTATTTATCGCATTCTATCTAAGAAATTGGATTTGAAAACTCGCTTATTTTGAAATCACAAACAGAACAGATACTTCAATTTAAATTTTATATATATGTAGATAAATCTAATAAATTTTTTGCCGTCATATACTTTTAAAACGAATGCTAAAAATATATTTTCTTTCACTTTCATAAATAAGTACAATATAGAAACTTTTTAAAAATAAAACAACAGACAACAAAAATATTTTATTTCATTTTATGCATACATTTATTTATTTACTAGTGGACGCGCGCAGCTTCGCCTGCTTATTTGGACCCTAATAAACCATGAAACACCTGTTCAATGAAATTTTTCCATACAAACTTTCGACCCCTTATTGGCACGCTTAGGGGGTAAATTCTAAAAAACCGAGAAACACGTGTTCAATTAAATATTTTTTAGAATCTGAATTTACAATTTTATAAAAATCGGTGCAGATTTAATTTTTTTTCCATACAAACATTCAACCCATATTTCAGCCCTTGAGGATTAAAATTTTTCAAAATCCCTTCTTAGTGGATGTCCAGATTACGAAAGCAAACATCTGTCCAAATTTCACGTTTCTACGCACAGCGGTTACGACTGTGCGTGCGTCTTACCTCAGTCAGTGAGGAACAAGTCCTTTTTATATATATAGATAGATAAATCAAATAAATATATATTTTATTTATTTACCAAAGTACCAGGAGTTCATTACACAGTAGGAGCTGGTTGTCTCTTCAATACAACGATCGCAACGTCTTGATCCTTTCACTTGAAGAACGTGACTAGTATTGAAATAATATTAAATGATAAAGTAAATTATTCATAATAGCTGTGCTTGCGACTTTGTCTGCGTGGGAAAGTAAATTTATATTGTTTTATTTATAAACCGATTAAATAAAATAAACACTAAATATTAAGGGCAGCTTATCAAAATAAGTCAATATAAAGTTGAAAACTACATTTTAATCGGTTAAGCCGTTTCTGTGGTTAATGTGCAAAAACGCACAAATTAATAAATATAAAATTTATATATATTTCTTTTTCATAAATTCCCCTAATAATCTTTTTTCTCATATATCTTCTATATGCCTACAGACGTCAGTCGGTTACATTTTTATTATATGTATCGATAATAATAGTTGTTTGTATTGAAAAGGAGGCCGTTTTGTCGTATTAAGGTTATCGTAAAAGAAGCCTTGATAGAAATATTGACTTAACAACGGTTTGTTTGATTGTAATTTTATAATATTAATTATAAATGACTTATTCAAAAATCATAATGTTTTCATAATGATTTGTTTATACAAATATGTGAAGTGAAGAATAAATCGACAGCTTGAGTTCATATATATGAAATCGATTAATCCTTCGTTATTATTAAGTCAAAACTTTCTGAACAAATTATGCTTACCTGTACTGAGTAGCTCATCTGTTTTATTTTATTTACAGGAAAAATACTACGCATCCCTTGCAGTAGAAGCGAATACGAAAAATTTGCCATCTGTCATAACTAAAATAAGAGAAGAAAGCTCTATCCGTTTCCTTCACAACTTACAGAACTACAGACAAGATGTGTACAAAATTATAGATGATGATACTTACGAATTAATAAGTAATGGAAAACGAGAAATTCTTTGTTGACCGCCACTTGGGGTTGTGTTTATTATTTTAAGTTAATTGTAATTAATTTAAAATGGCTCTTAATGTTTAATTTTTAAGAAATAATAAGTATAGATAAAAATATAAATAAAATGTTATGATTATAATTAATATAACTGACGTTTATTTTATAAAATAACTTTGATATTGCTTTAGCTAAAGTTCCTAATATAAAAAAGTATGATTAAGATATTATTTAGGTTATTTATTATGTTTAATTCTTCGACTGCTTAACGATAATATTATTATTGGGTGTATTTCAATGTGATTTTTTTTCAATAAATAAAACACAAAATTCAGCCAAAAATATTTTATTTAAGCGTATTTATAATCTTTATATTTATCAATGCTGATATATTATTATTCTTTAAATCTAATAATTATTTTATGGCTTTCCCTTTTTATTCTAAGGTTGTTAGGAATAATTCATTAAAAAAAGCATATTCGGCAGAAGAAATTATTTCTTACATGTCGATTGCCGATAATTTTGCTTTAATTTTGACGAATTATACCTTCGATTGTTAGTATACACTCACGGGGCCGAGTTAAGACTCGCGTTCAACGAATTTGTACTTATTTTATACATTTTTTTATTAAATTAAAATCATTATTCGTCATTATATAAAAATACCACATTCTCTCTCTGATTATTTATTATCCAAATTCGAATTTTTTTGTTTTTCTCGCCAATATATTGTTTTTTCTTTCGATTATTCGTTTAATAATATATATATTTCATATGTAAAATAATATGTAATCTTATTTCTACAAACTTATTATCAACTTAAATAGAAACTAGAGTAAATTACAACAAACTAGATAAGTAAATATTCGCTAAACTCTACGAATTCCACATTATTTTATTATTTTACTTTTTTTATTTATTTTCAATGGAAGAAGACAGTGTTTTTAATATTCTGTATAAAACTGAAAAATACAATAGATTATAGAGTGAGTCTGTAACGTTTAATATATCGTCATTTAAATCTATTAAAGAAAAGACAACTGCAACTGTTATTACTATTTTAACCTTCATAATTATTTAATTGTTTCATATGAAAAAGAGCTTAGAGAGTTAACTATTCTTTTTATTTTTACATCCATCATTATATATCATAATTAATTATTAAATTAAGTAAATATTTTTTCAATTCATATAAAAAAATCAGGACGTAACTTCATTCGTGAGAAGAGCTTCTGACGTAAGGGCAATTTTTTAACATTTTTTTATTTATATAAACTGTTTGGCCACTCCGTACAAAACCTATCTACATTCCTATCCTTGGTCGACCTAGCTATATCCCTGTCTTTTCAGTCCCTTCAATAAACATTCGATATGAATAAAAAAGGATAAAAAGTGGGCATCGATCATACCCTGTAGAAATAATACAAATAGATTTATAATATACATTATTATAAGAGTAAAAAAACAATGGCAATGTTAGACCAAGCGAAATTTTAAATGAATATCTATTTAATGTATCCCGACAGCTTCTTTCTATATTGGAAATATAACTATTTACAAATCTTAACTATAGCGAAATTATACGAACAGTATCAAGCTTCTAGCACCATTTCGATATAAGGTATACATCAAATAACATAATATTATCAACCAATCAAAAATATGTAAAAAATATAAAGAAACAATAATATTATAACAAACAGTTTCCAAAATTTTATATAATTTCACGCTTCATGTATATTTGTGAAATCATTGAAAATATGACTAATATCATCACTGGTTAATTTTGAACGAAATAAGGGACTAGCTGAAATAGTATTGCATTTTAGATAGTATATATGAAGAACTACAAAAGTATACATAGAAATCTAAATTAAATTATACATTAGACATACGACTACCTATACACTGAGATTATAGAGTTACAAGTATAAAAAAATAAATCACATATCACCTCACTTCGACTCCTACACAACACCAACTCGGCCCGTCCAAAAAATCGTGAAAAAAACGTAACATTCCAAAAAGGACACCGTTAAAACGTAACAAGGTAACTTTAACACTTACGTTTGCTTCGAAAATCGAAATATCGTGAAATTGTCGCCGTTGAGCCTCAACTATGTTGTACTTTAAGACCTGTATAGTGATTGAATGCTACATTAAAGAATCTACTGCACCTAACATCGATATTGCGAATGATTTAAACCGCTATAATTAAATATAAGACCCCCTTCCTCCTTCCTTCCTTAAAATACAAAATGTCTTTATTACAAGATAGAGATTATCTTATTTGTACACTAAAAGTCGTATAAATATGTATATCAAAAGAAAAATATTAAAATATTAACGACCAAAATCGTTTCATTGCACTACAGCATTACAAATGTTCATTCCTTTTTAAATGTCATTGCTTAAATTTATTTTAAATATAGAACGCGTTTTTAGAGACGGCAAAACTGTTTTGGATTTTTGTCTTTGTTTTCAGTTAATTTTTAAAAAGCAAACTTGTCAAACTCAAAACTGACAGATAAAATGAATTCGAACAATAACCACGCAATGTACTAAGTCCGTATATTATACCTCTGTAGGAGGTATTACAAATATTTTAATGTAATTGTCGATGCAAAAGTGGCGTAACTTTTATTTTATTAATAAAAAGGCTTTTTTTAAATATACG
This sequence comes from Heliconius nattereri, assembly GCA_013403645.1. Classification (NCBI taxonomy): domain Eukaryota; kingdom Metazoa; phylum Arthropoda; class Insecta; order Lepidoptera; family Nymphalidae; genus Heliconius; species Heliconius nattereri. Next base: position 1,729,461 of record JAAIXI010000245.1, on the reverse strand, counting down.
TGTGAAACATTGTATATATATTATATTTGTAGAAATAGTCATAGAAAAACTGTATTCTAGACGCAATTATTATTGAAGAGAATGTGTTCAGTCTGTCTTTTTTTTACATTTATATTACTACTATAAAAATTTTAAAAAAGACTTTTTTTATATTGCTATTATTCATTACTCTGACAAACAGAAGGTGCCAGCCAAAACATTCTGTAATAACCAATTTTTATTTATAATTAATTATTAAACATAATTAATAGCATTTAATTGCATCGACATCTTAACTATTTTTTTATCGATTACTTAACCTTCATTCATTTTGTATCGATATTCTTATACTTTAATAAAATTATTTCGTTTGTTTATTTATACTTACTCCACTTGTGCACAGACGTCATCATCCTCCGATACACGCGTTATGCGTTCACAGCAAAGTACCAGGATAGCATCTCCATACAAGAGATGTGCAGTACAACGTCGATTAATCGAACAACCGTTTATCCGAATGAAGCCCATCTAACATATGAATAAAAATTTATGATTGTTTTAATATATATAAGATATTATCAGATCAGATATCAGTATTCGAAAAATAGTTTTATTTCGGATTATGCATAAATAACTATTTTCCGAACACCTCATGTTCCCCCGGTCTTTTCGGATAATCGACGCTCCTGCATATAAATAACAAAACAACTGACCTTAAATGTTATAAGTACCAGGATAACATGATTTTATAAGAAGTTTTTTTAGTAAATTAAATAAGTGTATGCAGGACCTGCCTGTTTTGTTTTTGTTCTTTGTACCAGGACTTTATAATTGCACACAAGGCGTGGTTGTGTATTTCTTTTAGTTACTAAGCAAAAGGGAACTTTTGTGTAGGTATTATGATTATTATAGCTCCAGAAAACTACTTTGGGAAAGTTACAGGCACATAGAACTATTAAGCCAAATTCATATGAACATTAACCAGAAATATTGCTTTCATTTAGTTTAGATGGTTTTCTGAAATAGTACGAGATGTATTTGTCTTAGTTAATTTCCGTCTATTTCTGTTCGAAATGTAAACTTCGTTCGAATTGTGGTTGAAAATATCATGGTTTTCGTGTCCGTCAAATAAAACACGTAGTTTATGAATTTCCTTGGATCTTCGTGTCAAACTGTGACGTAGGTCGCATTTCCTCATAAAAAGCAAGGCGAAACTTCATTTAAACTTTAACCTGTTTCGTTTAACCCGTTTTCACGAACGGTATATCCGGTTCCATTCTCAACGCTTGCTGTGTGGGGTCATAATGACCCGCTAGGTAGTAAACGTCATTATTGTCGTACACAGTGCTGTATTTGACCGGATCGTCGCCCATGCGCTCCTTGTACTGAGCGAGCGGTAACACCTCACACTTGTGGGATATTGTTTGCACGTCGTTTTCATCTGTGTGCGGTGATTCGAAGAGACCGCCCTGGAACAGATGTAAAATATGTTTTAGTATATGTAAATAAAATAATAAAGCATTTGAAAGCATTTGAAAATTTACTTCTAATTAGGTACAATTAAAAAATTTGTAGTTAAATGGCAAGATATTATATAAATTCACAAAATGCTTCATTATGTTTGTAAAATAAGTCTCTAAAATTTGACATAAGAAACCAATTGTATAACTAAACTAACCGGATACTGCAGCGCCTCGCAGCCGGCGGTCTCCTCGGGGTGGTAGAACCAATGCACGCGCACCGTCATTGCGCCGCGCGCCTCCCACAGCGCCGCGATGCGCCCGATGTAAGGGCGATCCGCGCGACCCGTCGACAGGAACACTGCCGCCTCGCCCACCTGCAATAGAGGCGGGTTAAACGTATTTAGTTTTTCTATATTCTTATTAATTATTAGTCGTGGTACGAATATATCAATTCGACACGAGTATCATCGAGTACATCGAGTGTTTTTGTATTAACACAAGTACCTCTAGTTCCAAAATGAGTTGTGACATGATCATCAGGTTTTTATCAGCTTCGTCCTGTAACCCGCACGCACGCGCACACACACACACACACACACACACCGCTGCCTACTTGCCGGCACTTTGCCTTTACACCAGAACGAAGAAATTGAAAATTTTTCATTTCCTCGGGTGTAAGTAAAGTTTGGAAGTTGAGTGTGACGGTTACTTTATTCATATTTTTTTAGTTATCATTTTTTCGATAAGAATACCGCTGCTTCATCTGTGACAGGGAAGAGGTTAATAATTGTTTAACTTTTTTTTATGTTCAGTAATCTATTTTTGTGTTAAATTGATTGGTGTGCAGGACTTGTTTGAAAATAGCATGCACAATATATATATATATATCTTTTAACACATAAGCACGAGGCCACCATAACACCTGTACCACTTACATTCAACACCTCCTCCCCTCGCTGTATGGCTCTATAGAACAGCTTCCTGTGCCTCGGTCTCGCGGTCCGCCTGTATGGCGGTCCACGCCACCGCCACAGCGCGCCGCCAGGGAGGAACGCCGCCATCTTGCTGACGCCCGCATTGCCGTCGGATGACGTCGAGGACACTGTACGCTTTTTATTAGTTTTCTGGAAATTAGGGATTTTGTGTGTTAAAGTAACGTGTTGATAGTATGTCCTATGTCTATATAATGTTTGTTTTAAATTTGAAACCTTGAGATAAAAAAATTGTACTTCAAATCATTAATCAGCCTCACGCTGTGTCCCGCACACAGCAGAATAGGCAGAGGGAACCTACAATTACGACACTCCGTTCCCCACTATCCGCTGAATTCTGGAAGCATTGCATATTGAGTGGTGGAACTCAACGCCGTGCTTTGCCTCGGCACCACAGCGAAGAAGTGGAAATATAAATTTAAATAAATAATTCATTTCCTCGAGTTGGAAATCGAACCCACAACCAGTCGCGTTTACAGTCACACTTTATGTCCCTGCGCTTCGACTGGCCTCAATTTTGTACTTAAATTTAATAATTTGTGTCGCGAATATTTTAACATCAAATACAAGCCACTAATAGTTATTAAAAACTAGTTTCCACTTAAAAAAACAACAAATTCGTCTTTTACCTTCTTAGATACTTCAGGAGCTGCTGACGTAGAAGGACCATCTACTTCTAATCCAATGCCACTGTCTTTCAAATTGTCTTTACTTTCCGATTCACTCTTTAAAGCAATCTTGCCTATATTACTAAAGTCCAAAACTGCATTTTTCACCAAACTCTTCTTAGACAACACTGCCTTTTTGATAACAGTCTTCATTTTCTCCTCTGGAGACTTCTCAACTGCTATCAAAGTTGACAACCTATCATTAGAATCTACTGAATCTTCATTAGATTTGTTTGAATCGATGTAATCAGATGATGATTTCTGTCTGTGATCATCGCCCGATGATGATGAATGCTCTTTGCAGCTCGAATGTCGTTTTTTGTGTTTTCTGTGGTGTTTCTTGTGATGTTTTCTATGTTTACAGTGTTCTTCGCAACACTTGTGTTTCTTTTTCTTCTTTTTCACGTATTCCATTAATGTTGGATCGTCTTCACTTGTTAAACGTCTTAATTTCTCTTTTCTGAGCTTCTTAAGCTTCTTTCGATCTCTATGCCTGTCTTCTTCGTTCAGTGCCTGTGTGTCCATCGGTTGTACATCTGTTTTCTGTTCATTGCCGCTAGATGAGGCGGTTTTCTTCTCTTCTGTCATACTTGTATTCCGTCTTCTTTTGCCAAGTGTGAACAATGTGTTTTCGTATTCTGTAACGCCAAAAAAAGAAACAATAAGAATCTAAATATTATTGATATTAAAATAAGTACTTAAATTTTTTATTACAATACAACTATCGCGACATTTTTGTCAAGCATTGTATAAGATATTTTAGGTATAAATATGGTACAAACTGTACGATACCAATTGATTTAATAATACATTACACTTACCTACAACGGGGTAATTAGGTTCCAAAAATCTAATATCCTCGATGGCTATTCTTCCAGAGTCACCGTCATCAAACTCCACAGCCACAAACTTATCATCATGAGGGTCTGGAGAAGATACGGCCACAGTTCCGGGGTACAAGCAGCGGTACTGCTGGGACCAGTATGCGCATACTCGTGTGCCCGAAGGTAATTCGGTTACTGATGTCGGACTCACTTCTAATATCTGGTAAATTATGAGGATTAACGTTAATTTGAGGTTATTTTGGCGCAGTGGAAAAGCGTCTGACTATATTGACGAAGGTGGTGGACGAATTAAGTTCAATTTCAACGCACCATGTTTCGAAAATTGGGTGAAACGAAGTGTCTTAACACTAGATTTCCTCTGCCTTCCCAGAAAATCATTTATGTAGCTGTTTGTATTCACAGTTTTTTAGGTGAAATTGGTTTTATTTGGTCAACGTTATCTATTTGATTCAAAATAGCTTTTAAATATAAATTTAAACAAGCATCACATATCAAATGTGAAAATAAAAACTCACCGCATCTTTCAAAGTTTCCTCTCTCGACAGTATATGAGGTTTGTTTCCCCTTTCCCCATCCAACGTTATAGCGTACACATCTGGTGCTTGCACTGCACTTAGTTTCCCCGCGTAGAATAAACCACCCCTCGCTGTCAGCACTCGAGGCGATAAATCCAATTTATCCTCTGTTAGAGTGCATTTTGAAATAACTTGGGGTAGTAGTAGAGCCTCAGATGAAGTGTCTTTTGCTTCTTCGTCGTTTCTTTCCTTTGATTTTGCGCTCTTCCGCCTCTTTTTCGCACGACGTCTTTCCTTGTCGCTATCACTTGATGCGCTTGCACGTCTTATTGCCAATTCTATTTCTGAGAGATCGTCTCTCGAATGTTTCCTTGCTAGGCGGTCGACTTTTTCCCTATTTTTCTGACGAACCTCATTAAGACTTTCCATTGAAGAACTAGCTGATCTATTAAGGCCCCATTCTTGTTCTTCTTCCTCAGAATACATCTTTACAATCGGTTCAGCTTTCAATTTAGGACGAACTCTACTTGTTCTGTTTATATCATCTCGGGACGGTTCTCCTTTTGAGTACAAAATGTTACCTTTTAATTTACCCTTTGCTAACAAGTAACCAACAAGTCTACTTTTAGACTTAGGTTTTTTAGCTACGATTGTTTCAGTAGAATCAGGGCTTGATACTTTTCTCGGTCGCCCAACTTTACGTTTCTTGGAAGATCCTCTATCTGAATCTGGAGAGAGAGCAGGAGTGCATGGAGTTGACGGTGCAGACAAAACTGGTAATGGTGGCGTTAAAGCATTCAATTGTGCTCTTTTTGCGTCACACTGTCTTTCTAAGTCTTGTAAACGTTCTCGCATATCTTTTTCGATAGCATTAACAAGAGCTTGCGCAGAGGTGACTGTAGACGAATGTGTACAATTTGCTGCACCACAAGAGCACGCCGTTACGCGACGTAAGCTAGCTTCCAATTCACCACCTTCTCCTTCTTCATCTTTTCTTTCACGTTTGTGTCGCCTCATTTTCTCTAATTTGTGACGTAAGCGTTCTTCTCTATCGCGACTTCTTTTTCTTCTCCTTTCACTAGAGGAATCCTCTCTGTTTCGTCTTTCTTTTTTCGGTTCAGTAATATCTCTTTCTATTTCTGTAGGACTGAGAAGTGGCTCAGTCTTAATAAGCGGCCGTGACGTTGAAGGTACATTTACTAGTGGCACTTCTTTCACTTCCTCCATGATCCTTTGTTCAGCTAAAGCACATAATAAACTGAGTCTGTCAATTGATTGTCCTTGGTCATTCATAGCATCTACATCGGCGCGTGGTGGCGATTTAGGCGATGTTTTCATTATACTCAATTTCGTAGATGTCCTCGTGTCAATTGTTAACGGTGTAGTTTCTAAGGTGGGCATGCTGGGCATATTGTTACCAGGCGTTGTTCTTTCAAATTCAATACTCAAATTTGATAATAATTCTAATCCACTACAGTCTAGTGGTCTTGTTTGTGGTTGAGGTATTGATGGTGGTGGAGATGAAGGTCGTGTTGTATCTATAACTAACTCATGCGATCCCCCACTAGAGTTTTCTATAGTTTCATCTCTTTCAATTGCATCAATCGCTTTTTCTACTGCCATTGAAGAGGCAGCAAGACCTTCTGACGAAGAATCTTCAGCGCTATCTATAGGGGGGGCGAGTAAAGTTTGAATTTGCATAACATTATGATCCTCTGGAGAATGTGCAACCCCAACACAAGCTACGTCACGTTCATCCTCATCCGCATGATTTGGAGAATCATCGTCATCGTCAATATGATCAGTTTGATTTGACGCATCCCTATGAGCTGGTACTTCAGGTGCCTCTGGGGGTGGTGTAGGAGGTGTAGCGGGTGACGTAGCTTGACTTCGACACGCTTGTTCAGCAAAATCCGATTGATAATACAAATGTGTTGTTAAAATCGGCTGCGTCACTGGTTCCGAGGCAAAAGTAGGCGGTTTTTCTTGCTGTCCAGGTTCTATTTTTATGAGAGTGTGTGGCGGGATGATTGGTGGCATCATAGGTTGCATGATTGGCTTCCTTTTGTCTATTGTATGCTGTGGATGGGGCTGCGGTGGCGCGGGAGCTAATGTTACAAGTCGTGTTGAATGCGTGTGTGTATGTTGCAATGTAGCAGTAGATGCAAGAAGGTCACCTGGTAGCAACTGCAGGTGATGAGAGGGATGTGGAGCAGGTGGTAAAAGTAAAGGAGCAGAAGGATAAGGAACTCCTCCCCAAACGAGCGCGTGTGGTAACTCTGGTGTGGGCAATAAGAGTATTGTCCCCGACGCTGGTTCTCGTACCACCTGGTAACCGGAGGAGACCCCGCTGCCGACTGATCCGACCCCGACTGACCCTACGCCGCCCACCATCATGCTTTCCATTGATACTTGGGCTGAAGAGAAAGAAATTATTTCAAGTTAAAAAAAAGAAGACAGTAATGAAAAGCCTTATAAACGCTCCTGGCTCCAAAATCCTGGCTCTATATCATCAACGCTTTTTACCACAACAAAATAACAATTTTTTTGACCCAAAAACATCATCCTGGAACGTAATAACTAAAAATAATATTTCATTTGCACACAACTTTATGTATCTAATAAATAACGAACATATCTATTCTATAATTTCTCTTAATTAGCGGAGAACAGAACCACTTAACACTAGTTTCTCTCTGCCAATCCTAGTCTGTGGGACAAAATGTAATGTTATTTAATTGAAAGCATTATTTCTTTTATAAACTAGTTTATAATAAGATACTAGCATAGCATTCTTATACTATCTACTCGTAAAGGTAATTCCGATTTGTATTCATCGTAAGCACTTCCGGCGGCGAGCATGCTAAAATACTTGTGGGAATAAAAACTAAGATCTAAGGATCTTATTTTTTATTCCCACAAGTAATGATAAGACATTCTTAACATTTTTCTGTAGGTACAGGTACATACAGAAAAATAATAAAAATGTATTGTTTACTAATTAAAACATTATAGGTACATTAGTAAAAAGCTACCTCTCTTAAGATAAACAAATTACAGCTGTATTAAAGGTAAGTCAGTTTCTTGTTGATATCTTTCAGTTTATATTCAGTTCAAGGTGGGCTGTCGTAGGTATTAGGTAGATTTGTTAATTTCCATCTTTTTTAGCTAAAATCAAACTCAATACATTTGTACTTTTATTTACTCCTTCAGCTTGTATCCCGCTCATAGCAAGGCAGGCGAAGGGAATCTAGTGTTAAAACACTGCGTTCAATAAGACGCGTATTACCTCGTTGCCAGAGCGAGCGAGCGAGAAAAAAATACTGAAATAGATATAACCTAGGTATTTAAACTCTAAAACATTTTATCCAATAACTACCTATAGACCCTACCTACCTAAATGCAGGTCCTACCCACTCCTAGGGTCAATTGCGCATACAATAGTTAACGCAATATATAATTAATTGGCCCCAACCTTATACTAACATACCAATTATTTCTCTTAACAAAACAATCAACCACATGTGCTCAAACATCGAAAAAATCATCAAGGCGTGAAAACGAAACGAAATGCGATAATCGTTTTGACGTATTCCATTCGCGTCCTTATGTTAGAGTGAGATAGCAATATATAATTTGTTAATGAAAGACAGAGACGGGTGTATAATAGAGAGGCACCGGAATCGCCTCTTTAATCTACCGAATTAGAATTAAAAGGGATGACGCATCGCATACAAATCGATTTTTGTAAACGATTGTTTTCTTTGATAAATTATTTATGTCCTCTTTGTTTTGATTCGATTTAAATATGATCGAATATTTTCTTTTTTTTTTGACCGTAAGGAATAACGGTTGGTATGTTTGAAATGAATAAATTTGATTGTTGCTACAAGAAATGTAGTAATTCTGGCAACATTAAGTTTTTTCAGTTCCTTAAATATATAACTAATATTCGATCAGTTATTAAAACTTAACAAAACAAACGAAGAATTATCTACCTATTACCTACTCAATAACTGATAACTTACAAGGAATCTTTACACTCTGCCCCTCACTTGCCGCCGAATTACGGTAACATATATTGAGTGGCAGACCTCAACGCCGCCTTTGTCTCGACACCAAAGCGAAATAAGAAAATATTACCTAATTGTTTATAATAAAATTATAGAAAAGTCGATTCTATACATGAAAGATAGAAAATAAAAATTAGGTCGGTTAACATATCGATTATAAGCGAATATTACCTACCAATGATAAAATTTTCTATTATATTTCAGTTATTTATTCACTTATTTTATAATAGTTGGTTTTCATTGAAACAAGGATTAAGTAAAGATATCTATCTACATTTATATTAGTGACTGTTAGATTTCTTCTAATTCCAGGACTCCCCCAAGATTATAATCTGTTACTTTAACACATCCAGAGACCTACAATTGACCTATTGCTATTGTTGTGTTGTGTAGATGTTTACAATTATTGAAATTATCGGAACTCAACGCCGTACTTTAGTAGGTACATAATTCAATTAAACAACTCTATTTAAAAGATTCGATAGTGAGTTTTTTCCTTTGTTTTCCCATCTTTACTTTAACAAACTAATTCTTGCCTAGGTAACCTTATAATATTTTTGCTAAATTAACAGTAAATTGATTGACCACAAATAGGTAATCCAAAGATTAGGATGTAGGTATTCGTAGATCCGATAGTGTTTTAATCTTTAGTTGCCCATCTTTATTTGAAAAGGTTAAAGAAAACAATTTAATTGGATTCATTCTTGTCTACGTGTAGATAGATACCTACCTAGTAACTAAAAAAATCTAACCAATCTCATCATCAAATGACGGAACATAAGACACATACATATGTATTTTTGCTAAATTTACACTAAATTGAGTCACCAAAAATGTCTAGCCAACGATTAGAAGGTAAGTCCTTATGTAAGTCCATTAACGGGATTTTCGTAGTACCTAATTAACTTAAATAAGTTAAGGAATTGTTTACGTTTTATTAGTTTGGTCACGTTTTGGCCAATTAGCACCATGTTATTAGTTGAATGTTAATTAGGATATATCATTGGAAAGTAAAATATATCGAATATTAATAGCCATTATATTTTTATTACTAATGATTAAGTTTTGTTTTTGCTTACAGTCAAGAGTAAAATAAATGAAATATTCTATTAAAAACGACTCAATATATTTTTATAATTCCTTTTTGTCTTTTAATACGGTTATTAATAAAATAGTTTTTACTTAAACGCGCCATAATCGGTAATTATAAAATAGTTATATTTATTTATAGCCTTATTAAGGAAAGTAAAATATAAAATAAACAAAGGACATTAATCAATATATCTACTTTAATATTCACCCTATTATTATGGAATACAGATTATCAATTTGACGTGTTAAGTCAGTTTATTTTTTTTTATCTTTTTCACGATAATATCGCGTGAGGTGTCAAATTCATAACCGTAAAGTGTAAAGACTAACTATAATCGCCGGTAAAAAAAAACAAACAAAAGAACTAATTCACAACACTAAAAACGAAAGGGGCGGCAACTAATTAGATCCATCCTTTAGAACACGCTCGCCTCCGATTGGCTGAGACGTTGTATAGGCGGAGCTTAGGAGGTGGGACTTAAAATTTAGGGCAGGACTTAAGTCGAGTGGAGTTATCGATAAATGAGTTTTTACGATTATTTTTTGCATGTTTTTTCGGATGATGGATAATTTATGGGTCGGTAGTGACACGAGTTCCGCTGGCGTGTGGGAAGCGATTTGCTGGGTGATGGAATCAGTCAGTCAGTTTTACATTTGACTAGATGGTCACAAGTTGGATCTAATAGTTTCGGGTTACGTTTTATCTGTATATACAAGGTAGTATCATATTTTGTTACAAGAACACGCCATTAGATAGAAACATCTTAGTTTCATATAAAAATAACTTTTTGTTAAGATATAGATTTCAAAATATTTTACAGTGTAATGGGTTATTTTTTAAGACCAGTTTAGCAGGGTCTAATCTCTTTTGTTTATGTAGAAGTTAATATGAGGTTTATTTAATAATCAGTTTACGTAATATGTATTATATGAACGATAACTTTTGATAAATTTACAATATCTATTAATCTGTCCGCAATATCTAAGAGTGAAACTAATAATTTACTTCAGAGACAGTATCTGACACTAACACTTAACAGTATATCAAAATAGATGCACTTTTCTGTGATTTAAGATTGACAATAAAACGATTTTAATCTTCACATGTGGATTGTTTCCATATTTTAAGTTTTGAAAGATATTTAGAATGAGAGTCCTTAAATATTTTCATACAATTACCATTTATTGCATCCTTAACCCTAACAAAGACAAAGAAAATAAAATAAAACAACACGCCTTACAGAAACGAACATAATATATTAAAAAGTTAACGAGCCATTATCAAATTTCTTTAATAGATAACCAAATGATTTATGCGAAAATAATAAAAGTACATCCTTTGTCGACGAAACAACCACAGGCGCAAGCTAGTTCATTACGAAATAAAAATAAAATTATAAGAGCGTTGAAAGAAACCGGTGGCCGTAATAAACGGGATCGAGTGTCGGCCAAAAAAGCTTTTTTAAAAAACAAATTAGACCGACAGTGGTGGGAGGCTGATTACATCATTTATAGTCGGTCAAATTGAACACGCAACGGAATGTGAAACTAAACTTAAAGTACTTTGTACTTTATAAACTTGTGGAATTGAATGCGTAACTGTAACGGATTTTCATTTGGAATGAAGAAATATTAATATAAATTTTATTTATTTTCAAGGAAATGTGGTATAATATGAAAATTATCATATTTAAATAAAGAAATTGTATTTTAAATTATTTACCGAATACTTAAGGAACCGACTGTTTTGTTTTTGTTTAAAAAGTAAATTAGATCGACAGTGGTAGGAGGCTGATTACATCATTTATAATCGTACAAATTAAAGACTCAACGGAATGTGGTCCTGTAAACTTGATTTTTGTTGAATGTGTAACTGTAACGGCATTTTTAGGACGGAAATTATAATAATTTTAATTTAATTTAAAAAAATGTAGATCTCTTTAAAAAATATTACAAAATAAAAATTAAATTATTAAAATCCTTTTTTATTTATTTGTAATTTAAAGATATATTTAAAAAAAAAAATTGAAAACAGAACAAAAAGAAATGAAAGTAAAAAAAATATCATAAATACCAACCACCAAAACCAACTGATTGATCCGTTTTAGACCTTTACCGTTAGAAAAAAAATAAACCAAAAAAAAAAAATCTATTTAAAGTATGCAAAACTCAAATTTATTTTGGTATTATTCCCATTTAGTAGTGTAGGTAGAGAGAAACTAGTGTAGCACTCTTCACGTCATTCACAGTTCACGTCAAATTACGTGTTTGAGCGTAAGCCAATGCTGCATTTTGTGCCGTCTTCACCACAGCGAGGAAATACAAATAATTTATTCACCCTCATGGGAATCGAACCCACAAACGCAGCGTAACACCAACGCTGCTCGTACACCACGCTAACCAACCAATCAAAAAACAAATCGATAACCAAAAAATCGATACACAAAACTCGGTTGCAACAACACCAAAGCATCATAACTGTTTAGGAGGTCTTCTATCTATCCGATATTTGTATCATATGAGAAACGGCAAGCGAGCGCTAAAACGCCTCGCAATACTTGGCGCGCAGTTACCAGGCGAGCATCACTCCGTGGGAGGTTACGTTACCTGGGTACTGCCAGAGGGGCGCGGGGGTGGGGGTGGGCCACGCGAGGGGGGCGGGGCGGTCGTCGCACAGCACGTTGGCCACGCCCACCGTCATGGCCGCCTGCGCTGCGTCTGCAATGACAATGTGGTTGTTTTCAACGGTTTATATTTCTAGTAATTAATGATTATTTTATGTATATTGATAGGTTTATTGGAAATTATTTATATAAACGTGTGAAAAAGAAAATTTAACAAATATGGATATTTTCCAAATGTTATTACAAAACAAATCTACTATATTCAATTATTTTAAATATGGCATAAAATAAATAGGACATAATATTATTTTATTCAAGCATTTTAATCTATTATAGTATACCAAATGGCAATGGACAATGTCTCAATTTATTAAGAGAGTTTTATAGCAAATTTTTCAAGTGATTTACGAATAGAAAAACCTCTAAATATTAAAAAAAAACCTCAAAAGCTGTAAAAATCTCTTTATAATAAAATTAATAAATTAAATATAATTATAGTCGTAAAATTTGGTTATTCTAACATCCTAATATTCATTCGTTTATTCTACTTCCTTAGTAACAAATAATTCCTCAAATAGACGCAAACATAAGCATTAGGACTTTCCTAACGTCAATTCAAGTTTATTTATAAGTGTTTTCCTTCCTTAAACTGTTTTCTTCCTTAAACGTGATATCTAGATATATCATAGGTCGTGAGTTGACCTATGAGATAAATGCGGTAGTTTACAAATAATAGGTACGAATAGATCTAAAATTAGTCGGTGCATTGATGATATAATGTAGAGATTGTTGAATAAATGCCTACCTAGAATTAGAAATCATTTAACATACTATATATTTTTTTGCGAGATACATAGTACCTACCTATGTCCCCTACTTGGAAAGGTAGCTAGTGTAACGACACTCCTTTCCCCACTATTACGCCGCGCTACGCCTTGACATCAGAGAAGAAATGAAATGAAAATACGAAATATTTCATTTCCTCGGGTGGGAATCGAACACACACTGTCACGTTTACAGTCAGGCGCTGCCACTGGCTTCATTGAAGTAACTAATCTTAGTACCTAAAAGTACCTACAACATTTGGCGTCGTGATACAAATTACAACACAGAAGCCTAAGAATAAAGACGGTTACGTGATTCTAGCGGAGTATTTAGAGAAAACAAACCGCCCAAACGCCCTATAAATTGTTATGAAAATAATACATTGAAAAAAAAACAATTTCACGTTGTATCCCGCACTCTGCTGTGTGCGTAGGCCGAGGGAATTTAGTGTAGTGATAAGGAATTCTACACGAATTCTACAGGAATTGTGTGTTGAGTGGCGTAACTCAACCAGTCGCGTTTACAGTCACTGTCACATACTTATGCCCCTGCGCCAAACTGGCCTCAAAATAATATATAATAAAGGATATAAAAGTACATATAGGAATACCTACATAGGTAGTATAAAGGTGTGTAGTATAAAAACTTTAAATAAACGTTAAATTACATACTAAAATGGTTACAAATTTTTAGTTCATTCAGTAAAACTTATCAAACTAAGCGAAATTAACTTAACCTTAGTTTATTTATTTTCATAAAGTAATAAGTTATAATTTGACTTCCGTGTCACTATTAGAGGGCCAAGAAAAAAAGAAAAATAACCTTACCTATTTTTTATATTTTTAGAGTGTTATTCCACATAAGTATAGTAAAGAAAAAGCCATTTTTTTGACAAAGAATAAAAATTTTGACATTGCAGAATTTCAACCTACGCTTCTTGGACACCGTCCAATACGTGCTGACATTCAAGACATACGTTCCCATCAAACTACGTCGAAATTCATATACGTTTCTTACAACTTATTTAAGTTGTAAGCATCTATTTAAATAAGAAAATTTAATTTTAAAATGCAAGCATTCCATGAGGTCGTCGCGACAAAGCGGCATAACTTCTGACTGTAAACACCTGAGGGAAGTTCGATTTCAACTCAACATAAAGTACAGTCGAGATAAAGCGCGGCGTTGTGTTCCGCTAAACAACACATAATATTTCACTAGTGCTACGAGTGCGACCTAACCAGCTACAAAAAAAAACATTATTTTTAACTTGGCTGCACCACACTCTCGGGTCACCAGTAATTATAGTACGAGACTCGAGAGCTTGAACGTGATAAAACCAGTTTTAGTTCCGGGCTAACCCAATTGTAAGTTAAAAAATGTTTTCCGTTATTTTAAACGGTCGATAAATCTCTTTTAGTTGAACAATTTAAAACTAATTTCGATAATAATGGAAATTATGCTTTAGTTATCTTTATTCTTGATTTTATGGTTTTGAAATCAAAATGTTGATAATTATGTTTGTTCAATGGGTTTTAATAAGTGGTTTTTAATTTCTAGCCCATATAATAAATGTTGGTATTGTACATACATATATAACTGTAACTTAGAAAGAAGATGCCGTTCTTTCTAAAATAGGTGACTTCTGTTAATGAACGACCTGTGAATATTATACAATACCAATATTTTTTATATTCAATGAAACAATAAATATTTACTTAATAGTTTAATTTCCTCGCTCTGGTATGCCTCAAGAATTCGACGGAAAGTGGGTTACGACGGTGGCTTAATGGGAACAGAGTGTCTTATCACTAAAAAAATACTCGTGAAGGTAATATACACTAATAAGTGTATTAACTAATAATACACTGGTTTTTATTCAATAATACAAAGTAGGTAATATCATGTGTCTATAGGTTCGTAGGTTCAAATTAAAAACAAGAATGAAGAATCACATCAAGAATAGTCCACTATCTCTATCGAATATTACTTAAAATTACTTCAATGGAATTGAACCCACGCTCACCGTAAACATGCTTACGTACTTAATGAACTACCTACTCACAGAAGTCAATTTCATTAAATAATCAGTCGAGCACCAGATAACAGTATCATAACTATTATTTTATAGATAAGTGGCCAATAAATTTGATAAATCGATTTACTTTTCTTATAACCAAAGTTACGAGTAAATATTTGTAGATATCGATTAAAAATCGAAATGATCGATATGAGCATGTGTCCGGTTAATTGTTTATCCAACATTCCTAAAATATAATTTTTTTTTTCTAAATATTATTTCTTTTATATTAGGATGTCTAGGATAATTTTGGTAAAAAGCAAAAAAAAATTGAAAAAGGCAAGTCATTCTCTAATAAATTTAAAAAAAAATCTAGGTAAGTATATTTGTTTGGTATAGGCGTTCTAGAACATTTCGATCTTGAGATGCCGTTTTCATTCATATACAGATACCTATATCATTTATGAATTGAAACGACATCTCAAAATCGATCTCGATTGAGAGCGTTTTATAAACACGGGCCACGTTAATTACCTACTTCGATGTTGGCCGTTGTACCTGCAGTCAGTGTCATGTTCTATACATCACTCGTATTTAGAAATAGCTCTCAACACTGAGAGCGAGAGAGAGATTACGAAAACAGCATCTGTATCGCTCTCAACATCAAACAGTCAATGCAGGTGAAGCCGCAGGTAAAATTTAGTATACCAAATGAAAAATAATATAAATATAGGCACAAATAATAAATTAATAGGTAAAATTACCCAACTCAATGAGTCAGTATTAGATAAAGTACCTACTGGAACTAAATCTGTTTTAAAAACATTCCTTTATAAAGCCTTGTAATGTTTCTGCGAACTGATACAATATTGTTATGTAAACAGCGAGTTGTTTTTAACGTCGCGAATTGTTAGATTCCATTCAAAATGTACCTACCTACTGTTTTATGTTCGTATTGAATTTTATGAATGATGCTAATTGTTAATGCAGAGACAATTCAGTGTCAAGACACTCCGTTCTTTCATTTTATTTTATTAGTTGAATAAGTGAATATTTTATTGATAAGAAATATTTCATTGGCTAAATAACCACGCGTTGAGTGGCCGAAATCAACGCCGCAATTTGTGCCCTGAGAGAGTGGGAAAACGAAAATAACACATATTTCATTCACCCGAGTGGAAATCGAACTCCCAACCGTCGCATTCATATTCGCATGCCTGAGCCTCTAATGATAGATACAAAACTTCACATTCAACTCCTTTATCAGATATAATTTGATTATTTATACGCCACAAAACATTTGCGTTTGTAGCGAATAAATTCAGGGCACTAGTGTGGCGTGTTTACAATAAAATTGAAGAGTTGAAGAGTTTATAAATAATATTAAATAATTGTGAAATATCTCTACAATACTATTAGGTAGTACTATATAAACTATTGTCCTGATTCTTTTTTGTAAAGAATCTTTTCCCTAAATTTAAATTGTTGTTTATAGTATCTAAATGTCTATCTAATAGGTATTTTCCGATATCTAAATTCTGAACAAAAAATATTTTGAAATAATTTTATCTAATCTGAATTAATCTATTAACACCGCGACTGCAAATGAGAGGATTGTGGATACGATTCTCAATTAAGAATGTAAATTATTCAAATTTAGTGGATAGGACAAGACTTCTAAGCACGGCACTTCTAAATAGCCCAAAAATGGTGAAAAAGAACGATGAAATTCACTTCAAAAGTATACTTATTTATCTATCGAATAAATAAAACATAAATTGACGAATATAATCCTAAGTAAAGAAAATTTAAAAACACCTATGTAGGTATTATTAATATGTGGGGAACGGAGTGTCTTACAACTAAGTTCCCTCTGCCTACTCCGCTATGTGCGGGATAAAACGTGAAGCTAAAACAGAAACAGAAACAACTTCACTCTGTATCCCGCATGGGTATAGCAGGTTAGATAAAGACAACCTAGTGTCAAAACACTCCGGTCTCCGCTTATTACAAGAATTAATTAAAAACACGTATTGATTAGCGTATTATAACACCGCACACAAATATTGATAAAATACATGATTTGTAAAGAAAATAAAAAAAACAATATAAATAAAGTAAACTCCACAAACAAAATTCCCACAATGAGATGTATCGGAGCGGCAGCCGCGCGAGGAGCAAACGCTACGCAATAAGAGCACGTGCTCTATTGCCATCCCGCTCGCACGCATAGCGCTGTCCCTGTCGTTAGCTGTAATTACATAGAGTAAATGTTGTCAGAGAGTGTTTTAGTATTTTGTCTTTTTTTCTTCTTGTATTATTTTTTAAAAGATGATTGTAATATGAATTTTCTATCATTAAAACAATATAATTATTTTATTTACTCATCAAATTATTTTATATTTTTAGAATTATTTATGTATTAAGCGATATATATGTCAAAAGACATAATATAAAGATAAATAGTAGTAAAACATTTTACTTTAACTACTTTTACTAAATTTTACTTTTAAATAATGAAACAAAAAAAAACTCTATAATAACATACTCTGTGCAACCTATCAGTTGACCTTCACATTACCATCTCACTCCAACACCAGCATTCCACACGTAAGTCTGTCTCGCACGCAAGCCTCGCTGCTACACACCTCCTCACAACCGATGATAGCCTAGTATCACGCGCGCTGAAGAAAAGGGTTTATCCGACGCCGAATATCTGTCGTTCCCCTAGGATTTTCCGACGTATCGAATAAAATAAATTTTCCGCGATTATCGCTAACGATTGTCAATGAAAAATCGATATCACGAATCCAATCAATAGTGACGTAACCGAATTTAAATAAAATTTTCAAAGTATTGTTGTTAATTTAGTTTTTTTTTATTAATAATGGGTTTTTTTTAGGTTTAGATCTAGGTTAAATTAATGAATCTATTCTAGAAATAGACCGTCGTTGCGCGGTCAGCGCGGCGAGGCGTAGTGTAAATAGAATGACGGTATCGGCCGCCTGCAGCCCGGTATTTAGCGGTATTGTAACGATGCCGTATCGATTCTACGTACCGCATCAGCTGATGATAATCAGAATTTGCTGTACTGTACCGATTTTGATTATAAATAATAAGTATAGTTAACTAATATTTGGGAATCAATTATTTTAAGACATAATTATAGTTTGAAAAAATATTAAATATCAAATTTTCGAATTTTACAAAATGATATCTATGCTAATAAAAATAATATCTATGCTAAAATTTAAGATACTTTTTAATGTTCTATTTAATAATTAAATAAAAATACATAGTACATACATATATAGTAAAAATTAACAAGCAACGTAACTAATTATACCTATTAATTTTCTTAAAATATATTTCACATATAATAAATACAGAAAGAAAATGAAAGAAACGTATATTTTTTTAACCCAGTGGAATTTAACCGAATGCCTCTTGAAAACGGTTGAGTAGCGGAATAGTCTAATCATTCATAGCAAAATTATAAACAAAATAATGACAATCACATTAGGTAAGCTACCTACATTATGAGAGTGAACTTCATTTAATTCATTAAATTAAATTATTATTTATCAAATAATAATTTAATTAAAACATACAAACGAACGCGACGATTAAACTCAAGAAACTTGCAATATCATAATTAATACTCAATAACATAATTAATTAACAACACTATTCCAACAACAATAAGTTCCAAATTCAAATATCCAAATAGTATTAAATTTGAATTATTAAGAAAGTTTATAAAAAGCGAGAGGGGTTACACAAAAAAGTACCAGGGCGGCATATAGAGGTGGCGGTGGCGTGACGCGGGCTTAGACACAACAATGTGACATTCACGCGGCAACTGCGCACTAGGCGGCTGCCAGGTAACGGATGATAAAGGGTTTACTTATGTTTAGAGGCCGTCACGGCGGCGGCGCAAGCATGTGACTGTAACGCGACGGATGTGTTCGATCCCCACTCGAGGAAGTGAAATATTTATTGGCGTCTATATTTCCATTTCTTCGCTCTGGTGTCGAGGCAAAGCGCGGCGTTGAGTTCTGACACTCAACACGCAATGCCTCCAGAATTCGGCAGAAAGTGGGAAACGGAGTGACACTTGGTTCTCTGTGCATACCCACCCTGCTATGTGCGGGATTCAGCCAGAAGCTGATTTATTTTGCAGGATAGGCAGAGGAAGCCTGGTGTTTATACACTCCCCTCCCCACTTCACGCTGAATTCTAAAGGCATTGCGTATTGAGTGTTGGAATTCAAATGTTTGTTCCCTGTGCCTACCCTGTTATGTGCGAAATACCGCGTGGAGCTAAAAAATCTTTGGTCCGATTAATAATATACCAAGGTAATATATGCTGTGGATCNGGTGGCGTGACGCGGGCTTAGACACAACAATGTGACATTCACGCGGCAACTGCGCACTAGGCGGCTGCCAGGTAACGGATGATAAAGGGTTTACTTATGTTTAGAGGCCGTCACGGCGGCGGCGCAAGCATGTGACTGTAACGCGACGGATGTGTTCGATCCCCACTCGAGGAAGTGAAATATTTATTGGCGTCTATATTTCCATTTCTTCGCTCTGGTGTCGAGGCAAAGCGCGGCGTTGAGTTCTGCCACTCAACACGCAATGCCTCCAGAATTCGGCAGAAAGTGGGAAACGGAGTGACACTTGGTACTCTGTGCATACCCACCCTGCTGTGTGCGGGATACAGGCAGAAGCTGATTTATTTTTTTTAATTTTACTTAGGTTTTTTCCAGCTTCGCACTTTATCCCGCATTTAGCAGGATAGGCAGAGGAAGCCTGGTGTTTGTACACTCCCCTCCCCGCTTCCCGCTGAATTCTAAAGGCATTGCGTATTGAGTGTTGGAATTCAAATGTTTGTTCCCTGTGCCTACCCTGTTATGTGCGAAATACCGCGTGGAGCTAAAAAATCTTTGGTCCGATTAATAATATACCTAGGTAATATATGCTGTGGATCAACACCCAGCACAATATCATAAAAGAAGGTCATAAAGAAAAATAATAAACATATTATCCATACCTATATTACAAATTCAAAAGTAACTCTGTCTGTCTGTCTGTCTGTCTTTTACGCAGGATACTTTACAAGGATACTTTTTTTTCTCATATTTGTAATATTTTTGATATATACCAATATATTAAAATACTTATTAATTTGACATGCAATTTATTCCGCCATATTAATAACAACCGCCGCTATGACCGTTGCTAAGCAACGATTTGCAAAGTTTGTTGTTAGAAAACGTCACCTAAAATGAACTCCTACCTAGAATGACCTCTCTATTGAAAACTGAAAGTAATTTCATAAATATGTTTAATAAATATTCGTATAGTTCAAACGGGCGTAGCCGCATTCGGGTCCACTAGTATGAAATATATTTGAAATATTATCTCCATCATATTTTTTATTCTCAGGCTTAACTAAAAAAGCATTTGCACAAAAAAAATTAAAAGAACCCTAAAAAAACATCTCAAATTATCGTCAACTTCTAAGCAACAAACTAACAGCATAGATGACATTCTTTACGTAAACATCCGTGGGGCAGATAACGGTACTTTTCACCCTTAGAAAGTGTATGAAAATGAAAAATCAATCTTATTCGTACGCAATAAGGTTGAGAATAAGGTGCGAATTTAAATTAAATTTTCTAATTTTTACAAACGCATTTACTAAATTGAATGTTGTATGGTGGAAAATATTCTTCGTTAGTGAAATTTTGAATATCTACCTGAATATTTAAAAAATTAAAGAAAAATTTCAGACTCCACGCTATTAGTGTATTTTTCATCTAAAATCTTAATGGAGGGTAACCTAGGTATCTAAAAGTAAAAATCCGAGGTTTAAGTGTGGTTTGACACAATCAAAACTCGGTATCGGCATCTATACACTAATTATAAAAAAAGCAAGTTTTCCATACATATTTATTTTTTCCAATCACTTTTCATATTGTATGCATATAAAAAACCTAATATAATTTTTTAAAGTAAATTTTTAGTTGAATATTTAAAGTTGTATAACCTTAAAATAGGTCACCGGAGTATTAATTCATACAGTTTATAGGCGATAGCATGCATTTTAAACAGGTTTCGTTTTTAATTAATGCAGGATAAATTGATTAACTGATTAAATTGGGATTACGTAGGTACAAATTGTATGTTTTTTATTTATTTTTCATAGCTTCACGCTGTATCTCTCTATAATACTGTAGTACAGTAGTGTAAGGTATAATTACATTTGGGGAACCATTTTCCAATTGGTAACATGAGGGAACTACTTTCCGTCAGATTTCGACATTCCGTCGACATTCAGTGTTGAATGGAGTAGAGTACACTCAACACGCAATGTCTTTAGAATTCGGCGGAAAGTGAAGAACGGAAGTATCATAATGGGAACGGAGTGTTTTACACTAGGTTCCCAGGTTTCTTTTGCCTACCATGTATTGTGCGAGAAGCAAAAGAAAAGTAAATCAGAAATAACACTAGTTTCACCTGTCTACCTGTTATATGCGGGGTGCAGCTTGAAGTTGAAAAAATATTAGTAAAATAGAGTCTACATTGAAAATATATTTTCTGCTTTAACAATACTTTTTTTAAAATAATAATTTTAAATCATACGGCGACCATCAATCGCCTATCGCTCGTCCGCACTGTGTTTTCTGTCATCATCATTCAACATCAAAGTTACTATGACAGGAAAATGAAGATATTTGTATTTAACTGTCTGTAAATTATGAAAGTACCTACTGCCTATAGTTTTAATTTTGTACGTATGTCCTATTGACAAATATCTTGATACCGATAGCTCTAAAATTAATGAACCAATAAAGAAACTTGGACTATTACCTTAGTTAGAATATACATCACTTTTACTTGTGTAGAATATCATAGATAATTAGAAATGGCATTAAAAATAACGTATTATATTAATATCTTTCTCAAGTTAACTAAATGTAGTTTTCCCATTTTTGTATTTTTTTTTATTTTTAGCTTTACTTAATATAGCAAGGTAAGCGGAAGGAACCTAGCATTAAGACATAGGTACACTTTGTTCCCCATTCTCCGCCGAAATTTCGTGGCATTGCGTGTTAAGGGCCTAATTCACGCCCACTTTGTCTAATTACTAGAACGAAGAAATTAAAATGTTAAATATTTTATTCCCCGAATGGAAATCAAACCCACAATCGCCGTGTTTGTTATCACTGTTGTTTATTTTCTAAATATTTATACCTACTATTAATAAATACCAATATATCTCATATTTAATTTTGTCAGTAGCTTTAATACCCAGAATGTTAGAAGATAGACATACAAGCAGATACACTGGGGGAGTGAACGCTCCCTAGCACCGAGGGTCGCTGCCGACTGAGAATTTTGTCTTGTTACACGTTTGTTTTTTACATAGGGCTGGTAAAATGTCACATTTAGATTGAGTTTTATTTAAAAAATATATATATCTGTTTGTTTTACTCACTTTTCGGGAAATTCGTTTTGTCATTATCGTAATGTACAGAAAGTAAACTCAAACCCTATATATTTTGACTAAGCAGCGAATATCATTCATGGAAACGAAGTATAAATCGTCGTATCTTTGGATATGCGTTGGCTTAGGAGTTCATTTTTTTCTGTGCTCCAAGGGATCGTACACAGAAATGAATATTAGATATTAATTTTATCTTGATACCTCCATATCATCTTGAGATATCTGACTGTCTGATAACAAAGTTATCTTAAAAGCATTCCGTTTTTTTATTACGAGGTACGAAACTCTAAAAACGTAACTATATTTGAAGATATCATATTTTTCCTAAATTAACCTAAAATCATCTAAAAATAAACAAAATCTATTTATTTTATCTAAAACAGAGGGAACCCTACGGCGGGAAGTTCGCCAAATGTTTGTTACGGGCGGCCGGGCTCGGGCCGAACTGCCGCGACGTGATTAGAAATACTCCACGCTACAACGGCCCTCGATGTCTGCGTTGGTATTACGCACTTATTATATGTACCTTTGCTATAATAAGTATTTAAAATATATAGCGTCGATTCGGTGGTGAACAGAGCCAACTCATATAGTGCAAATTAATCGATAATGATCAATATAATGATATCTTTATCTCTAGCAAAGGAGAACAACGTCTTTGCATATCTCTTTCGCTTCGTCCACTGACATGAACCTCTTCAAATATCATCCAAGGAGTATTCATGCTTTTTACATAAGCTGCCTAACATTCCAGTAGGTACCTATCAGTCGACCTCCGAGAACACACGAAGTTCAACCGCTCTTGCTTCACAAATCTTTTTACTCATTCTTCAAAATAATAAAAGATCAAATAGAAACGAAATGTTACTAAAATTCGATATGTATATTATTTTGCTTAGAAGTATTAGAGGCTTTATTTATTCTTTATTTTCCGAATTTTGAATGCGTTAGGCGGACCTCAACGCCGCGTTTTGTCTCGGCACCAGAGCGGAGAAATGAAAATATAAATTTAAATAAATATTTCATTTTCTCGAGTGAGGATTGAATCTATGACCAGTCGCTTATACAGTCACACCCTTGCATGGGCGCAGGGGCACCTGCACCACGACTGGTCTTTTTTTTAAACAATACATATATCACTTCATTATTTAGTCATACACATTGTTATCCAAGTACTTAAAAGGGTAAAAAGCCAAATAATAATTAGAGGCACCTTCACTGCCATTCGGTATTATAATAACAACGTTATTAGAATAGGTATTGTGTATAAATCAAAAATAATATATTTTTCTGACATTATACCCCACCGTGGACCCCTGAGCCGTTTGAACCTACATACATACATATATATAACAAATAACAATGATTTTTCTATACTTGGTCATGCCATGGTTTAATTAAGAAGCCCCGAATGCTTCTCTAATTTCACTATTTTAATTAACTCCAAAATAAACTTTATTTCTATTAACATAGAGTTTAATTCAGTATGTGAGTGTGAATAATAACGTGTTTATTGCCGTATGAAGAAGGGTCGCTTGGGGTAGGACGATAGATTATCGATTTTTCTATTCGCCGGAACGAGAACCTATTCATTAATAATATGTCTAAATTGCTTTTTGAATTGATATTTATTTATTTATTTTTGAGAAATAAGAAAGCATCATGATCCTTTACACAAGTGTTTATTACTAGTAGGTAGAGTCTAAAATAAAAAGAAAAAATACTCAACGCGAAATTTCTTGGAAACAGGGCGCTGCCTGGAGAATGAAATATCTTAACACTAGGTTCCCTTTGTTTACTCTGATATGCAGGAAAAAGAGAGAACCTGTTTTTTACAAAACGAAAGGTACAACCCATTAATTCGTAGAGCATAAAATATATTTTTTAAAAAAGTTCCGTCACTCTACATGTCTTATCTCGAGAATCAGGCATTACGTGTGGAACGGAGTGTCTTAACACCAGGTTCCCTCTACAATGCTATATGCGGGAAGTGGAATGAAAGCTGAAGCTATAAAGAAACAGACATCTAAGGTAGTAAAACTCGCTCTACCAAAACCAGAGCAGCTTCTTCTTATACTGTACTCTAATACTGTTCTTACTTCCTCAAATATATATATTATACAGCGATCGCCTCATAAATTCAGATTTAATTACACATTATCACAACAGGCGGTACTTCATAATTATAAGTTTTCTTAAGAGCTCTTATCTATGGTATATAGTACTTGTATGAAAGTAATTAAGTAATTTTGAAGTAATAAAAATCTATGTTTATTTCTATAGAACAAAAAACATATAATTGGGTGTAAGTAGTGTGTAAAATGCATATGTTCATTTCTAATCCATTGTTGTTAGGTATTCGTTTTTCTAGAGTTAATAAAGAAACTTATTATAATTGAAACTACAATTTTTTTTCTACCACAGTTTCATGTATTTTTATATCGCATATATTACCTATATATTTATTGTTTGGTTATTGTAAGCATTTACCGGTAATGTACGTTAATTATAAGTCGGTAACAATTAAGTGGCAAAGCTTAGTAGTGGAAAGAGTTATTTTCACTCTGGTTATAAGAGAAGAAGTGGCGTTGAGTTTTGCCACCCAACACTCAGTGTATTAACAGTCTCTGTGTAACCTTACTAGGTATATGCGGAATATAGCGTGAAGATAAAAAAATAAAAGAAGCTAATGCCTTATTCCAGTGAATGGCATAGCTCATACATTGTATTAAATTAAATTTGAATTGGTATTTTTGGGAGCACCATCCAAATTTCGAAACGTTGCATTCAATGGTGGAACCCAACCAAAAAGAGTACCCATAACCATCGCGTTCACAGTCCAACGCTGTCCCAATACACCAAAGTGAGCTTTCATAAAGCTATAAAAGCGGTACAATTTACAGTGGGTAGTTAACTATAAAAATCTGATTAGCATATAATTGGTAAGGTGCGTTTTTCCTGTGCGAATTAATTCTAGATAATATAGTAGTTTTTTGTTTTATGTACTTATGTGGTTATATTAAAATGGCTTTTCTAAAGTTTATTTAGCCTTCTTGACACCGTCGGACTGTAAATGCGGTGATTAGAATAAATTAAGGCCATTTTCCCGTTCTGGTGAGACAAACACGGCGTTTAGTTACGCTATTCTTTCTTAGAACTAATTAGAATGTAAAATAATTATTCTATTTAGAATTGTTCCATAGTATCGTTTATTTCATTTATAGTCTGTATAAATGTAAATCTTATTTGAAACATTTTACTATAGGTATCATAGTAAAATCTAATTTATACTAATTGGATATTTTTATATAAAAACACTAGTGAGCCCGGACGCAGCTACGCCCGCTTGAACTATACGATTATTTATTAAATATATTTATGAAATTATTTTCGGTTTTCAATAGAATTTGTAAGAAAATATAAACCAATTATTAAAATAAGTAAAAAAAGAATAATAAGTGGAGATTAATTATTAGATAAAACATTTGATATATACTTTGACTTTAATAATTTTTGCGAACAATATTAAATAAAATCTGAAATGATTAAAATTACGATATTTTAAGTGTATAACATCGGCTTAGATAACCGATCTGAGATAAATTAATATGTAGTAGTAGTAATAAGCAGCAAATAATTAAATAAAAATTAACAGTAATTCGAAAATATATAAAAATTTACAAAACCATCAAAGTCATACTATACCTACCACTCGTAGGCTAGGTCATTCCGAATCACTGACATCTCCTTAATTAATTAATCGAATGTTATACAGTAAACTATAATTTCAATCTAGATGAAATGCTAAAAGTGACTATTATATTTATTTTCATAAGGATGAATNTACCGTACACTCTCCTTTGTGTGTTTCCCATTCAACGTGACATTGGCGAAGTGATTAGTGCTGAACTGGCACGCTCGGATCGCCATAATTAAAGAACAACAACAATTAAAAGTTACTAATTTAAGCGGGAAGACATATTTGGCCCTCACATTCGTGAGGTTACACGTGTTGTAGTCGATGTGATTTGTTACTAGGTTGTTAATAGATAATTATTGATTAAAGATGTAACCAACTATGTCGCGTGGAAATACATTATAATTATTGGATAACTCCAAAGTACGTGCAACCACTTCTAAATTTACTTTTCCAGTAGTAGCTCCGAACGACATCAGGGCCTTGGTTCTCTGACTATCGGCTTTTACAGCGACACCGGTTGGGTAGGGAAGAGGGTACTCTGTCCCTGATGAAAAGCAAGCACTATGTGGCTGCCTGTGAGGAAAATTAAATAGAATGCATCGGCCGGAAATCGAACCTGGGCCGGCCGTGTGGCGGCCGAGCATTTTACCACTGAACCACCGATGCGTGTAAGGTAGGCGGGCGCGGCGGACGCAAAACGTCGCGGGGGGCGGAGGGACGCATGGCGAGTGGCGAGCCGTTTCGCAGCAAGGATTTTTCGATATTTTAACAACTTCTAAAGTACTTATTAAAATGAAAAACAGTAAAAGACAGTTTTGATCTACATTAAATGGCCAACGTAACTAATATACTTATTTATATGCTGAGAGCATTTCTCTAAAACTATTCGCAGCTTCGAAATAGTGTAAAAAGCAAATTGTATCTTCGTTTAACGTTAAAAAATAATAAAGTATTTTAAAGGATAAAGATTAATACCATTATGGAAAAATATCCCTCACATTAAAAAATATATTGAAATTATTATTTTTTAGACAGAAATATGATCACTACACGTTATCCTTAAAAGATACGAATATGCTGTCGCGGACTTTTTTGTAGATCTTATTAAGAGGAACAATACTCCAGTACATTATTTTCATGTAGTACTTACCATTAAAGCAGCGCATGCGCGAAAGTGTCTCAGCGGGTAGGACTTTATACACATTTATCGTATTTATGTTAATTTACAAAAGAATGTACAAATAATAAACTATATATAAACCTTCCCTGAGAAATAATCAACCTAATGGTGAAAACCGCATCAAGATCGGTTGGGTGGTTTAGAAGAAGAGTTAGAAACAACAGACAGACACGAAAAGCGACTTTGTTTTATAAGATATAGGATTTATACAAGATGAAATAAAAAATTATTGATTAAAATTGTTTATGTCCGATGCGCTTTAAATTAAATAAAAATACATAAAAATGTAGGTATAAACGTTAATAAGTTTCTTAATTTGAGACATCGCTTGTTAAGCGGCGGAACTCAACGCCGTACTTTCCATACAGGCCGCCATTTAAACATAAGCGTTTAGTTAATTAGAATCACTGTCTAGCTAAACTCTTTCTTTTAATATACCTATACATTTTGTCTAATAACTTTATAGTTCTCAGTACTTATTACGCTATCAAGATGGACGCCAAATTTCCTTGAAAAATAAAAAAAAAGGGTATACACCACGCACTATATTAGGTACGATAAATGGTAATAAAAACACTATAATTGCAAATTTTATACATACATTTACTTAGTATAAGCAGGCTATAATGATGCAGAAACATCTGCTTTCTGATTGACAGGTGATTTTATTAATTACATATTATGTTTTCTACATGCAGGTACCTAGTAGTTATCGATTTATCGCCGTTTAATTACTATTATACGGCAGTTATAATTAAGTATACGAATACTAGAAGTTACTAAGTATTCCTTGGATTCACCCAACGCCTTGCAGAGTGAGGAGTTCAAAGCAGTTCCTGGGACTTAAGGCCGAAGTGTAGATTTAAAGGGGGACCTATTGGACCTCGTCTTTCTGGCTAGCAAAATTTGCCTTGCGATTTATTCCAGTAGCGGTCTAAAAATAAATCGATATTTGAAGTAAATGGAAGAAAGTGTTTTCATTGTCAAATATGGCAGATGTTGTCGTGGTCTAGTGCTGACGGAAAATACAGTTGAATTAAAGAGTTCGCTCTTAAAAGAGCAGGGAAATGTTAGTAATTTATTCTCTCTTTAGCAAGGTTAGCAAGAGAACCTAGTACTAGTACAACAAGAGAAAGAAGAAACAGAATACAGTAGTAGTAGTCAAGACACTCCGTTCTCCTCTTTCCATTTAAATTTGAAACGCGTGTTGACAAGCGAAGCTTAAGGCCGCGTTCTGTCTTACTAACTTACGCAGGGAAATTAACCAAATTTCCCGGAACGGAATCGAACCCACAAACACCACTTTTACATTCACACCGATCCACAATTGTCTCGATTACCATAAAGGTAATTGTTTCAAACGAGTTACACCCATAAATCTCATGAGCATCGCAAACAATCGCTAACGATCTTTTTACATGCAAAATTAAATATAAGCTTCAGTGGGCAACGTGGAGGAAAACCACAATTATAGCTAATTTATCATTTATTTATGTGTATGTATGTATTTGTGCATGTAGTGCGGAAACAGCCGTTGTTCTATTTACGACGTAAAGGTGTTAAAAACAATTTAAGTTTTATAAATGAATTCATTTCTGTAGTATTTTAAATAAAATATTGATTATGCTTTGTTTAAAATATTTTTATGTTACTTTGTTTTAACATGAATTATATATATATAAAGACATGTCCTTTATCCAAGTAGATAAGGCGTGTTACTATAACGTATTATTTTTTTTTTAAAAAAACTGTAATTTTTTTTATTTGCAACTGTAGACTAAACAATCTATATATTTTGTAGGTAGGTGCATGAAATTAAATAGACGAGAACCAGTGCCAAGACACTCTGTTGGTCCAAAAAACAAACAACCTTATCAACATCTTCATTACCACTGCCAATCCTGCTATGTGCGGGATATAGCGTGAAACTAGAGAAACGTTAAGTCAAGCTGCCCGCAATGTTAACTTACATTTACATTCTAATAGTATTTCTAGACACGAAAGTGATTAACGCAATAAAATACTCACACGATAACAATCGTTTTACTATAATTATTTCACATACGTTTCTAGCTTTTACCAATTAATTAGAGTAAATAGAATAGAAAATTGAATCTATTTATTTCACAATTTAGAGGGGAATCTCTCTTTCTCCTCACAATTTAAAAAGTTAAGAAGGAAGTTTAAAGTTTAAAGGGATTAACTTTCACCAGGGATTTCGCCCTTGTCAAATAAAAACAATGAAATAGTAATAATATCTTGATAATAACAGCTTCTATATAATAATACTTTCTTGATAAATGCAGTACACAATTTTTTTTTCAATTTCAAGCAATAGTTCCTGAGATTAGCGCATTCCAACAAAAAAAACTCTTAAGGTTTTAATAATATAGTGTTCACGTTCAGTTTTATGTATGAACATACACTACTATGGCTTATAAATATTTATTTGTGTTTTTAACTGTTATTCTATCCAGAAAGTGCAAGTTCTTTAGTAATTAAATAGAATAAAGAAATTCACGTAGATATTAAGGGCCTAAGAATGTTTTATTTTTGCTTTTACTCTCCTAAAATACATGATATCGGTCAAACTTATATTCATAAATCAAGTTTTACAATGAATGCAAATAAATAAACATCAACAGCAAATGAATGAATGAACAAAAAATATCTTACAAAATAAACTAATTAACAAATCAAAAAGTCATGCAAAAATGTTCATTATTCCTATCGCATTAAAGACTATCTATCTAACTAAACAACTAAAAAAAAAAGGTTTATTTTTTTTCTCAATCACACCGTTGTAAAATACATAGTGGTACCAGGCGTACAGATGTAGTGAGGAGTGCTGTTTACTGTGACGTCACAGCGGCCACTGAACTACCGAAAGGTCTTGCGAACCGGTACAAGCGTTACAAATTGGACTATTCATTTATATACTACGCTCGACGAGTCGTGACCGCCATGAATTTAGCTGTAGATGGTTAAGTTGATTTAATTTAAGGATTTTTTAAAAATAAATCAGCTTCACGCTGTATCTCGCACACAGCAGGTTACGCAGAGGGAACCTAGTGTTGGATTTTTCTTATATTTATTGATTTCTTCCCAATTGTATAATACTCAAAAGTTCGGAAAACCTAACTTCAGGGCGGCCTCGATTAGTCAATCGTAGGGTTTAACTTATACCAGCAATGTTATTTAACTTTACTGAATATTAATATCGCTTATTAGATGTAACAACGACGTAATTGATACAAATACATATGCTGATAGACTCCTGGAATATTTGAAAAATGGGATATAGTCTAGTGCCAAATATATAGCCATAATAGTAATTAATGTTAGTACTTACCAATGTCATGTAATCTCTGATTGTCCTTCTGTGATAGCGCTGCGTAGATCCCAGCGTCGCCCACCCTCTGCCTTGCCACCGCTATCCCGACAGGAATTGAACCTAGGACAAGTCAAATATATAAGTTTATATTTAAAAATGTAATTTCACGCTGGTTCCCCACATAACGGGATAAGGGAACTTAATTTTAAGACATTGTTTCCCGCGCATCGCCTAATTTTTACGTTATGTTTTGAATAGCAGAACTCAACGCCGCGCATTGTTTACCTGGGATGCAAAATGAAAATAATTTTAGTATAATTATTTATTAGAGTCCCCACTCCTCTGGGACTGCCTCTTTAATATTAAGATGTATAGATATTAATTTTGAAAATTTAATATCCATATATATAAGCGGCCTTGTTTTTTTTTCGCCTAAAATTCTGTAGAGGGTGTGACGGTAACGTGACGGTTGTTGGTTCATCGAATTAAACTATTAATAAATAATAATAATTCATCGTGTCAGTGGGATGATTCCCACTGACACGATGAATTATTGTTATTTATTATTTATTAATATTTTCATTTCTTCGCTCTGGCAACAAGACAAAAAAAAGTCTGGTGTTGAGTTCCGCCACTCTATATACGCAACGCTTCGAGAAATTCAGCGTAAAGTGGGGAAACAGTGTCTTAGTATCTACTAGGTTCCCTCAGCCTACCCTGCTATATGCTGGATACAGTATAAAGCGGATTCTTACAACTCTGTAAGTAATTACATTCATGATTTTTTAAAATGAAAAACTAAATAAATATCAGAATAACTAAAACAAAGTATTTTTATTAATTTCAAATAAAAAATCCTCATTTACACCGTTTCTTATTAAACGAAAACTAAACTATACTTACTTACTACTATTATATATATATATACTACAAGGCCGCCTTCATCCTCTGTCTCATATTGCATCATCATGCCTATAAGTACTAGGAACACATGAAGTGGTAGCAAGCTCTTTGTTGTTTGTAAGTATATAAAGAAAGATATTTTAACGCTATCTTGGCTCGAATGTGTTTTCTGATCTTGATAATTATGGGTTCAAATTCCACATGTTGCTATTATCTATATTTTAAAAATATGTTTTTTTCTTATCTACTTAGATATATATAATTTACTTTTATGCAAATTTGAATGAGAGATGACAGAGCTAATCTAAATAGGAATTAAAGTTCACGACTTCTAGGTACACGTCATAAGTCTAGATTACTAGAGTGGGTATATAATAATATATTTATATAACTTTGTGAAAAATTAAATGATAATAAAAGAGATAAATTGTATAAGGATTTTCTTAATAATTTAATTGAACTTTATTAAGAAATCATAAATAATATTAAAATCATGAATATTAATAATAATAATGAATACTATTTTTCCGTCAAGAGCAGTGTGTCTATATAAAATTGAAATGACAAATTTTCCATACCAGTCAGTCATTTGTTGGAGGAAAAGTTTCGCAAACAGCTGTGTCTTTCAAATCACTAGGCTGGCATGAGTCTACAGGAGTTTGTTCGAACCAACTACCTTATTGCGCTAAAGTTTGATCTAATTATTAACGACATCATCATCTTTTGTCATTAATAGAGTGTCTTTTTCTTTTTATATAACGAATAACTTTTTTAAAAACTTCGTTCGCACGGTCAACTAGAAATAACTTCTATATATCGGAATATTTAACAAAACGATTTTTTCAATTCCAATTTCCAGTAGTTCCTGAGATAAGATCAACCAGTTAAAAATGATAAGAAGCTTCTAATAAAAAAAATAAGTATAAGTTGATTTGGTATTAATTATATACATATTGACCGTTCATTCCATGTATGCATAAGTAATACAAGTGGCGCAGTGGCACAGCGTATGACTGTAAAGGCGACGATTGTGTTTTCGAATCCGACGGGGGGTAATAATAAATTTTCAATATTTCCATTTCCCATCTCTGATAGGTCTACTATATAACAAGACACCGCCACGCAACGTCTCGAAAATTCGATGGAAATTGAAAAACGGAGTGTCTAATCATTATTACCTTTCCTATGTCGAGCCTGCTTTACCATACCAGCGTAAGCGAAGCTAAAAAAAACTTCTTGCAAGTCTTCTTTGAAACTTTTACACCGAAGCAACATTGCTTCTAAAGTACCAGGCTGTCATAAAGTAATAAGAGCGTATCTAGTTTAAAGCTAGTAGTAGTTTAACTAACTAGGCTTATCTGAGTATCGCCCAAGCCACGCCTAACAGCCGGTAATGACCGTGGTGTGCCAACACCAATTTCACGTCTCATAAACATTGCTTTTAATTTATATATTTTTTGTTTTTTTTTTAGGTTCACGCTGTCTCCCGCTTACGGCGGAGTAGGTAGTGGGAACCTTGTGTTAAGACAATCCATTTTCGATTCTGTACTACATTTACGAGACAGCGTGTTTTTGTTTTATAAAGATTTTTCTTCTTATTTATTCATCGTTTTAAACATTAAATTCGTACATTGAACTACTAGTTAAGTTCTTTTTTTTACACTTTAA
Organism: Heliconius nattereri; assembly: GCA_013403645.1. Taxonomy (NCBI): domain Eukaryota; kingdom Metazoa; phylum Arthropoda; class Insecta; order Lepidoptera; family Nymphalidae; genus Heliconius; species Heliconius nattereri. The sequence continues at coordinate 1,696,068 of JAAIXI010000245.1, read as the reverse complement.
ATTAATCCAAGAAAGCATTTTTTTTTTTATTATTAAGGTTGCGTGTAATGATTGATAAATATAAACACAAATTGGAATATTACTAGAATAGGTAGAGGGAACCTATTGTTAAGACACTCTGTTACTATTTTTTCGCTCAATTTTTCCAGATATTGCGTATAGAGTAGCGGAACTCAACGCCGTTTACACTTATCTAACAATAAAATTTACCATTATTCAAAGACGCAGGTATGGGCGGTTGCTCAGGCTTGTTCCCAGGGCTAGCTTGCTCCAGCTTGACTGCAACCAGTTCGGATACGTGGACGTGCTGTGGTTCTCTCTTCACTTGCACTTGCAGGTTCTGACCCGCCACGCCGAGCCAGGTGACCGGATTTGTACGGCTGCAGCCACCATCTGTGTGAATGACCTGAGGGAAAATTGTATTTGTTTTATTAAAAAGTACAGATGTATAAAGATTTAGTATATTATTTCCTATCAATTTTGCATAAATGTTAGTAGTTTAAGGTGAAAATATACTGTTAAAAACGAAATTATGGATACGACATATAAAATAAGTAATTATTTTGGTTATGGCAAATAATAAGCAAAAATTTTAATTTAATGGTTATTCCAAGTGTATGATGACAAGTTACATACTATGTCACACAAAATTCTCCCCCAAAAGGGGAATCGAACCTTATACAACAAGCTATTGTAACATCAAATTAAAAAACACCAGTCTAAGAATCATTAATAAAAAGTCATATACAATGTTACATCGCCTAAATTAGGCAACAATGAGCTAGCGAGCGACGCGGTCTAATTTCGTCCCCTAAAGGAGAATCGAACCTTATACATATATAGTACAGCTATAGTAATACCAACTAAACTAAAGACCACTACTGCTAGTCATTAAAATTAAAATAAAGTCACAGCGACCATTACAAAATGTTACGTCGCCTAATTTAGGCAACAATGAATTAGCGAGCGACGCGCTTTAATTTTGTCTACGAAATAAAACATGTAAATTATTATACATGGTGCCCACATTATTATAAAACTCATGTTTTAAAGAATAATTGTGTGATTATATATAATAGATGTGAATTTGTATTTCTTTTGGGAGTATAATTAAACTTAAATTATGTTTTTACTGGGTAACAGTACAAAAGTGTAGTGATTTGGATTATTCTTTTCGTTTTACGCTATATCTCGCCATTGCAGGGTCTTAAATTCTAGTGTTAAGACACTCCGCTCTGAAAAAGACGACGACTCCCACTACGAGGAAATGAAATAATTAATATTTTCATTTATTCGTTCTAGTAGCGAGGCAAAGCGCGGCGTTCACTTATAGATGGCATAAGTAAACACGTATTACAACACTAGGCTCTCTCAGTCTACCCAAAAAAAAGTAAAATAAAAAACCAACAAACCTTCTTAGGCGAATTCGTAAGACAAGTGTTACAAGTTCGCTTCGCCTGCTCCGTTTTGATCGTCAGCGGCTGCATCACGTTCATGTCCAGCATACGCTGGTCGGGACAGCACATGGATTCCGAAAGGCATTTACCTAGCTTACTCTCTTCCATTTTATTACTCTCCCTGCACAAGGAAAATTAGAGAAATTAACATTTTCGCCATCAAAAAATATTTTAAAAATCATATTTTATTATCAATAACACCTTAAATTAAAAAGGCACTATTATAAAAGCCGATACATATCATAATCCATACATTAAAATATAGTTAAAATCTTACCAACTCCTAAAACAAAAGGAATGGAATAAATCTATATTTAACCTTCCTTGAAAGACCTGTCAAAATTGCCCCAAATTAGTCTGGACGAAGAGACAAAAGAAAACACAGTTTTATTATAGTTTTATAATAGGAATATACAATGCATAGATAAATAGATTATACATTTAGATACACACAGAAATAGATAGATATAACTAGTGCCTTTTATTGGGGCGGAGAGTGGAGAGCAGAATGTTTGATCTCGAAGTTCTTACTGCTTATCAAATGAAATAATTTTTGAAAATTAAAAGAAGTGATGATCTTCAAACTACTTGCCTAAGAACACTCTCGAATTAAGTCGCCTTTCAAACAAAAAAAAAACTAGATAAGAGTCGATTCATCCGTTTGAGAGCTATGACGCTAAAGCCAGACATACATATGTATATACACACATACACAGACACGGCATACTTATAAAACTCTTTGTTTGGTTCGGGGATTAAAAAAGTTTAAAGATTACGAAGTAGTGTAGGGTAGTCTACCTAGGTATAATATATAGGTGTAATTAAATTGTAAATTACCGCTGTCTGTACATGGAAGAGATAATGATAAAATATGTTATTCGGGACATTTATAATAATCCAACCTTAAAAAAGATGTTTACAAAAAAATTATCTATGCCCGTTAATCCCGAAAACGGCTTACCCGATTTAAATGCAGTTTTCGCTATTGTATTTTAGTAAATTCCCTGAACAATTAGTGTTTGTTTTCAATTGGTTCATAAATAAAAAGTTCTATCAATATAAAATATTCAGTTCTAAATTGCTACCATATAACTGTTTTAGTGCTTTGCCTTAAAGTTAAGTTTACAATGTAGGTATAAATATTGTCCTTAAAATGACAATGTAATTAGGATACGAAAGTAATATAAATTAGTAAATAAATACTTGAGTAGTTCAAGCGGGCGAAGCCACGCGCGGATTGCTAGTTTAGAATATAAACAGATTCTCACTTTTCTGTGACAAGCACTCTTTGGGCGCAGTTGAGCAGTTCTAGCTGCAGTGGTGAATAAGGAGAATTGGGCGGCGGTGTGGGCACGCCGAACGTTGATAGCGACGTGGAGAATAGACTTTCTGTCACTGTGGAAAAAAAACATTATGTAAAACCTTTGTAGAAAACGTACACAAATTTTAAAGGATTGAACGGAACGGGATTTGAACTCGCACCTATTGGATCGCGATCGAGTGTTCCAGCGCCACAACGGGAACGGCCTCAAATTTAAACGGAATAAAATAAATATCAAATTATTAAGTACCTAGCTATTTATTATAAAGTAAGTAATTGAAAAAATAATTCCTCATTACCATTTTATTCAATGACGAAAGCAGACGAAGCGATTAACAGTCGCCAGACCTTTAATAAGCAAGTGCCACTCATTAATTGATCCATACAAATTAGTTACCAACAACTGAAATAACTTTTCACTTGTCAGAAATCAAATTGCAATCTACAAAGCTTCAACAGGACTATTAATCCATATAAAACCGATCTAGGTAATTCTAGCTGTATCCAGCAGTATCTAGCTGTATCTAGCAGAATAGGTAGAAAGGACCTCGGTGTAAAGACACTCCTATTACAGACACTCCTCATGCACTATCAAAATTTTCGAGACATTGCGTATGGAGTAGCGAGAAAATGAAAACAATGTATTACTCCGATGGAAATCGAACCCACGACCGTCGTACACAAACACGCTGCGCCGCATCAGACTCAATTTCACAGCGAACTTTTGAATGGCGTTCATTACAAATTTGGCATTATCAAAAGTATCCGAAATAATGATTCTCATTTGTTCGAAGCTTCAATTTTTTTTATATATATTATCTACGTACGTACGACATGCATACAAATACAGTGTTTCGATCAAAGGGATCGTATCATTATGGATGCAGTGGCAGGCATTTTGTATTCAGCATTTCGTAATTGCACCACTGTACGTATGTATACTGTATATTGGGCGCTGTTGAAATTGATTACAGACAAGGTAGTGAGTTCGATTTTCACTTGTACGAGGGTTTTATTTTAAACGATTTCGTTTCAAAATTCGATTAAAATTAAAATGGTATTTTCTTTTGTTATTTGCAAATATTTCTGAACGACTTTAGAAAGATCTTAAATATATAGATATGTTTTTGAAATTTTTGATAGTAGCACATAAAATTGAACCCACTATAAACACAGTAACTACCTCAGAGGTAACATAAAACGTCAAATAACACTACTCCTCGATGAATCTTTATTCACGTCATATGAATGTATTCATAGTTCATTAATGCATTGACAGGATAGTGGTATAACTACCTACATAGGTACCTATAAGTATTGTAGGTATATAGTTGATATCCATGCCTTATCGATTGTACACTGCCTATCGAATGTTAACACATATGCATCTAAACTTAAAAAAAAACGAAATTTCTTTATATTGTTATAAGCGTAAATGTAACGGTTTCGGGGTTCAATTCCCGCTCAGTGAAATTAATTATTATAATTTTCTCACACTAACGTTAAAAGACAGGCGCGGCACTGAGTTCCGCCAATCAACATGCGTATACGTATCTTGACACTTGCCGCAACGTCTGTGCCATATGTGATATATCTACAGATTGACGTTTAATAAATGTTTAATATAGAGTTTTTTCCTGCTACTTAGATAGATACAAACAGTATAGTGAAGTCACTTCTTTCTCCACTTTCCGCCAAAATCGAACTTTACTACTAAATTCAAGGAACACAACATCACACCTACAGGAACCAATCCAAGACCTATATAGTATACCTAAACCTTGACCACAGGCACGGTGAGTTGCATCCAAATGATCAACGTGATTTGGTATATGCCTTACTTGATAAATGGACTCACTAACTAACACAAATATAATTGCAGCCCGTTTGACGCGCCGCAGGAGACGCCATGCTGCCGACATTTTCCAAAGCAGTCACGTAATGCTAACACTTTTTTAGGGATAGCGTACCCTCTTCTCCACCTACCCAATGTTGTTGTAAAGGCCAGCAGGGTTTGCAGCATAAACTTCAAGAAAAACCAAATAGGTACCTACAATTTCTAAATCCACATCAGTAGTTCCCAGGATTAGGGCGTTTAACCAAACGATCTATAGTTAGATAAATACTTCTCACGTGTCAAGTTTAGGATAGATTATTTTAATGGCCCCCCAAATGGATGCGCGGACACATTATTATTGCGTCAATCAATCATACGAGACAATATAATCGTAATAACAAAATGAACGCACTTAAAGAATTGAAATTTTCAGAAAAATGTTTTAGAAATTTTAACTAAATCAGCTTCACGCTGTATCCCACGCACTGCAGGGTAGGCAGAGGGAACCTACTCATTGTTTTTAACAGTTTTACAGTTTATGCCGACGAAATGTAACATAATAAAACAATTAAACCATTATAAAACTATTATTTTTATAGTCTTTTAAAAAAATCCAGTACAATAAAAACCTTTTAAAAGAAAATATATAAAAAAAAACAACGATGGGAACCTATAATTTTAACCTTACATCCATAATCAGTAAGTACGTACAGTACAGCATGAGGGCGAGCACATGTTGCATGCGCGGGAGTCGAATGACACAGTAATTAAGATCCCCTACCAAAATAGAATATAGCAGTTTCACCACATTAATGAGTTACATTTGTTATGGCCGGCCGCAGTTTTAGGGCCTCTTGCAGACTGTCAAGAATGTCAAATGTATATGTACGAGTAGATATAGATGTTTAAGTCTATATTTTCATGAAGGAGACTATTAAAAATATTTTATATAATCTAAAAACAGTTCAAACTCTTCCGTTACTAACCGACTGACAGACAAGAAACAAACGAAATTATTGGGCTTGGGAAGTTAAAATGTGGCCTGTAGGATCCTCATATAACGAGGTAACCTGGCAGCGGGAACCTGGGAACGTTTCTATTAGAACATTTCCGCCGAATTTCTCATTCTCACGTTAAATGACGGAACGACGTCAATGCTGACGTCTTTGCTTCATTACCAGAGCAAGAAAATGAAAATATTAAATATTCCATTTGCTCGAGTGGCAATTGAACCCACAACTTGTCGCTTTTACAGTGGCACGCTCGTGCCCCTGCGCCGTGACTGGCCTAGTCTTAACTTAAATGCTTTAGCCAAATAATTATTTGAGAGGGTGAGAAATTGAGTAAAGAATGATTTACCCATAAAGATAGATGCAAAAGTCAAATAGGATACAAATGCGGTGTATACTAAATTACTCGGAAGAGCTTTGTCATTAATAATAATTAAACTACAAAATAATCACAAATCAATAAAATGAAGTGGATTTATTTAGTGTAATATGCGATTATGCCATAGTTTATATTTACGACATCACCAGAGTAGGGAAAAGAAATCAAATTAGATATTACATTTTAGAAGGCGTAATTTAACGCTGCATTTGGTTTGCTGAGAAAAAAACTGTTAAAAATATTTTTTTTTATATCGGGATGTGAATCAAATCTATAACAGTCAAAATTGATGTTTTTTATTGATATAGCAGTAAAAAAAAAGATAGCTTTACACTGTATTCCGCATACTGCAGGTAAAGCGGAAGGAACCTAATGTAAAGACAGTATATTACTTATTTCAATTGGAATCATCAGTTGATAAGGAGTTCCTTAGATTAGCATTTATATTAGTAAGTATATCTAGACTTGGTTCCTACAACAGAGGTTTTGTGACAACAGCTCAAAAATGACATATAATACCTATGTTATTTTTCCTTAATAATTTCTTATAAACAAGTAACAAAAAACACCACCAAACTTAACATTTAGGTATTAAAAGTATTTTAGCATAAACTGTCACGCTGTATCCAAATGATGCGCACATTAAGCGAAGCCGTCCCGCCCGTCACGTCGCGTTACACGCGTCAGTCACACCGATCTGTATAATTGTGATATAGTATCTTTGAATTATCTCCTTATGTATTTTATGTAGTTTTCTTGTATATTTTTAATGTTCTATTTTGTTTTGTGAAACTAGTGTTTACCTGTGGAATTGTCTGTATAGTTAAATGGAAGTAACTACGAATTGGAATTACCTATATGACAAGTTCTTAGTGCCCCAGGTAACTTTTGCAGGTACAGTGGGTTACAGCGAAATGGTAAACGTGATGTCTATGGCCTATTAAAACCTTCCTAGATTAATACAAAAATAATTATGCAATTCGAAACAGCAGTTCCTAAGATTAGCGCGTTTAACAAGATTTGTGTCGAAAGATATTTTTTCTATTATATTGTGGGCTACTAGTATTGAGGCGATGTTACTAAGACGAGACTTCACATTCAACTCTTTTATTATATATTTAATTTAGTAATTTATACGCTACAAAACAATAGTGGAACATAATTTCACAATTGCATTTGTAGCGAATAAATTCAGGGCGCTGATATAGCATGTTTATAAAGAATATAATAATACTTGTGTGCAATAGCCCTACAATATTTAGCTATTACTGATATCTTATTTTACTAACAACTTACGCACAGATAACCTATAGTTATAATATATAACACCTACAAATATTTACACCTACCATTAGAGGTAAATTTACCAGCAGGCTGAAAGGGCTGTAGCTTACGGCGGTGGATTTTAGAGGACGACAAATTTACGAACCGAATTTATTGGCTACCTTCTAGATATTAAAAAGATTCCCCTCCTTATCAGCTTTCGAATGTCTTTCCAATAGAAAGTAGTCCGCGTATTGCTAATGATTTTCTCTTCTTAGTTTTCATTTCTTAATTGAAAGGTAGGTATAAAAAAATTCTTTAATTTTCAGAATAAAAAGTTGCCCCCTTCACCTACATTATCCTACTGCCGGTCGGTTCTATCAATGTTTTAAAAGTAAAAGCGCAAAAACAAGACTAAATTAAACTCTTTCACCATTATGAAAAACATCCGTTACCAAATATTACGTTATTTTTAACGTTACTATTAATCAATTAATATAAAATTTAAATAAGCATTACAATACCATTAGCGTACAACGTAAGCCCAATCTATCAATTATAAAATACATTTATCTGTCCGTACGTCCTATACGAGTACTTCATATACGAGTATGTTTTACGTAACCCAGTGAGCCCGAGGCTTCTCGTTCTAATTGTGCCTGTAACAACCGACTGCGAAATAAAAAGTAATTACTTACTAGTTATATAGGTATGAACTTACTATTTAATATGTTTGTGATTAAAGTTAATTTTTCTATTTAAGGTTATGGTTTATGTAAATGGGTAGATAGAGAGTATAGTGTTATGTCACTCTGTCCTTTCTTTTTTTAGGTATACGCTGTACACCGCATTTAGAATAAAATATCTAAAAACTATTACAAGCCGAAACGTAGAATAAAATAGTTTAAAACTAAAAAAAAAACATAGAAAAAACAAATTCAACATACATTTTTTATCTATCAACAGATAAAATGTTTGCACAAAAATTTTATTGATATTTTTAAAATTTTTGTCCATCCCGGAAATCCCAGTTTTGTAGATATTAAATCCTAACATATTGGAACTAGTAAAAGCCGACCTATCAAATACAATATAGCCTTTTTTTGCAAAAAATTTACTCTATAACTATTTATGAGAATTCAGCGGAAAGTGGAGAATGAGTAGTGGAAGTGTCTTAACGGGAACACAGTGTATCAACACTAATTTTCCAGGTTCCCTATGCCTACCCGGTGCGGAATAACAAAAAGGTGGTAAAAATATTTATTTTTTCATGCAGTATGCCGCATACATTTAGCAGAATATGTCGAGGGTCGTCCCCCATGTTATTTGGTTTAAAAATAATAAAATTCTAAGGTATGTTAGTGCAATAAAACTTACCTTTATGAATCTGTGTAGATCGCCCGCCTTGATTGGGAAACAAGGAATACAGCGGGAACCTCGTGACACCTGTACGAAATGTTTTAAAAATTACTAGCTATAGGTACTTAAGGCTATAGGTACAACACATTTGCACATTTTAAAAAAATCTTACTATTAGATAGAAGAGATTATGTATTAAATTGTATTAGTTTTAATGAACATTGTAAAGATAAATATATTTTTTACAATTTTGTGAATTGTTATGGAAAAGCGGAGCCTCCCTACACAAGTAGGTACCTACTAGTGTTTTACTAGGTTGGTCCCATTACGTAGAAAATGTGAAACTCAAAGAAATATATTTTTATTTATTTTTATTAGAATATAGCCTTTACAGTATATTATATTATATTATAGCCGAGTACAGTAATATAAGTTATGTTTCAATCAACATACCTTACCTGTAAGCGATTGGGCACAATTGTAATAAGCTTAATAATAATAACCAAAAACCATTATTTTCATCCGCCATATCTATAATCTAGTGAACTTTTGTCTAGACTGACAGAACAACGCGGCGCTTTGTCTAATGAAGAAATTAACTTAGCTCGAACTGAAATCGAACCTACGATCATAGCTATTACAGTTAGAATTTCCACGATATCTCAAAAAACAAATAATTTAATAATAATAAGGTAAAAACTAATAACATACCTTGTTGCAGGTCAGTGGGCGGGCGGGAGCGGGCGCCCCCCGCCGCCCCGCCCAGCATCGCCCCTCACACACCACCTCACCACCTGTGAACAATGAGAAAATCGTTTTTATTTATATTATAATTAACTGTTATTATAATTAATTGTTTTTATTTATATTCTGTTATATTATAATTAATGGGGTTTTAAATGAAGAAATTATATATTATTTTTAGATGGGAGTAGATATATATATACATATATAGAATACCTACAATTCTAGTTACCAACTGCGCACAAAATATATAAACGACGTTTAAATTTTATTAATTATTGTTTATAATTGCACCTAAATTAATAATTAATTAATTGTAGGTACTACTTCATATGGTACACTGTAAAAATAAAAATAGATCACCAAATAATTAAACTAGTGTTGTACCTACAGCTGTTATGCTAAGTAATAACGTAATGCTTATCGATACATATACATACGAGTATAGCGCAACTATGATGTTATCGATATTGCAATTCTATGATGACACATATTGCCAGCGTCCATTTTATTATCGACAGTTACACGCCTACCCATGTAGTACCACTCTACCATCCATCACTTTAATATATTTGCAATAAACGTGTAATTTAATTTAATTCCTTTTTTTAACGCATCACGCTGTATCCCGCATGTAGGCAGAGGAACCCCGTGAATCTAGTTTCAAGACACTCCGTCCCCGTTCCGTTGGAAGCATTGTGTGTTGAGTGGCGGAAATCAACGCTGCGCAATTTTTAAGACCATAACATAGCAGCTTTCAGTTTAATATAGTAGAAAATAAAACCATTTCCCCGTTACATGTAAAGGCTTTTAAGTTTCGTATAGCGTCCGTATATCCCGTTATACTTGGTTAGGTTGAATTTAATTTTATGTGATGCTATTATGCTAATCTAAACTAGGTGATGAGCTAGAATAGAGACTAAATATCAATACGAAATTAAGAATAAATTCTAGTTACACCAATAATAAACATCTAGAGTTAAAACACTCCGTTCCAAAGTTTACGCTTATTTCGAGAATAGTAGCGTATTGAATGGCGGAACTCAACACCGCGCTTTGCCTGGACACCAGAGCGACTAAATAAAAATATAATAATATAATATCTCATTTCCTCGTGTGGGGATCGAACCCACGACCAGTCGCGTTACAATCACACACTCGTGCCCGCGCACCGCGACTCACCTCTATCTAAGTATAGAACTATAGATAAATATATAACATAAGAGATTATTATACGACTGCAATCATCACGAAGTTACTGCCAGCTAATTGGCAGTTATAAATTCGATGCTAACCCTATTCCTTCGTTCTCTTCACAAAAAGAAGCTTTACATAACCAATATGGGTTCACGTGAACGAATTTGAACCTTATACTATCTCTATAAACTTGACTATAGAACATTTAACACTGCGTCAGAACAGACTGTAAAAAAAGATATTGTTCGGTGTTCTATCGAAGTGTGAGATGTGGGAATAAATTAAGTTGACCCATTTCAAATTTTTTTACAGGTAGGTACATGGAACCTTCTTGGAATTTTGTGGATAGATTAAAATCGTCAAGGCATCGTTTTACTGTAGGTACCTACCTACCTACCTAATAGCTTTAATTTTTTTTCTTAATAATTAAATAAACCAATTAAATTTGATTTATTGTAGAATATTCTACTTTAAAGCGATAAGAAATGTTGTTGGACTAATGATTTGAAAACGTCACTGTTGTAGGCTCGATTCTTACTCAGGAGAATTAATTATTTAAATTTTCGAGCTCTTGTAAATAAGGCAAAAGGCGGCGTTGAGTTAACATTAAGTTCCCTTTAACTTTCCTAAAGCGAGATACAATGTGAAACTAAGCAAAAGATCCCCAATTATGTATTATTGATAGTAAACAAGGTCTGTATAGGTACTTGTATAAAATTAAATCAAAATAAGTCATTAAATCTGTTTCTTCCTGTAGTTTGCAAAGTGGGCAAAGGGAGCCTACTGTTAAGACACTCCGTGCTCCTTTTTCCGACGCTGTCTGAAAACATTTCGTGTTGAATTGCGGAACTCAACGCCGTGCTCTGCGTCGACACCAGAGCGTAAATGAAAATCTACTATAACTATTCGCTTGACGTTTTATCCCTAGCGGGGTAGTCAGATAGAACGGAGCGCCAAACGCTACGGTCTCTACATACCTCTTTCGCTTCGTCATCTACCTCTTCATACATTTATTTTATTTTTATTAAATTAAAATATATATTTAAATAAATACTGCATACTTGTGTTTTTGTATTACACTTATCGTCCTTCATATGTTCGCTCATTCCCTACAGTTATTCATTCATAAATACGAATATACATGTATAATAATTTATGCGATGAAACCAGTCCGACCGATAAAGCAAAATTTTAAGAATTAAATTCCTCTTAGGTCATTCACCATTTGTATTACATTCGTATTTAATTAATTAAAACATAATTACTATAATATATGCAAATTAACTGTTTTTTTGTTATTTTCACAGTATCCCGTAAATAGCAGGGTAGGTATAGGGAAATTTGTGTTAAGATACTTCGTTCCCAATTTTCCGCCGAATTCTGGAGGAATAGCGTCCGCCGCGTTTTGCCTCGATACCAGAATGAAGAAATGAACAAATTACATATTTCATTTCCTCGAGTGGGAATCGAACACACACTTATGTCCTTGCGTTACTACTGGCCTCATTTACTAAGAAAAAAGGAAACTGACGTTAATTGCCTTGCGTTTTCAGCTTGACTGCAATTTAGGCATACGCACAGTGCGTCGTAAAGCCTTATGGTCTATTCATCGAGTTCATTTGACGTTACGTGGGCAGTTGACTTACAGTTTATTGGTTGGAACCTAAATTTAGTTTGAAATATTACAATTTTCATATATTTGTAGACGGTTTATGTAGTAAAAACTATGTAAAGTAAGATCTTGGATTTTCGCAATTATTATACATTTTAAATGACACTATATGGACTACGAAACATCGAGTTTCCAAAAATGTATAATAGTAAATATACGCGATTAATCCTAAAGCAACCTTTTATTTAAGTTCTATTATCAATATTTTTCTCTAGCTCTCGCCTACAGCTTCGCCCCCATGGTTAAATAGGAATAACTAAAAGTTTTGTGCGACAAATGAGAAATTATCTCTTAGTCCTCCCCTACATTTCCAAAGAAACACAATTGATAAATTTCAGCGTTCTACGCCGCATAATCTCGGTAGTAGCTAGGCTGTCAGTCACACGGTACCGGAAGAGGTAGGTAAGTAGCTATATACATAGGTATAGATTCTACTAACTTACTTTTATTAAGCAAAAATTTACTTCGTTCTTTCGTCTTTAACTTAAGCCACTTTCTAATGAAAATAATTCCAATCCGCACACGTTGCTAGGAGCGCCCCTCATCGCTAGGATCAAGAAACCCTAGTAAAGGAGGGACTTGTAGGTATTATAGAGTAAGTATAAGTGTATTATTTCTTTTGTAGACTTCATCCTCTTCTGTCTTCGAATAAGACCTCTCCTTTGACCGTTTTTGGTAAAATATATAGCTTTAAAAAGAAACCATATATAAAATACCACAAAACGAATGTCTAAAACGATATTTAGAATAAAAAAATACATAAAAATCATACAAAAATCTATATTTATTAGGGCATTCTTACATCATATAGCCAGTCGGCTTCGAAGCCGCAATTAAGTAATTGTATTTAATGAACAACTGAGCCAAAGTGTTAATTAAACCGTTAACATTAAACGCGCCACTGACAGAAATAGTATAACGTTTCATTTTCACCATGGCGGTGAAATTGAGACATTTCTAACTAAAATTGTACGTAGGTACACACCTACGGAATTATTGTGTTATTTTCTGTAGTTGCACGCTGTATCCCGCATATACCCTGTTATGCAGAGGGAACCTTATATAAGACACTCCGTTCCCCACGATTCACCGAATTTTCAAGACATTGCGGGCTGAGTGGCGGAACCGAATACTGCGCTTTGTTTTTTTACCAGAGCTAAAAAATCAAAATAACTAATCCTTTGAGCCAATCGAATTAAATGATTAATATAAATGAATCGAATTCACAACCGTTGCGCGTCGTATTTATAGCAAGAGATTTAAGATTTTCAAGACATCGCTTGTTAATTGTGGAGCTCAACGCCGCTGTTTGCCTAGACACCAATGGCGGGATATAAGTATAACCCATTCCTAGTACGTTACTTATATGAATCTATATTGTATTATACAAGTATTTTATATATCAAATGTTCTATTGGGCACGCGTCGGCATTTCGCACGTTTATCTTCCCGGAACTGCACGATAGCAGCTATCAGAAGCAGGGTCGAGAGCCGTTACGTACACACATATTTTTATAAAATACCTCAAATGTTTATTATAAAATACCTAATATTATTTTTATAAAATACCTCAAATTTCGGGTTCCGTATCCAGATGGCAAAAACAGAATCGTTACAATTTCGTCATGTTCGTCAGTTTATCCGCCCGTATGTCACATTTTTATGATCAATATGTTATAAACTGCTACAAAATAATCTAAGTATGATTTTGACCGGAGTGAGGAATGGTAAACTAATCGAGAGATCTAATAACTTAATTAACTTTTCGTTATCAACCGATTAAAGTAATACTAACACTAAAAGTTAAAAGAAGTTTGTTAAAATACAATAGTGAAAACTACATTTTATTCGTTAAGACAAGAATTTAAACAAACGTTTTTTTGGGTTCTTTTACATTTTAACTCATATATTTTCCATGCACATACAGAAAATGATCAGTTACAATTTTTTTATATATACGTATTTATTCAATATGTCGTAGATACATATTACTACACTTAGGTATACTTAATATCCATCTGCTTTTCATGCATGGTATTAACGCACTTCCTTTATGTTTAAAAAGTTCCTCGAGGCGAGTTCCACAATTATTCTTACAGATGTTAATTTAAATAATGCTTTATAAATTAAAATACTTCACACACATAGCTTTCATATGTTTTAAAGGCATTTCGAACTTATTAACTCTTTCATTAAATAAATATATAATGTATAAACATAAAATAGTAGAGGCCAGCCGTGGTGCACAAACGTGCGACTACAAGTGCGATAAGCTCGTGGGTTCGATTCCCACTCGAGGAAATGAAATAAGTATTTAATATTTTCATTACTTCACTCTAGTAAAAAGACAAAGCGCGGCGTCATTTTCGCCACGCTACGTGTAATGCCTTCAAAACCCTACTATGTGCAGGACAGGAGCTAAAAAAAGAAAATAATAAAAAAAAACATATATGTACATATGTTAGCATATCTACTTATTTACATGCTTTTGCGTGTTGAATGGCGAAAATCAACTCCGCGCTATGGGCTTAACTCAATTAAAGCTATAAATTGTAAATTTCACGTAAATATATCATTATATGAATATAGCAAAGTAAAAACAAAAAACATATAAATATACAAATTTAATTTTATCAACATTAAACTTAATCCCATACCATTTGAACATTAATTAAACTCCTTAATTTATTTGCGCGGCGCGTGAACTATTACATGAGGATCTCGTATGTTTGCTTTGATGTTGTTTTATTAAAACAAGTGAAGGTAGTCTCTACTGTAGGTACACCTATAGGTATAGAACAGGCAGGTAGTAGATATATAGTAGGTAGTAGTAGGCATAGCTAAGGGCGTTTGAACAAGACCACGCTAGCGTAACTCGTACTACGCACTTTACGTAAACAGGTAGGTACGGATAGAAGAGACATTTTTTTAAAGAAATATTATTAAATATTAGTTTTTTATGATAGTTGTAGCAGTATTATCTGTTTTATGTCAATCAATTATTAATATTATAAAGACTTTAGAGCGTTTAAAAAAAGCATCATCATCTTTATCATGCAGAAAGATAGAGAACCATACCTTAGATACTATTTATATCTTTAACTTTCCGCCCGTATTTTAATTAAGAGACACTTATAATATATGTAGGGGTATTGCACAAGTATTAATATTATTTATAAATATCAATTGTAAGAACGCTATATCAGCGCCCTAAATTTATTCGCTACAAATGCAATTGTGAAATTATTTTCCACTATTGTTTTGTAGCGTATAATTAACCAAATAAATTTATATAATAAATGAGTTGAATTCGCATTCCACAAAGAACAGTAAAGAAGCCAAAGGGAACCTAGTTGTTCTCCACCTTTCAGCCAATTTTCGAAACAACGCAACTCAGTAGGACTCGGAATGCAAAGCTTTTCCCTTATTATTGTCACTGTGAAAGTGAAAATAATTCGTTCCTTCCATGGAGAATCAACTCCACCACCATCGCCATTATGAAATTATTTAATAAATACATTCTTTTATTTTACAAATTAAACTTAGAACTCACTGTCAACACTAAGTAAAGCAATGCATCTTAACATAAGACAACCTCAAATGAAATGAACTTAAAATATTAACTCGACAGTAAATAAAAGAGGTAATGTTAAAATAAATTTCCCTGTTAATATATTCAATTAGCTGAAAGTGGGTGCGACAGATCCACAAATCACAACAATATTACCGTTTTCCGGACAGCTTTATGACAAGTGACGTGAATACGCGTATATAACTTTAAAACTGAACGTAGGCCGCGTATAGTGGCTCGTAATTCAAATGGTAAATAATGCTGGGATACGCTATGAAGTTTTAAAATGCCTAGAAGTTATGTTTTTTTATTTTACTTATGATGAAATTAATTTTTTTTAACCTAATTAGGTATACTAAAGAATTTTAGAACATCGTAAACGCGACGGTTGTGACTTTGGTCCCCACTTAGGGGAAATAATATTCAATATTTGTCCTCCAAAAAAGAGCCGTAAGATATATTTATAAACTAAGAGCGCGAGTTTTCAAAGATGCAGGTATTTTTTCAGTTGCTTCCCAATTTACATACTATAATATTCTCTTTGTCCGACAAAATATACATTGTCATAGTAAACATAGTGACAATCATACGATAGGAACGACAAATGAAGATAAGATTGTTACTCCAAGTTTTCGCCTCCAAAAAGTTCATAAATCTTTTATGGGTCTGAGCATACGTGTACCTATATAATAAAATTCCGCAGTGTATTCTAGGTTTGCCACTTTCAAAATTTAAAATATCAGTAAAAAAAATTGTGACAAGTAAAGCTTACTACACTTCAAGAATTTCAAGTTCAAGATTTTTTAGAGGACAAACATGTATGGAATTAATGTCTATTGAATGTAATTCAGGATAGCTGCGAACTAATGTAATAGATTGTAGCATTAATTTTGAAAAGAGCAACTGTTGAGTTTCTTGCCGGCTCTTCTCAGCAGAACTGCCTTCCGAACCGGTGGTAGCTTTTTGTTCATATGTTCATTCGACGATTCAAAAGTGCTTATTATAAGTTTATTTGAATAAAGAATATTTTGAATTTGAAACATTTTTCAATTCCTCGCAAAGTACGACGTTGAGTTTCACCACTCAACACGCAATCACTCAAGAATTCGGAGGAAGGTAGGGAATGGAGTGTCCTAATAGTCTCTTTTCCCTATGTGTACCGTACTATGTGCAGCATAAAGCGCGAAGCTTACTAAAATAAAATGATACAGCAAATTCAAAATAAAAACCAACCACTCTTGAATTTAAACAAAAAAAAAACATCAAGAACAAAATCTTTCACTTCCCATACTAAATTGCTGACGCTACATTATTTCACTTCACTTTTTTACTAGGGCCGTACAAGTGGTGACATTCGGATAACATAGAAAGAGCAGTTCGCCTAATGCGTCGTTATATGAATTTTACTATCTTGAAAATAGAGTCTCACATTGTACCTACGACGTTATACGAGAGGATGTATGCAAATGTTTTAATTTTAATACCAACGAAGATACTTGCGCCATATTTAAATAATTTATTATACATTTTTAGTACTAGAGAGAGGCATAAATGTTATAATTACTTTGGTAAACTGTAATGTTATGTTTAAATATCCGACATAGCGCTGTGGAAGCTTTTGACTGTAAATGTGTGGTTGTGGGTTCGATTCTCATTCGACTCTCCCTCTCTCTCTCTCAACGAAAAATTACAATGAAACCTTGGAATATACTTAAAATATAAAACAGGCGTCGTTGAGTTGGTAAAGTTAGCACAATATCTGTAAAAATGAGAGGGGAGTATCACTATCGTCAATAATAAGTAAATTCTTTCTACCTATCCGGCTGTAGTAGGTAGATAAGATAAGTTGATAGTTGGAGAAATTCGAAGCTAAAAAAAATATAAATACCTAAACCTATATCTATAAGTTTACTTATTCCGTTCCCATAGCCATAATTTGACTGGAAGAAATCTATATTAGAGATTTTTTTGTATTTATTACTTTTACAAAGTGCAATAAAGATGCAAATAAAATAGCAAAATACTACAAGTTTTCTATCTAACCATACAATCACTAAAACCAAATTCCGATCTGAACCCACTATCACCGACAAAGCACATAATAAATTATAATTTACAAACATAAAGTAAAAACAGAACTACATACCATACAAGCCGAACTAGGGACCCGTCACCCAAGCGGTGTTTATTTAGGTTCCCCCCTGCCGTACACAGATGTAATTATCTGCCTAGATTTATACCAGAGGGAAAGTGAACGCTGAGTGGATCGTAAGCGAATTAAAACGTATACTTTGTTAAAATGGGTAGTGAGTTTCTAGATGTTGCTTTGACGTCGTCCGTTATATAATATTAAATATAGTAGTCTGAGGCAGTTATAGTGGGTTCGATTCTCACTTATTGTTAACGGTAGGTTGGTTGTTGTCGTATATTATAATTGTGTCAACTGAAAGACGAATGCCACCTTCATGTTCCCGTGATCGCACATATTGCAAAAGAAACGTCGGGTTTCCAAATATGTATAGATAATACTAAATAAACTTGAGTAATTATGTTTTTCATTTAAAATATCAAAGTAAATATTTATATTTTTAAATTTAAGTAATAAATAAATATGCTTTACAAATATTACATAATACCATTCACTTACAGGTTCATCTTTTAGCTTCCCTTTTAATGCCTTTTACTAGATATTTTTCGGCCCGACTTAAAAAACAATATACATTTTCTCTACCTCTAGGCTATAAATTTGATTAAGTAAACGTAACTGAATATTACATAGGTACAACGTATATTTTATGTTCTTATACCTTAATGCCTAAACTGATGCTTTAGCTGCGGTTTCGCCCGCGCGGTCAAATAAAAGTAGATTTTGACACATACACGACATTGATATTTTAAGATAACTATGACACGATTAGCATGATGCACCTGGTAGAGCCTACAGCTTTTCTTTATAAATGATAGTTTCTGAGATTAGCGCATTCAACCAATAAACCAAGTTAACTTTAGAAAATAAGTAATAATTACAGATACTGAAACCGTTCTTTGAGCAACTAAATTAGTCCTGCTTTAGTAGTTTTGATCAGTCAGAATAGAGTGTGTTAATACTAGATTTCCTCTGCCCACTCTGCTGTATAGCGTGAAGTATAAAAAAATGTTGTTTTGTTTCATATATCAACTGACAACGAATGCCATCGCAGTCTACCAACAGCTGTGACTGACGAGCTACTGCAAAATGTTCGAAACGTCAAAAATATACTC
The DNA here is from genome assembly GCA_013403645.1 of Heliconius nattereri. Taxonomy (NCBI): domain Eukaryota; kingdom Metazoa; phylum Arthropoda; class Insecta; order Lepidoptera; family Nymphalidae; genus Heliconius; species Heliconius nattereri. The sequence continues at coordinate 1,676,997 of JAAIXI010000245.1, read as the reverse complement.
GACCGAATCGACCTTGAAAATGAATCTTTCATTTAAAAATGTAGAGAAGGTATATTGTAGAACAGAGATAATTGTTATGCAAAATAAAAAAATAAATAAATCAGGCATAGGGAACTTCCCGCCAAATTCTGGAGGCATTAGTATAAATCCAAATTAAAATATTATTTCTTCCTTTTCCTCCCTTTTTTATCCTATGCCATAAGTTTGCCTGGAAGAGATCGCTGTTTTAGCGATAAGGTCGCCTCTTGTACATTTTTCCGTTTTTTTTTTCTTTTTTGTTGTCTATTTTATTGTTATTTTCCTTATGGGTGTACAACAAAGAGTATTATTATTACTATTATTATTAATATTATTATTATTTCCTCTAATATATTATTATTTTGTAAGGCACGTTAAAATCGCTTAACAAGCTCACCCACAATGACAAAAATCATAAAGATGAAAAAATCTGATACAATATTTCATGGGACGAAGTTAATGTAGAAAATAAAGGAAGTGTTACCAATAGGGACGGAAATTGTTTAAAATTGTAGATATCGATAGAGTCAATTAAAAACATAATTTATTTGTTATGTCAAAATATATTCCAGTTTCAAGTTATGTCACTAAAGTTATAATGTTATATTATGCAGGTCTGTGTAATATCGAAGTGACGTGATATAATATAACCTATTCTTGATAAATGGACTATTTTGTACAAAAATAATCAATGTTATAATGCGTAAGCTTCTTACTAATCGCTTCTGGAACATTCCTCCGCTATCGTAGCGTCGGAAACACAAATGTGATGCATAAGATTTAAAAAAAAACATATCTCACGCTTTATCTAACGATGACTATTTAATCAAAGCAACTTTTTTATTTCTTGCTTCACAATATCTTATCTTAACAAATATAATAATATTAGAGACAGAGACTTAACGATGTTTCGAAATTATTGATATAAAATTTATGTAAAACCAAGTGCGAGGCGGACTTTACACAAATAAATACTTAGTGGCCTTTTCAGTTGCTCTGATGCTGTAGAAATTCACCTACTATGTTGAAAATTTATCTTATATTTTATTTCTTTGCGAAACTATAACTAATTATTTTTAGTCTTAATACGTAATTATCTAATATAAGTAAATTGTATTCTTATAAGGAAGAATAATATAAAATAAAAACATCGACATACCGCATACCGCCATCACTAGCAAGCGCTGCCTGCGCGTTAGGTAGACGGTTCCGAGAACGAGCGCCACTCGATAACGATTGCAACTGAACACTTCTCATTTTACTACATTCTTCTATCTGGAGGCTTTGGTATGTCAACAATAGTTACAAGGCGGAGTGTTTGTATGGATAGTTTTGAATTAATTAAATATATGTATGTACGCCAATCTCAGGAACTATTGGATCATATAGAAACAGTCCTTTCGTGTAATAGTTTAATTTACTAGTAACGCTATAGGCTGTATTCAACACGCAATGTCTCCAGAATTCGGCAGAAAGTAGGGAACGGAGTGACTTAACTAGGTTCCCTCTGCCTACCCTGCGGGATGAAGTGTGCGGAATACAGCGTGAAGCTTTAGGCTATATTACATCATATTAATCGTATTGATATTACGTCGAAACCATAATATGAGCTGCGCTCATTATACCTTATGCTTATATTATAATGTATCGACGAGGAAAATGTGTATACGAGTAGTTATTTCCATTTGACCACGCAAGCGAAATCGCAGGTGGGAGGTAGTATACCCACATAAGCAATTGAAACTGCTGAGACATACGATATAATAAAGGCGAAAACATTTAAATCAAACTTGATTTTGCAACCTGTCATTTTTATGTCTATAACGGTCTAAAAATAGAATATGCCATATATCAAGAATTCAATGCAATTCAAAATAGAATAACTAATAGGCTAAATTTAATTAAATTACATGTTATACGTTTATTGATTAAATAAGATATAATTTTTTAGAAACTCCATTTTGTCCCAATCGGATTGACTTCATGAGCATTTGTTTATACACTGTAAAATAAACATTTGAACAAGCAATCTTAGCATCCATGATTAGGTGTAGAAAAGTATCATAAAAGTGGGAAAGTATCATAAAAGTCTTTATGGTAGCGGCATAACATCTGACTGGAAGCGTGACGGTTGAGGGTTCGATACCCTTGCTGGTAACGCGCAGAATCTCAGAACTACCTGCTGTCTGTTTAAATTTTCTATTACTATGTCTTCTTTTTAAAATAGGAACCGAAAGTTTTTGAAGATGCATCTTTTATAATATAGATAATTTTTCAAGAGAGGTTTAAATTATGCATATATTTTATCAGGATATAATAAAATGTTAATAATATTAAAACAGCAGCAGTGATCCTGATCCTGGGCTGTGGCGCACCAGCACAGCATCTGATTATAAACGCAACGATTAAGTTGTGGGTTCTATTCCAATGGTGGTATGAACTATTTTCATTTCCTCGTTCTGGTACCAAGATAAAGAATGATATAAGCACACGAATAAGGTTCCCTTTTCTACAAACCTATAAACAACAAAGCTTGCTTTGGCAAAGCACCTAAGTCCGATCAAAGTTATTCATAGCAAAAAAAAAACTCCCTATTTTGAAGCTTTACAACAAAACCTGCGCGTTTGAGGAATAACAATCGTACTGTAGCAAAGTTCCTCGCTTCAAAACTACCGCTGCATAATAAAGTCCTTTTTTTTGCTGTCTTTCATACAAAATGTGAATTCAAATTGTGATATTTACGTACCTATATGTCAATAACTTATAGGTATACCGTGGTATAGTTGAGAAGAGCACGAGTTAATTGTGGGTTCGATGCCTGGTCAGGCAGATGATAAAGAAAAATATTTAAAACATTATATTATATTTGCATAGCATTTAATTTTGCCATTCTATTACAGAAATCGTATAACGGAATCGCTTTATCGTAAGTTTATCTGCATAGATACCTATCGCGCCTAATATGAGAGATAAAGATCTGTTATACTAATATTATATTATAAGTAAATGTAAAAGTATGTAAGGATAGACGGATTATTATTCCACTTTTGCGCCAAAAAAACTGAATGGATTTAGATAAAACTATACAGTTATTTAGTTTAATAATCAGAATTTTTAGAGAATACCTCATAGGCTAAAATTTATGTAAAAATTTAGTGTAATTTAGCTATATAACAATAATATTATGTGTGCGAAGCCGCATGTAGTAACATGCCTAACCTACTAGCTTTTTTATGCAAAAACTCATATAAATGGTTTACAAAGTTTCGTAAGCGAGTATAGCTAGTAGAAGAGCCTAGTTAAATTACGTACCTGTCAAATGTATCACAAGAACTGAATTACATGCGATCACGGAACACAACGCCGGGGGTCACGAATTCGACGGTGTAAGGAGGTAGTAGGTAGATCAAGGTACCTTTGTGAACGATATGCGTTTTGTGATTTGAAAGGCATTTATTTATATTTTTGTTTTATATTAGAATTTATAGCGCTAAGTAAGGCTATAGTGGCGTATGGGCTCAAGATTGTAACGATGTAAGTTCGATGCCCATTCGAGGCAAAGCGTGACGTAGAGTTTCGTCACTTAACACGCAATGCCACAAGAATTCGGCAGAGTGGGGAACGGAATGTCTTAACACTAGCTTCTAAGGTTTCCTTTGCTTTCTCTGCTATAAGTAATTTAAGTTTGAATTCACACACAATGTTTCATATTCCCTGGAATAGTAGGGGAAATAGTGTCCTAATTCTAAAATGTTTAAGTTTTAATAAACAGTTAACTTTACAAATGAAGTGCTCTGTAATATGTACGAGTATATCATCATTTACATAATCTATATATAAGATCGGATAAGGCTTTAAAATATAGAATCAATGTTATATATTGTGTTATTTATTATTCTTAAGGTAATAAATGTCATGGGAAATACTTGAACTATACACACCAAAGGCATTTTTATAATACCATTTATAAATATATTTTCTAGCTTAATACAATTTTATAATCTAGTACTTTAATGTAAACTTGCTTTTTCCTGGAAAATAATTAGGTATTCTGTATGACACATTCTAAATATGGAAAATAACTTCAAATCTAATTAATTAATTAATTTTTAATTTCGAATACCAATATTAAATTACAAAATCTCCAAAAGTTTTTTTAAAACAGGCGAAGATCTAATCTGAAAGACATATCAGATGTGGGAAATCTGTCTTGTTGTAGACTTTAGAGAATATTTCATTTACTTATAAGAAGACTAAATAAGCTCGACGCAAAAAGTAAGTTCTTCATATATGTATTATAGGTATGTCTTCCATCAACATTCCGAGGCGACATTAAAAGACGTATTTCGCATTTTACTATTTAATTAAAAGTAATTTTCTTTAGATTCTTGCATTTTTGAGATTATAACATAAAATTTAAGTGATGGTACTCTAACGAAAGTGAGTTAATATATATATCACTGACTTTAGTAACTGAGTTAAGTATAACGGAAACAATTTATTTCCATTTTTTAGTTGAAAAACTTTAAAAAATCTTCATCTTTTTTTACAAGAACGGCATAGTTTATATTAATCTATGTTTTAATTATACAGCTGACCGAGATTTTTAAGTGGAATGCAAAGTGAATGCAAACACAGAAACTACTGGTCAGAATTGACAATATCAATCGTTTAAATGTGACCCATTGTACCAGCGGTCAGAGTTGTCTGGAGCACTTCGGATGTGTCATGTCATTTCCATGAGACCACGCTAGCGAAGCCGCAGGTTAAACTTACTTTCATATATAAAGTATCTATTTGTTCATATATTATAGAACAAAATAAACAAAGATGCACGTTCTAATCGTTACAACCTTTGCACCGGCCGTTATCGACGTTAATACCAAGCTATTATAATACCAAGAAACTCGTTAATAAAACGCATCATAAATTATGTAATTGTGTGGAAAATACATTTAATATACCTTATTTGTTATAAAGGCTGGTAGTATAACAACGTTTCTTATTTAGATTATCTAGTGACAATAGTAGTGCCTTCGATCCTCATTTGAGATTATATATTAAAAATTATTTTCCTTTCCAAGCTCCGGTAGACAAAGCGCGGCCTTGAGTTTTGTTACTAAATAAGTAACGACTCGAAAATTGAGCGGAAAATAGAGAACAAAGCCGCTTGACACTAGGTTCCCGACAGCCGAGATCTTTTGAAAAAAATTGTATAAATATCTGTTATACCTACCATACCTGTTTCCACGCATACAAATTAACTCTAAACCTTATTACTCTATATTCTTGGTCAATCATTAGTAAGTTAGTAGTAGACGCGAAAGTCATGGGTTTGATCTCACTCGGAAGATTGAATTGTTTTCTTCGCTCATGTAACAAGACAAAAAACAGCATTGAATTCCGTCACTCCACACACTATGTAATAAGACAGAAAGAGGGAAGTCTTAACATAAGGTTCCCTCCGTCTATCCTAATAAAATAACACATAAACAAATAAATATTAAGGCAATAAAACAGTAATATAATATGAACACTTGTGAAGTAAACGCGCCGCGTGCGAGCGCCCTAAATGCAATAATGAGGACACAAAGCTATAAATTGCAATAGCATTTGCCACTCCCGAGCTTATCCTCGAGGGATTATTTCGTGTTTATCACGAGTTGCCAAGGTCTTACTTGAAATCTCAGCAAGTTATAGTTCTATAGGAATTTGTGTTGTAATTTTTATTGTGAGTAGTGGGAAACTAGTGTTAAGACACTCCGTTCCCCACCAAGACATAGATTTGCGGAAATTGAAGCTGTGTATTTCTAGTTAATATGTAATGTACCATAGGAAATGAAAATAATTTAAGTATAATCATTCCCCAAACGGGAATTAAACACACAACCAAAGCGTTGACAATTCATATCCATTTGCAAAATAACAATAAATATCTATAGGTATGTATTGTATTAATAAAAGTAAAAACAAATAAAATCATCCAACAAAAAGCATAGCATACCGTATCACAATAAGTCTAATTTTAATTAAAGTAAACAAATTAAAAATGTTTATAGGATCAAAGTCGTTGAATAATAAACGAGCAAACTTTTAATCAAGTCACGTTTCTTAAAGAGAAGAGATACTGCAAAAAATTTGTATCCAGTTCCCCAGTTTTCTGCTCACAGATTCATAAATAATTTATGTATTATCGATGGTGGACGTCTATAGCATTGGTACCGTTGGGTAAGCTCGTGGGATAAGTAACGGTCTCGTTTGTAAAATACCTAAGCGTGCGGTTGAAAAATGTGTATTTTGTAAACTCTCCCTATTCTGCATAAAGTAGGATAGGGTGAGGAAACATAGTGTTAAGATACTCAGTTTCAAGCTCTCCGCCCAATTTACAAGACCGTCGCAATGTGACAAAACGTGAAATTAAAGCGGAGCTTCTAGGATATGTTTAAAATGTTAGCATTTTATACACATTGAAAGAATACATTCTCCATTCCTTTTCATTTTGCCATTTCAGAGACATCAGCCTTAAACTTAATAAAACATAAACATAATCTAGTAAAATTAAAAAGATTATGAAAGACAAATTAGTTCCCCCCTTAGGTATTTTAAGATTAAAAAGTGAGTCACAAGCAATAAAGTGCATACGAATCACCAATCCACCTGTCGTGGACGGTCTCTTCGTTACTTTCGAAGTTCTTTGATATAAAATGTAATAACTGCTTCTTGCCCGCCGTTCTTAGAAAACCAATAATGATTAAAGTTTTGAAGACCTAAGATGAAACTTATGATGTATTTTACACCTAATGTATATATTTAGTAGTAACTTACTTTTAGCGTATGTTATCTATAAATTTACTAAAGTGGCCGTCATCGCGCATTGCCATAGTGTGTGATTATAAACGCGACGATTGTGGGTTCTATTTCGTATTGGGGGAATAAATTATTTAATATTTTCATTTTCTCGTCACCACTCAACGCGAAATATGTCGAAAATACAGCGGAAAGCGGGGAACGGAATGTCCTATATCTCACATTATCTTTTAATCATTTAAAAACACAACAATAAAAATGATTCACAAGGAACAATCTTTAGAATTTCCAAATAATTCTCCGAATAATTGAAGACAAAAAAACGACGAGGTTATTTTGTAAACCCTAATATATATCATACGAACTAACAAAAGTTGTCAAACGATTGCATTCTTATTGCACTTTAAATAAAACCAATACATTATTCGTTATACGTTTAAATCATGCAACGTAGTACAAAAATGCCTAAAGTAGGCGAACTGAGCTTGAGTCATACTTATTTATTGAGGAAACGTGTCGTTTCTAATTGCATTGACTCAACCACTATGTATTAGTCTATAGCTATACTAGTAGTAATGTTATAAAGTCGGTGTGTTTGCGTGATTGAACGTGTTAATCTCAGAAACAACTGGTTTGAATAAAAAAAATATTTTTGTAATTATAAAAGAGAGTGATGGACGTATTTAGAGATATTGTCCCAGTTGTGAGTTGAGTGTTGAAACTCAACGACGCGCTTTGTCTTCTCACCAGTGCGAAGAAATGAAAATATTCAATATTTTATTTATACAGTCGCACACTAGTACCTAAGTACTCCTGCGCTATGATAGGCCTCAAATTAAAACTGTTTTAAATACTTACTTTCATTTAAAATGTACTAAAATCGTGGACTCACTTTATGTTCATTTATAAAATTCAATATGTGTATCACTAAATACTTCACGCGTGGTTTTTTATAATTCAACACGTTGTAAGTAGCCATTAAAAGATAAGCCGCGAGTTTTTCGATGAAACAATAATCCTCTGTCTATTAATTGGTGAATATTTTACCAGTTGACGCCGTCGTGGCGTAGGGGCAAAACGTTGTCATTGTAAGGCGATGGCTGCAGGTTTGATTCCCCCTCGGGGAAATAAATTATGATTTATTAATATTTGATATTTGTTCAGGCATCAAGGAAAGAACCCTGCGTTGAAGATCGCCAGTCAAAATGCAATGCTTCGAAAATTTCGGCGGAAAATCGGGAAAGGAGTGTCTTAACACTAAATTTCCTCTGTCCACCTTGCTTGCTATATATGGTATACAGCAAGAAGCTGGTTTTATATTTTAACGAAATAGTAAAAAAAAACGATGTTGTTATCATTTTTTATCGTAAATTATTTTTTTAATAGGTAGATAGCGTGTTCACTAACAAAATATAATATACAAACACAGAAATTATACCTATTTTCTATAACAATTTAAAAAAAAATATCGCCTAATAATATTAACCTATAACCTATTAGCAGCAATTTTTCCACACAAATATAATTCACTAAAATTATTATTACGGAACTTACTTAACTGAATTTGGACCTATGAAGCCATGACTCAAAACCGACATGGCTAATATGACTGACTCAATGAATGCGTAAAATGCAAATAAAAATGGTTGTTTCCTCGTTATTTTTCCACAGAAGCAATTTTCTAACCGACAGTAATTGTTTTCTGCGAAATTATAACACTGTGGCAAGATCTTTATTCAAATAGGTATATGTTTTTCAAGCAATATGTCTAATTAGCAAGAAGAATCTAATGTTAAGAACGAGAAAGATGTTGCTTCTAGGAATTTCGCCTCGCCGTTGAGGTATTAACCCTGGGCCTCTCAAACAGTCTCTACCTACGTCGAGAGTACCTACGTACTTAATCTAGAAAACTATAGTCAGTAGGTACTATAACAAATACGCACAATCAAAGAAACGTAAATTTCACCTGTAACATAAATTGAGAAAAGAAAAATTATTGCAACAAACAGACTAACGAAATTTCGTTGAACATAACACTTAGCCAAATTAGTTCTCAACTTTGTGTTTACAGATCCTATATAGGTACCTACTACTAATATATATTTATTTACACTACTAGTGATTCGCTCGCGCCTTCGCCTGCTGGAACTATATAATTATTTATTTTCTTATCTGAATTACTTTCTTTATCTAAAAACAATATCCATATATTAATTAAACTTTCGCCCAATTCAATGAAATTGTTAATTTGTAGCAATTTATTCGAACATAATAAATTCCTTACCAAAAAGATTTGTTACAGATATAGATATTCTCCACGATATTTACCTGAAAAAAGAAAAAGAAATTAAATACTTTTTTACATTTTGAAGGTTTTATTTATTTCACACTAAGGAAAGAAAAATAATTATTTAGAAAACGCATAAAAATTTGAACGCAGCGGTGCGGGTTCAAAAGTGCGGCAAAAGCGAAGCGAAAGTGCTGTGCTATAAATATTCCAACATTTACATAAAATAGATAATTGAATACTCAATTCATATTTATTACCTATAGAATAGAAGATACGGCGTAGAAATAAACAATACAACGACGAATCATTATGATTTCAAATTTTGCTTCACATTTTGTGTTGTGTTGGATAGAAGCTTGTGAACAACATTTTCATTGAATTATATTTATTTTATATGAAAAAGAAAGCTTCAAAATGGTATAAAAGGACAAAACTTTTCAGATAATACGCGGCGTTGTGTTCCGCCACTCAATATGAAGTTTAACGGTGGAAAGTGAAGAACGGTCTTAACACCAAGTTCCCTCTGCCTACGACGCGAACCAATAAAAAAAACCTGAATCAATGCAATCAAGGGCGCTTGAATAAAAAGGTCACACTTAATCTTCCTTCATTCAATCCAAAACGAAGTAATTACAGAAAACGTCATACAAAAAATCAATAAAGATTTCTTAACTTTTTACTTTCGTTCCGTCTATAGCGGAAGTTTGGTATTATGAGAGAAGCTTCACGGTCGTGTTAGCAAGCTGTACCTACGTCGCAGTCGCAGGGTAAGCAAAGGAATTTTGGTTAGGTGAGCGAGCGTGAGGTGAGCAGAGTGTCTTACCATTAGTGGCAAGACAGTTAAGACACTGCTCACCACTATTTACCGGATTCACGATACATATGGTGTTGAATGGTAGAACACAACGATAACGACCATAACAACACTTTGCCTTGAAAAATAATAATAAAAATAAATGATTCATACCCCCAATGGGGAATTGAACCAACAACCGTCGCGTTTACTCACTGCCACTGCACCACGACACTTATTAAAAGACTAAATCTACAAAATCTCGTTTGCTTTAAGACAATAGAGGGAATATTGGAGTTCGATCGTTAAAAGGATAAAAAAGTGAAATCTCAGGATAAAGCGACGTATAGTATAGCTAGCTATAGCTCCCCTCCACTGGGAGCATTTGACCGATGAGTAATGTTACGACGTCCCGCCGACGGGCGTGTGGTACAATTCATAAGTTGTAAAAAAAACAGTTGTAGTTTTTGTAAGACGTGAATTTCATGTACCTACAATAATAAAAATATCGCGTAAAATTTCTTCAAACACAAAGGTACTATTAAGTATATAATGTCCATAGCCTCTATGCTTATTTTGCAAGAGAGAGCTCGAGGTAATAAATTCAGGTAAAAATGAACGTTAAAATAAAGCTTTTCCATTTTAGTGTGTCTAAATTTATCTTCCGAAATGTATAATTGCAATCAATTGTTGTAATTCCAATTCATTATAACAAATAAATATAATTACACCAAAAATATGCATAGATAGATACTGCATTTACTAATTTATGAGTTATTCAATCGAGTGTTGTTCATTGTATCAGTTTTATAGAATCCTAAAAAGTTATAAATATACATTTTACAAGCGTTAGCATTTTACAAGCGAGAACTTTAAGGAACTACAAAAAAATAAAATAATTCCTATGCCGCGATGGTTGTGGGTTCGATTCCCACCCGAGAAATTAAACATTACAATTTTCGTTACTTCTCTCTGGTACCAAGGCAAAGAAATTGCAGCGTTGAGTTGCGCCACTTAACACGCAATGCTTCGAGCGGCGGAAAGTGGGTAACGGAGTGCCTAACACTAGATTTCCACTGTCCTTCTAATTGTGGGATACAGCGTGAAGCCAAAGAAATACAAATAAAATAAATGACCATTATTCCTATCACTCACACCACACAGTCAGTAGTGAGAAAACTGTAGAAACGATTGCGGCGCTTAAGACGGTGCGTGAAATAAAGTGGGTCATGCATCATGTCCAACTTACTTACTACTTAACTTTTAGGTAGTCTACAGATAGCAACACGGTGAGTTTTTAAATAATGTATTAGAAATACCATAATTATACTGTCATAGATGAAAGAAGATTCGTGGCATATTTAGAATGTATATAATTTAACATTGATTAGTAAATAAAATCTTATTGGAAACGAACTATGTAACTTTGTAACGTAACTGTGACTGTAAACGCGACAGGATGCGGGTTCGATTCCAATTCGAGGAACACTCAACACGCAATGCCTTCAGAATTCGGCGGAAAATGAGGAACACAGTGAGGAACATAGACAAAAAAACAGTCTCAAAAACTGAAGAAATAACCAAGCCTGCCAGTTATCCGTTGTTTCTTTAGGTGACAATACAATAAAATGTTATAAACGAGCTGGTCTAATGATGGAGCCAGGACCCGAATAGACGGTCTCTTCAGAGATTACTAGTAAACTACTCCAGTTCAGGATCATATAATGTATATTCATGTTTAACAGTCTAATTAGAAAAAACGTCTCACAGGTTCTCTACCGCACTAATGAATAAAAGTGAAAATGTATCATATTAGCTACATGTATAATATGTAGTAAGATATTCGCGCGAAAATCAAATGATCCGTGAAGACATAAAAAAGTAGTAATACCTAGTTACAATTGAATTAATGTATTTTTCCAATGAACTGATAGAGAAGAGTTTCTAAGAAGCAAAAGGTTATCCGACACATCTATTTATTCAATTATGATAAACAATTGAATAGATAAAAAACAGCTTTACGCCCCGCATTGCGAGATAGAGACAACCTTGTGCTAAAACACTCTCAGTCTTTATTTTCCGGCAAATTTTCGGCTTTGCCTACAAGAGCGGAAAAATAAAAAAAATATATAATCATTCTCCGAGTGAAAACCCACAATCGTCGCGTTTACAGACGACGCTATCCCATTAGGCTACGACGACTGCTTAAAAACGATAAAGTACATAGGTACAGTATTAGAAATAAATAAAGTAGGTAATTTGTATAATTATTTAGGATATCATTTATATAAGTGTTGGCCAAAGGTCTAATTGAGCTTTGAAACCTTGCCAAGGCTAAAGATACCTACAGTTACAACTTTCGTTGTTCCAGGTTTCTTTGCAGATTTTTTTTTATAGAGCCCGACGTGGCGCTGTTGACAGAATCAGACTGCATATGTGATGAGTTCGATTCCCAATCGGCAGAATGAGTACTTACTTTTTCTTTTTCTTGTTATAAAAAAATTATAAGCAAAAAATATATTTTTAGAAAAAGCTTTTACTTATTTAAACGCTCTACAAATAAGAAAATAAAATTTGTCTTTTAAATTTTAACTATCAACTCATTGTACACAATTTATATGATCATAAAAGCTTGCCGCGAATCGATTTACTTGTGGAACTAAACTAGTGCTAATTTAATTATGTAAAATATGCAAAATTTCAATTTTTAAAGTTTCAATTTAATTAAATATTGATTAACGCGACAAGCTTTTATAATCATATAAATTGTGTACAATGAGGTTATGAGTTGATAGTTAAAATTTAATAGAGCGTTTAAATAAAAGTTTTTTCCAGAAATGATTTTTTGCTTATACTTTATTTTTTACTTTTTAGTTACCACTGGCTAGGTTTCTCACACTACATGTCACATTATTTTTCTAATTATTCTCGGCAAGCCCTTTCATTTGATACCCGTATTGCAGATGTGCATAAATAATAACTATTCCGCCATCTTAGATATTCCGCCATATTGGATTTAGAAAAACGTCACATTTTTCGAGTTACTCTCAACGAGCCCTTTCAATAGATATCCATAGTGTAGAAGTAGACTGAAAATAACTATTCGGCTATCTTAGATTGTCCGCCATATTGTATCTAGAATGACATCACATTATTTTTCGAGTTGCTCTCAACGAGCCCTTTCATTTGATACCCATATTGCAGAAGAGCATAAATAATAACTATTCTGCCATCTTGCATGTTCCGCCATATTACATTTAGAATGACGTTACATATTTTATCGTGCATTGTCACCCAAACTAAACGTGTATACAAAATTTCAGCTCAATCGGTTGAACATATCTACTTTAAAACTGAGCTCAAAGATTTCACCCGAACACACATACATACATTGCAAGCTAAATAAAAGCTTTTAACAAAGTACGGCGCTGAATTTCGCCTCTCAACATGAGGTGGTGAAAGAAGTATCAATCAACACTAGGTTATCTCTATGCGCCATCTCTATCCCGCCATGCTATATGCGGGATACAATAAGTAAACAAAAACGATCACTATTCTTATTCGAACCCACACCCTTCCAATCCTATAAACCAAGCACTAGGCCTCCACAACGACATACACACGCATTAACAATTACGTACGCGGTATGGTGGCATTTGTTTTTACACGCGGCGCCGCTGGCGTATAGAAAGGAGTACCTACTGCTGAGAAATAGAACAAAACAACTGATGCTCTGCTCAGATTTAACCGATTTGTGGACTAGGTGAGTTCGATTATATTAGCTTTTTTATGGGTGTCTTTTATATTAAGAATGAAGAATGGATTGAATGAAACTTTCATTGTTATTAATTAAGCGAAAAAATAAATGTAACAAATAATTATTAGATACTTAATAAATATAATATTAATAAAAAGCTGCTAACTAAGGTACTTACATAAATCTAGTAAGTAAGTACCTACTAAGATATAAAGAATACATAGCATATTTGACTTATTTTTAAAGGCATGATATAAAAGTCTATACAACTTCAGGAGTCGTAAACTATTTTACTTAAAAATACAACATTTTTATAACTTGAATTATGGCGGACATTAAGTTGCCTCGAACACTTTAATCATGATACCTAAAAAGGGATAAAATATTTTAAGTGTAGTTATAATAAGAAACACCAAACAAAAAGGGAAAATGCAGAGCAATTCGACAAAGTAAGTAAATAAATTATATACTTAGTTTAAAGGAAACAAAAAAAGACACGGCCTTTATCGTAAGTATTATAGAATGTCTTTGGAGCCTCTTAAAGAGTTCCACTATTCAGGCTCCATCATCAGATCAGCTCGACAATACCATATTATTGTAATGTCACCTATGTATAAATCAATTCAATCATTAGATTCTATCTATATTCGATAATCGTGGGTTCTACTCTCACTCGGGGAATGAAGTTTTTGATATTTTAATTTCCTCACTTTTTGTAACTCTGTGGTTCCGCCACTTAACTTAACTTAAAAAATCCACGGAAAGTAGGGAACGGAAGTGTTTTAATGATAACGGAGTTTCTTAACACCATGTACCCAGGTTCCCTTTGCCTATCCTGATAGATATTATATAACCGGAAGTCTATTTATTTATATAAATGTAATTTATATAACCAATTTGACCGAAATATCTTAGTTATTTCGACATTATAAAATAACATAACATAAACAAAGAATGACATTGCATTATAAGCAAGTTAACTTGAACTTTTATTCGATGGCATATCCAAATGCCACGAGTTTGAGGGCCACAACTCACAAGCACTACTATGTAGCTATTAATAATTTTGATATTAGAGTGTCAGGGACTATCGAAAGGCAGATTAATGAAGTAATTGGCGTTAACATATTGAAATTAACATTGCATGTCTGACATACAAGTATTATTTAAAAGCTTGAATACGCTTATCTCAGGAGCATTGGTTCGAAATGTAAATAGAATTATTTTGGATAGTTTATTTATCGAAGAAGGCTTATATTACATCAGGGCAACCAGCCAGTTACGCGAGCCTAGGTTCAAGTCCCGCAGGAGACATCCTTGCCGACTACGACATCCTCTCAAGTACCCAGTTCCCCATACAACCGGTGTCTCTTTAAATACTAATAGGGCTAACAGCATTAACCTCAAGTTTCAAGGTACAGCAATCATTTCGATGAAACCCCAGTGTACCTAGTGTGGTCAGCATCGCTTCGGCCACTTAGATCGTGCGTGAATATGTAATACACAAATAAGTATTACTTATTTTAATTTGACCGCGAGACAAACAATGTAAGCAGAGGGAATTTAGTGTTAAGACACTTTTCACTCCATCTTCTTCATTTGCCGCCGAATTCTGGGGGCATTGTGTGTTGAGTGGCGGAACCCGACGACGCGTTTGCCTCAACACATGAGCGAAGAACTAAACTAGACAAATAAATTGCATGTAAATCTTAGTTTTATAGCAGTTCCTAATTGATTTTAATGTTTTACACAGAATTTAATTCTAGGACTTCAATTCTCATCATAAAACAATAACACATTACATAAATTTTGCTATATAATTGATTAACCCTTGGAGGCACGACATTTATGGCCATAAATAAACGATAATCCTATAAATTAGTTTATAACCATAAATTTACAGTTAAACGAAAAAAAAACATGTATTTCATATAAAGTTTTAAAAATCCACCTTTAATTTTTACCACTTTTTTACGAAGAACGCGATTAAAATGCTATTTTGATATGATAATTATCATAACGAAGTGACAGAAAAGTGACAAAAAATCGGACATCTGCTACAATAAATGTTTATTAACGTTTAAATCCAAGGGATAGTATAAGTATACTTGTGACCTGCTCGCAGCTTTGCCCGCTTTTACTACACAATTATTTATTTTCTCATCTCAAATAGGTACTCTCGTGATCATTAATCATTAGATACATATTCATTCATCATTAGATACCATTTTAAAGAACTTTTAAATTTGTAAGTCGATTGAAATAAAACAAACATTAAATATTTAATGAAGTTTGCCAAAATAGAATGGTAAAAATATACCCACAAACAAACTGACAAAATTTTTAAAATCATTGTTTTGGGTTCCATTAGATCAGTAAAGGTCCCAATAGCATTTTTTCTCCTATATCTTGCATGTACAGACACCGATCCCTTACGATTTTATTACAAGTATAGATAAGTGGCGTATCACACTGTGTAGGCAGCTGTAGTACGAATGAATGCAGGTGACCAAAATGGCTGTGTATGCTATTAATACGCCGGAATAACTTGAACTCACATTATAAACATTAAATTTTATAAGTGGACATAAATTTTGTAAGTATACCTGCTAAATAATAATTACTTACTTGTAACAGAATGGTTAGTCTTATATTAAGAACAGTAATATAATAAAAAATGGTCAAGTGTGAGTCCGTATCGCGCAAAACTATTTTACGTTGAAGTCATTTTCAAAAATCCATAGAATCCTACCTAAATCCTGATAGTTTTCCAGCTTAATACTTTTAGAATAAAGCGACGACAAGTGAAAGACAAGACCAATTTATATGTCCCTTTTTGCCAATTAGCTACAGAACAGCGAAATCAGAAATGAAAACTGAAGACAGAACAACTCATTACTGTAAATTTCATCCAATTCACATATAGAAAATAGAAACCCGTGGTTGTATGGAAATCTTTATCATTCTCAGCATAATACATCCTTTCACGGTTCCAATGTGAGAATGCTGGCGGTACCTTTTCGAAATTAGCGTTCGTTACTGCCTAGACTACGTGAGTACCTTTATACCCCTATAGGGTATAGTTAGCACTTGGATAATAGTGGCAGTTCTAGGTAATCTGGTTCTAGGTATAATAAATAAATGAAAGCATAAGGAGGCCATCGTAGCGCAGTGGAACGACGTATGACTATAATCGCGACGGTTGTGAGTTCGTGCCTTACCTTGCTATGGTAACAAGACGTGACGATGACTTCCGCCACTCATCACGGAATGTCTCAAAAATTCGATGGAAAGGGAATGAACCCGCTATATACGTGATATAGCATGGATCTAAATAAAGAGGATAAGAGTGGTTCTGGGTAATCTTGCTCCGTAGTAAACGAATGAAAACTTTAGGAATAATATTATTGTTTCAATCTAAGCTGGTCGAGCGCTGTTGGATTCGCATATGTGGTGTGTTTATTCAAGTAAGACTGTTTGTGTTGGAGCTTCAAAGTTACTTCTATAAATATATAGTGAATGAAACGTAAGTAAAATTACCTGCAGACAAAAATAAACTTTTAGTGTATGTTTAGTGCAAATGTTGCTATTTAAAGGAAATGTTTCTATGATATAGGATTTTTTTCTATGAGGCCACCTGGGCACAATGGAACAGCGTGTGGTTCACAATATGATTAATGCGGATTCGATCTCTATCTCTTAAAAGTTTATATTTCCAAGCTGTGGTAAAACAACATGCGGCGTTCAATTGCGCTACTCAATAAGTAAAGTGCCTTAACACTATCACAAAAGTGTTCCGCCTACCTACCGTAGGTACTAAGCAGGATTATGCGAAAATCTGACATCTTGTTTTTGCGAAGATAATAAAATGCATAATCTGCCAGAATTTCAGTTTTCGCTCTTATATTTCGTTTATTAAAGATATTAGACATTGATATTTTATTTAACTAAAGCTGTAATTGAACTTGTAACTATTGTTATTGACATACTCCTCATCTCCACTATGAAGCTGTCATTATTTAATAATATAAATTAAAAGTGATTGATGGGTCTATTTAACGTCTAAAGGCAATTGGTAAGGAACAAAATTTCTTAATTGGGAAACATATTACAAAGGAGACCAATTTCAACAGTTTTTGTGAGTCAATCAATAGGTACTAATATTGTTATTATATATATGTATAATTTAAATATCTAGGAACATGGTTAACACAAAACTGCGACAGTGAAATAGAAATAAAAACTCGTATTGAAATTGCCCGGAGTTCGTTTGAGAAGATGAAAAAGGTACTCTGTAACAAAATCCCATTACGTGTACGCATGCTTCTAAACTACGTGTGGCCTATTGTTCTATACGGATGCGAGTCTTGGACTATTAAAGCTTTTGAAATGTGGGCATATAGACGGGTTCTCAGGATTTCTTGGATAGATAAAATATCTAATGACAAAGTACTACGCCAAGTTGACCAAAAACGTAGACTTTTGCAAACCGTTAAACAGCGAAAAGTTGCATATCTAGGCCATGTATCGGCACATGATCGGTAAAAACTTCTGCAAACTATAATAATGGGAAAAGTTTCTGGGAAAAGGAAAACTGGCGGTAGAAGAAAGTCATGGCTAAGGAACATCAAGGAATGGACTGGAATTAAAACCGCCGTAAATTTGATTCATTTGGCCAGGGACAGGACTAAGTATGCGAAGTTGACTGCCAACTTTCACTAGTTGGAGAGGCACATTAAGAAGAAGAAGAAGACTAATATTATCAAGCTGAAGAGTATGTGTGGTTGGATGCGCTTATCTCAGAAACTACTAGTTTGAAGTAAACTACTATTTTGTGTTGGACAGACCATGTATCGAGGAAGGCTGGCTAAGTTCCATCATATTAATCTTTTCGATATAGCCGAATGCACTTAGCATATGACATGTATCATACATAACTGACAGTTGTTTCCATTTGACCACGCTGGCAAAATCACAATTGAAAGATAATTCTAACTCGGTATATCAAAATAGTTTCTTTTTTCAAAAAAGCCTAAATTGCAAAAATAGCTACTGTCAAAACCTAAAGCATCTCTAGTATATGTGTATTACCTAAAGAGTCAACTTCGAACATTAGTCAAACGTAAAATAAATTCGAAATCGCTAGATTTACATGTATTAATGAAATATTAAAGGTTAAGGCAAGACACGATTTCACGACCCCCCGCTGAGACACCTGCGTCATGTATCACCTGTATCCACTAAACTAAATACTAGTTAATGTCATAAATACTTATTGGTTTTGTATTTCATATTCATCTTCTAGAGGCTAATTGTAGCCCAGCGAGGGGCTTTGAGTTAGACTCCAGACTTGAAAGACTCCAGAATTGTTTTAATGAAATCAATTATATTCCGATTTCCTTTTAACCTGTAAAAAAAAACTCCAAACAAACCATAAATAAATTAGTTAACCTAATCAGTCAGTGTAATTTCCATTATTTATTCAAAACAATAAGATAAAGGACGCTACTTCTATCAAGTCAGAGTCAAAAAGACAAAACAAAGAACTGAAAACGAAAACAATTTCATTATTAAGTAGCCTTTTTAAGAAATGTTAATTCACTGGTTTTTAATATTTACATTATATGATTTTTCATCGATGTTTGCTTTTCCCGTATGTTAGGCAGAAGGAACCCAGTGTCAAGACACTGCGTCATCGCCCACCTTCCCCCTTCTTAGTATAAGAACGGCATTTTCGTTTAACATCTATACATTTTCACATTGTAGATCCGAATCTACGATATCCAACTATATAGACATATTTAAATGGAGCTTACATTTGTAAAATTTTTAAATTACACTAGGTAATCATAAATAGAACTTACTTTAGACATAACGTGTTCCATGACGAGACTTAACGCCGTTTTTGATCTAAAGAAGCGAATATATATATAAGATATATTTATAAGTATAAACTTCAACCGCCACCTTAATAAATAGTCCCCATAACACAATCAGGTTTCCAATATCTAGTCATAAACTTTAATTACACAGAACTTGCAGCGGCGGAATCAAAGGCCTCGCTTGATAAAACACCGTAATTCAATATTGGCCACGTACGTGCCCGACGTGATGCTGACCTGTAGGTAACGTCGGTAACTAGGTTCTGATGGTATTATTTCTTGAAGAAAATATTGTGATAGGTACCTACTACTAGTTTTAGATTTTTTGATTTTCTTATAGTAAAAAAATAATAATTTTATGGGAAATCCCTACTGTTAACTCTCAAACGTAGATGATACATATGTCTTAGATGTGGAAAAATTGTCATTTTATCTTTTTACTAGCTTTTGTTCGCAGCGTTTCCTCATAGACTAAAGGAAATAACTAGGAATTGTACGTTTTTAATGTCCAAGGTAATTTTAACCGCAAGTACAGTGGTTTACACAGAAATGTTTAAATTTTGAGGCCATGTACCTAAGTCTATAGTTTAGGTCGTTAAATAAACTATTCAACATATGAAGAATTTTCAAATTAAACCAGTAGTCCATAAGATTAGCAACTATAAAGTTTCATTTCAAAATACTTAAAAATCTTTAATTATTTAGAAAAGGCATACCCAATAGAAAAGAATAAAGGAAAAACGAATGAAATCAATACTTTAAAACAAAAAATAAAGTAAGTATTAAGCTACAAAAAAGATTGTCCTAATTAGGATCGTCAATTGTATCCAGTTACATTCCATCTCAATCAGATACCCTTCCCTCACAGCATCCCGGGCCTCACTGACGCACGAAGGTCGCAGGTGTTGGGTACGGAGTTCAATCCGCATGCGCACTGTTACCCTCAGAACATCGATACTAAATGCGTACCGCCCACCCTTTGTCAACCAAAAGTAGCCTCTAAGACATTAATGATAAGAATGAAGTGGAAAATATGTGTGCTTCTTAGGAAATTAGTTAAGTTTGCAGCGTTTTCGTTGATGCGGTATGCAAAATTCAGATATCGGAGTCGTACGGTTCAATTCGGTTCATTCTTAACACTAGCTAAAATGATTGGAATACCAAATTATGAATATAGTTTTTACACGAATATAAACATACATACATACGTTCAATAAATAATTATTGGGTACTCTATAATTAAAAGTTATAAAATTACTATTAAATGCTTAGTTATAATAAAAACTTGAAAATATTTTTGTATCTACATGAATTAATGCATAGTATAAACTAGAAAATGTATGGGTAAATTATAATGCTTATATGCTAGGCTGATGCGTAGAAACAAAATTTGGCTGAAAGTGGGGAACGTAGTGTTTTAAGACTATGTTCCCTCTGCCACAAACAAATATCTCATTTGAAAAGGTATTCAGCTTTATTATATTTCGTTTTATTATTCTATAGGTATATATATTGTAAATCAACAGCAAAACATATTGAATACTTACATATTCAAAATGTTTCAATTGCTATTTGCTTATTTCACAATAAGCAAATAGCAAAAGTATCATATTTCATTTTCATGTCTCAATAATATTTGTGTAAATAAAACGAACGTTTTCTGCACATTCCTATTATTTATATATATTTATATAATCAAACATCCTGTTATGTCTGGAAATAACATGCAAGTATGAAATATATATAATAAATATTATTTACCTATTTTTAAAGCAAAATAAACAATTGATTCTAGTTACACTAAAAAATCTTATAGATTTATAATCAGGGTCTACACCAATTTTAATTAAGTTCTTTTTGAGTGCCTATGGTGGCGTAGTGGCACAAGTGACCGACTGTAACGTGACGGAAGTAGATACGATTTGTTAGGCTAAAAAACATGTGCAAAAATTAAACAATTTATAAAAAAAACGCATAATGAACAGCGGAACTCAACGCTGCATTTTGTTTACTAGAGCTGAGAAATCAAAATAATTTATACATCTTATACTACTACTATTTCCTTCACAGTCAGAGCCACCACAACAAAAAAGTCAATCTAAAAAAATATTTCCTACAAAAAGAGAACACACAAAAATTTCGACTGCAATATAGGTATACCTAGAGTAAAAGAAAACACTGTTTTCTCATACAACAGCGACACACAGAATTACGTTCAAAGAGTGAATAAAACAGAAACGCTAAAAGCCTTAAAACATTTAAATACTTTACATTTAAGGTCGGAATGCGAACACTGCCGTGGCGGGATTTAACATTCTTTGTATGATACAGAATTCTTGAATTGCACCCAGGTCCCGAACTACTTTAATATATAGTAGATGCCAAAAAATATGTTTTATGGTAATGGATACAAATCTAGGAATGGAGTTAATTGGGACATGATTTACTCTGGAGCAAGGTATATTCCGCTTATACTAAGAATAGTTGTATCGCGAAGTAGTAATAATAGTTTAAAATTGGTCAGTTAACTGTGAAAGTAACAAAAACAATTATTAAACAATTTTATTAATAAAGTAATTGTATCGTCTTTTTATATACCAAATATATTTATATCTAAAATATGTTAATACCTAATTATGTAATGTTGTAGATAGATTATTTAAATAAGAGTAAGAAAAGAAAAATATGTTATTTTAAACAGGGAATTGGTGTAAAATACCATCCAACAATTTAACCTTAAAGATCCGTCGAGCCAGTCGTGGTGCAGGAGCGCAGAATCGCCAGAATTCGGCGGAAGTGTCTTAAAGTGTCTTAATGAAAAGAGTCTTAATAGTAGGATTCCATGTGCTTCTGCATACCATTCCATGTGCGGGATACAGCGTAAAGATAAAAAATCCTTTAAAATATTATCTTTAAAATTCCAAATAAAAGATAATTCGAAATAATCGATATTCGCAATGTGGTTCAAACTCAATTGTACGAGTATAACATATATTACAAAACAATACATAGAAAATATAACTTTTTTAAAACACAAGATTTAACGTAAAACAAATAAGTTTAGGCTATGAGAAGTTCGTGTGAAACTTCATCGAGTGAACCTGCTAGGAACTTGGGAGTTGCAACTTTGTCGGCACAAGTTCAGAAGTATCACTTTGTATCGTTGGCTAACCGCCGAATGTAGATAGTAAGTTTTATGCTTGGAAACTAGTAGTTCGTGTATTGCTAACTGATTCTCGTAAATATGATCATACAAAGTTGTTAGTATTAGCGGATTTGATATCCACTCGGAGGAATTAAATATTTAAGATTTCATTTTCTGGCTCTGGTAACAAGACAATGCGCAGCGTTGAGTTCCGCTATCTATATACATAATGTCTCGAGAATTAGGCTGCGCGAGAGAAACCGAATGTCTTAACATTAGGTTCCCTCTACCCAACCTACTATATGCGGAATACAGCGTAAAGCGTAATGGGTTATATAGAAATGATGAACTTGTTATATAGCCCGGTGCCAACTAACATAAAATAATTTCTAGACCGTATATCGAAGGCAAAGGCTAGAAGAATCATATTCTGGTAATTACTGATAAAGAGAAGAACTCGGACAATATACCCTACATAGGTTACGCCATTTAAACCTATACGCGGGTCGCAAATTCCAGGCACTGCTCTCTAGAACTCTAAAACTCACGGTAACTCCGTGGAATTCTGTGTAGTTTTCATTACTTTATTCATAATGAACATAAACAAAAGCAAATATTATAATTATATTTTAGACATTAATTACAAAAATAACAACATTCATTAATAAAGTAAAAATCGATATTACCATAAATTACTGGCACAACAAAACCGGTGGCAATCTCGAAGGCAATTTATGCCGTTAATCATCCGATACGATTTATAAGAGGCCAGGGTTGTATTTGTCAGATTTCTGCGTAGTTAAATCTATTCAAGCATAAACCGTTTGTGTGTTGGGGAAAGCGAATGGACTAGCTATTTCACACGACGGTGCTTGTTATATTTATTTAGCTTCACGTTGTATCCCGTACTTAGCAGGGAAGATGGAACCTGGGAACTTAATGTGAAGACACTTCGATCCCATTAATCCAATTTTATATCCTACCTTTCCGATTGCCGAATTCTGGAGGCATTACGTGATAAGTAGTGAAACTTAACGCCGCGTTCTGCCATATTACCAGAGCGAAATGAAAATATTTAATATTTCATATCCTCGAGTGGCGTTTATAGTTGCACGTTTGTGCCATTGCTTTGTCTTGCCAGAGCAGGTTGAAATCATAATATATTTGAGTAAGTGGGAATAGAAACTAAAATCGTTTCGAGCCACGATGGTCTCTAAATTATGAGTAAAATAACAAATAACAAAATCACATCCTTTATATCCATAAAAGTCTACCCAATACTGTTATTTCCAAAGTAAAGTAATAGTTAAAATTTAAAAAATGGGATATCTAACAAAAACTTTAATAAAATCCTCTCTAGTTATTTGATTTTGAATGAAAATGTACAAAAAATCCAATCAAGGGGCACCGTGGGCCGTGTCGTTTCACTATTGTAGATAGAAGTATAAAGAAACGCAACAAAAACCTATAGTGGGTGCGCTAGTATAAGGTAAAGGCCGTAGTTGTACAGCCATAGCGTCTGAAAGTTTTGAGTTCGATTCCAATTCGGGGGAATGAACAGTTTTCATTTTTCCGCTCTGTTAAAAGACAAAGGCTGGCGTTGAATTCTGCTAGGAATGTTGGTGGTTGAGTGTCTTAGCACTACGTTCCATCTGCCTACCGCGCTGTGCGGGAAAGTGAAGAGCTTGAAGCTTCATTTCTGTAGTCTTACGTATGGAAACCGGTTGACTCATTCATTGTAGTAGTACCTAGCTCGCGACACCCGTTAGTCGACTAGTGTTTCAAGACCGCTCCATTGTAACTTTTAAATCACTGTCTAAATGTTGCTTTGTTCCATTTTTGAATCTTTTGTTTTGTACAAGTTTTATATGTTGTGTGACGGTTGTAGGTTCATACAAGGGTTTACAAGCAGCTCCTTACATATTGCCAATAACATCAAAAATAGGTATCGTAATATATATGGGAATTGTAAATTTCACTTTGTAAGTCTACATAATAAGTTTTTATATTGTGCAGAAGACTATTCTGGGGTGGGCAAGGACCAGATTATCCCACTATTATTTCAATGTCCATCCTTGCAATGTTTTCACCATCTATAGTGACTTCTAAATTTCGCTAATAATAACAAACGAACACTACATTGCTATGTGAAATGATTAAGCGACAGTTATCGGTGAGTCACGGCAAACGCCCTATTACAGTACGGTTGACGAGTCGTGGCCGCTCTTACACAGGCAAATCTTCACTCAAAAAGATAATAACAGACAAAAGTAAGAAAAATCCTAAAATTAAATGTGGGCAGCCATTTGCCATCTTACTTCAGGTTACATACTTCGCTTTAGAGGGAAACTAAAATGTTTTAGTTAACTTTATTATATTATGTAATTATTTGTAAAATAAATGTGAAAGCTCAATTTACATGTCCTATTGGTTTTTGATTATGATTTGGACACACTGTTCTACACACTCCTCGCGTATTGGAGACATTGTGTAGCGGAACTAAACGCCGCAATTTAAATTCCAGAGTGGTGAAAGAAATCAACTAATTTTCCGACGACCAAGTTTAGTTTAGTTCATTGCGATACGATTGTATCTAATATAAATTATAATGATGCAAAGAACTAAAAAATAATAAGTTGTATTTGAGATAATAAGATATCTTAAAACTACCTAAACCTTACATATATTTATATTAAAATTCTCTTTATTTCATATACATTCGTAAAGATATATCAAGTCCGCAGTTTCGCTCTGGACCGCTTCCCGTCCCCCAATCACCAGTGAGAAAGCACTTCACATATCCTGTGACGATTGACGAGTGGAGACAAAAAGGGATGCTGTGCGCGATCGAAATGTCCTCGTTCCACATAAATTGTATGAAGACGCCGGGTGTTTTGGTTTTTGCTGGTTTATAGCGGTAGTTTAGTTCTTTTAATATTTTTTTGTTGATAAACTTAACATTACTTATATGAAAATAAGTTGTAAAAATAATGTTACAGAACGAAAATATTATTTCCTAAGTTTTTGAACAACTTCTAAATTATGAAAGTGATGTGAAACTAATAAGTATAATAATATATCTACTTATTATTTTGCTTTAACAAATACCTACATTCTAAAAACAATAAATAGTATGTATCACAATCAAAAATGTGTCATGGCATTGAATGTCAGACATTCCTTGTAAGCTGAGTAGCGGAACTCAAATACCAGAAAGTAAAAAACTAAAATAATTCATTTCTCCGACAAGGCATCGAACCCTCAACCATGGCGTTTACAAACTGTGCACTGAAGTCAAATATTTTACTTACTTATTTGTAAATTTATAAAACAAGAAAAAAAGTTCCCATAAGGCCAGCATTTAACTGACATTCAACCACTTTTAGTAGGAAACTTTGGCAGACGCTCGAAAACTTGCTCGTATAGAAATTATACCTCACAAGTCTTTGCACTTCTAGGATATTGTATTAACTTTCTTCATATTGTTCCTATATTATTTAGACTTTAATTGTCCAAACTAACTTTTTCTTTGTTTTATTCCTGCTAAGTAAAAGGCACCGTGGCACGGCGGTACAGCGTGTGACGCGACGGCTTTGGGTTCGATTTTGACTAAGTCTATGTCACGAAGCAAATTTCATCTTATAACGAAATTACGAGACAGTGCGACGTTAATTTAACGTCTTTGTATTTAACTTTTTATTATAATATTTAAAGAAAGTTTAATGTAAAATGTCAATTTTGCGTATTAGAATTAGACAGTACCAAGACGTAATATATATTACACGTAAGTATTTTTCTCTGGAGCTTTTAGACCTGTATTTATAAATCGCTTTCGAGTCTTAGATCGATCTTGGGAATTTTATAGGGCTCCTAGAGATAATAAATAGGTATACGACGCGGTACAGACATAAACATACATCGACTGATAAATACATTACTCTCCTTTGCGTCACGAAGTCCAGTAAACAAGAGTATGCGTTCAATCTTGTAACGATTTGTTTCACACACATATTACTTTCAATACAATTAGATTTATTCGTCACAATAATAATAGCTATTATGACAAAATTATATTGGACATTATCAACAGTACTTATATTGTAACAAACAAACAAACATTCATTATAATATAAAGTAAAGGCCATTACATCCATTGTTAACTAAAAGCTTGGTGATTATTTGCGCGTGCGCTGACGTCACTACCGGGCTTTACTCCGTATCATATAATCGCATGTCTAATTTAACGTGTGCAGAATAACACATGGATTATTCATAAAATTCTATTGACTATTGTTTTTTATATCCCATTTACTAGAGTAGGCAGAGGGAACCCCGGGAACCTAGTCTTCGGACACTAAGTCCCCCAATTTTAACAGTTACCGTACGTTACCGTTACGACTCCACGCCTGAATGAACGTGAAAACAACCTTAGATATATAATTTATTTTAAATTATAGCTATTCTGTCCTCTTTCCTTTCTCGTTTGAATACTATTCTCAATTACTTATAAGTATATACCTATTTATTTCCCGCTGGGCCTAACTATCAATATAATACCTATCGTATTAGGATTCAAATCAATGTCGACTAATTTCAGTACCACTTATATGTTACTAGGGAAGATTTTTTTTTACATTAACAAAGTGCAGTTCATACATTAGAATAAAAAAATATTTTAAAAAAACTCATAAAAAGTGGGAAAAGGTAATTCGAACTGCGCCTCTTGGACTATTAAGCCATACGTTCTTATAAAGTTACATCGAAATTCTACTTAGACTTAAATCCCGCTACGTTCAATTTGTAATCAGTTTTTTTTTTACTTTTTTAATTTAATAACATAAATGTATCTTTATATTTGTGAAAAAATTAACAAAATCAATGTAGAGTTAGATGATGACGCAAAAAATATAATTATAACAAAATTTTACGTTTGAATGCGCGTGCGTGGTTGATGTAACATTTTGGCGAATCGCCTGCGACTTCAGCTATCGCAATGCATATCTACTACCTACAATGCAGTGCAAAGAATACATATCCTGAATTATAACACACTTTGCCTGCTTGTCTAGGGTCATTGAGAGTTGTTAAATAACTATTTTTTTTAATTCACACGTGAATTGAACTTTTTAAATGTTTTGATGTAAAATTGTATTTGTATATTGTGAATCGATTATAAGACAAAAACGCTCACAATATTTGAACAATTTCATTCCTGAGTCGAATCAACTATTAAGCATAAATAAAATTAACGCGTCCATGAGTGATTTCATCTGCGTTTTTTTATAATAAAATAAATAAATAAAACTTATGTACAAATCTGTGATTTCAAAAAAGAGGTGTTTTTTCAAGCGTTTTTTTGTCAGAAATTGAGAATAATTTATTCCCCGATTACAAATCGAACCCAAAACCGTCATCTTTAATTCTCTTGCACTCTCTTTGTATGTTCATACAACCGCTATTTTTACACACCATACATTAACATACACTAAATCAGTACCATCGTTACAACGCGCGACGTTGACGAAACGCAAGCCGCAAAAACGTAGAACCAACTTGAAATATAAATAAGTTGTCTTATCTACATGTTCGCTTAATCACTGCCGCATTTACATACAATGGGTGACGAGCTTGTACACGCTCGGCTGGTCTGATAGTGATGAAGCTTAAAGTTGCTACACTTCAATAAACGTTGCGTTGGATTCGACTGTTATGCAATTTGAGTTTAGCTGTAGCTTTAGGTTAAGCAATGGTGATGGTTGGAGAAGATGGGTGTGCAATTTAGTGTTATTTATAAGTACATATGGTAAATTTAGCTTGAATAATTTTGACTGTTATAGTGATGCCTCTCTTAATAATTGTTAATTTCCAAACAATATTTAATAAATAAATATTTCTTATCGCTCCGATAAGGCAAAACGCGGTGTTAGGTTCCATCACTCAACACTCAATGCCTACGGAATTCCGCGAAAAGCGGTGAACGGGCACGGAGTGTTTTAGCACTAGATTCTCAGGTTCCCTCCACCTACCCTGTTATATGCAGAATATTGCGTAAAGCTTTAGCTTTATTTGTTTTTAAAAAACTTTTACCAACATAATTTAATTTTAACCATATAAATGTGACACTAGAATGAAATATCGATTTTCCTAATAAGTAATTCCTGGAAACTTACATTATTTCTATCGAATCGTATAAAACTTGTCAGCTTTTCTACAATAATAAATAATACGTTCTAGTTGTTTTTATACTTCACGCCCCCAATCAATACGTTATTTCATATGAATTATATTAAGAAACATAACTGGTTTTTATTACAATTTATTACGGATCTAAAGCAATTCATCTTTATTTGAAATCGGAAATTCGCGAATGAACGTTCAGAACAACCGGTTTTTAGTTCAATTTAAAATTTACGATCTCTAATTTACTATTATAACAATTTTGCATACATATTAAAGTATAGGCGGTATTACACTTAATTATGCGAATACAATTTTTATTATAAGAAAATAACAAAACATTAAATAACACTTTGATAAGGT
Source organism: Heliconius nattereri (assembly GCA_013403645.1). Lineage (NCBI taxonomy): Eukaryota > Metazoa > Arthropoda > Insecta > Lepidoptera > Nymphalidae > Heliconius > Heliconius nattereri. The sequence goes on along the minus strand of JAAIXI010000245.1, from coordinate 1,647,765 downwards.
TGTTTCGATTGAACATTGATAAATCTTAGGTCCAGATTCAGAATCTAGATTCCAGATTTTTATAAGATAAATACAACATATTTACTAAGACAATGTCTTTACATTAAGTAAAGTGTGTGTCGACTATGAAACTAATGGTAATAGGCGTGCTATTCCACACTAAAGATGGCAAAATATTTTAGAAAACGTACCTATGACAATTTGAACGTAGGTGAATTCGAACCAGCGCCTTTTTCAAACAGTTTTGCTATGGCGATCACCATAGCTATGTTCTTATCGAGCTATGTCGTATTTTTCCAGCTTCATGTTATTTTTTAAATTAAGTTTTGTGATTTTAGGCACTCCATTCTTCTATAGACTTGTAGTCTATTTTCGTATAAAATTTTACGATCTTATGTCAAAGGTTCGAGCGCGGGCGGTGAGAACGGGGGCTTTCCTTCGTAATTGTTGTGTCTCAACGTGTCCCCCTCAGTCTGAGTGTGTAATGAAGTTTGGCACAAACTCATATAAGCATACAAAAAATACAATTTTTGTCTTTTATAGATAAATTAAGTTTTGAACCTATAAAGTTAAATTTTAAAATTAAACTAAACAAATAAAGAGTAAATATATATAAATTTTCTAAGATCCCCCAAATACGTGAAATAGACACAGATCTTATAAAATTACCCAAGCAACTTCATACATTATACCAATTTATACAGTATAAAATGAACATTTTATATAAACTAGAATTTGTATAGTATAAACATGGAAACGATTAGACGTGCTCGCCTCGGGCTAATCAAACCAAGGGTTGGTCGTCCCTGTGGTGTAAATTTACAATAGTGGCTCGTCTTGAATTTTAATTTATATAATAAATTACAATGTATGTATGTACGGATTAAAATATATTCTAAACTAAATGCTTATTTTCATGTGTAAGAATTTTATTTATTGTAACAATTTCCTGTAGTATAAGTATATTAATTAATTCTTTTTTGCTTTGATTTAGCACCACGCTGTACCCTGCATTTAGCAGAGAAGACAGAGGAAATCTAGTGTTAAAACACACTTTACCTCACATACCGCAATGAATTTTCAAGATATTTCGGTTTCTTCATAAGTAAGCAAAATTAAAAACAGCCTTTCTTTAAATAATCATAATATAACTCGTTCAATAAAATAAGAATCTATTTTGAATCATTTATTCTTGTAGTCCCTATTTAATTACTTATAAAACTTTTAAATAGTAAAGGTAAAACAATTATTAAAATTATTTGTAATATTCCATCGCGTTGCAGGCACGAAAGCTGGAGGAGGAGTAGTGCCTGGGACTTGCGACCCAAATGTTATTTTAAGGGGTTCTTTTAAAATGCTCATTAACACTCGCCTTCACTGTCCAAGCTCTTTTCGATACCTAGTAAAATCTAATTTAAAAGTTTCCGGTCAAAAATTTTGACATTTGACACGCTTACTTTATGTTTATAAGGTATCTACTATAGCAGTTTAAAGTAGGTACATTGATTTTGAGGAACACGTAGTTACGTCATTGTTTCATCATCATTTAAACTATTTACATAACACAAACAGACTGTTCAATTTTATTTATCTATATATAAATATAGACATACTCGTATAATAGTATCCACTGACAAACGTGAGTCGTCCCTTCACACGCTAGGCGATTACACGTTTAATTGCCTCGGGTTACGTAACCGGGCCCCGTCCCTACTCCCTATGGCACAGATATGACCCGCTTGCTTTTAAGTTTATAATGTGCATAGATATATGTTGAGATGATTGAGAAAATATACCTATTAAATATAGGAACCAGTCAAGTCTGTTACGGGGAACGAAGGGAACGTGAACTGAACTGGGGCACGAAGAATTCTTAACATTAGACTGAAGGAACCTAGTTCCCTAATCTAGTGTACACAGGATACAATGTGATGCTAAATCACGGTTTCTTCTTTGCTTCCTGATGGCCCATCAGCAGGGTAGGCAAAGGAAACCTGTTAGCCAAATAATAAAAAACTCCGTTCCCACTGAGACTCTTTGCTCCCCACTTTAATCCGAATTCTGGGGGCATTGCATGGTGAGTGGCAGTGACTCAACGCCGCGCTTTATCACTACCAGAGCGAGTATAGGAAAATAATTAATTCCCAAGTTGAGAATCGAACTCACAACCGTCATATTTACATACATCAGAACTAATAGTAAAATATTTAAATCAAAAAATATTTAACTTCCGCAATCTCCAGTTTCTTAATCAGAAGCTCATTAAATGTTGCCGCGACGAGAAATACTAAGATGTCTAAACGAAAAAAATTAAAAAGCAAAATGAGTAGAGTCTACCGCAATTTATAATTAAAAATACGAATGTATTAATGAGAATATCTATCTATATTTTAAGAAATTGAAGATTTTTTGAAGTTTTATATTAGAATATTTTTGTATTAATAAAACCTTGCTATTAAAATTAGGATTCATTTGCTTTGGCGTAGAGGATAAGCTTTTTTCTAACTGTAAACCGTGTTTAACGCGGTGGTGGTTGATTCGATAGCCACTAAGGGTTATGATTAAATGAAATAAACAAAAATTTCGTAGTCAACTGTACTTAAACAGCGTTGACTACCGCCTCTCAACACGCAATGTCTCCAAAATTCAGCGGAAAGTGAGGAACAGAAGTGTATCTATGGGAACGAAGTGTCTAAAAACTAGGTTCCCACCTTCCCTGCCTATGCTGCTATGTGGATACAACGTACAGCTTTAAAAACCAATCTAAAAAATAATACAAAAACACAATTCTAATTATGTTCACCAAAGATAATTGAAATCATCAGTATATTCATCAAAAGAAACACACAAAGTATGAAAACCCTAGCACAAAACAGAGCACATGTGAAAGTAATTTAAAAGCACTAGATAGAGTAAGCCTTTGCCTCTATTGTATTGAACCTACGTCCCTATAGAGTATGTAAGGTATTTTACGATTGGACCACTAATTAGATTCTACTTTTAGTCACTATTTCTTGTATCTAAGCCTGAAACAGATATGTAAGTGGTAATTGAATTACACTTGTCTATTGATTGAATTCTAACGCGTGAAGCTTGTTACGAGCTCTTAGATTGTATGGTGGTGTATAGTGGGTTCGAATAGTGTAAAGAAGTTTTTACTGACTAAGTAGGTAAATGTTAAATAGAGTTTGTTTCTATTATTGTTTTTGTAACTTTAGGCTGTATGCATGCAAACAGAGCAGACATTGCGCCAGAGTAGGCAGAGGGAAATTAGTGTTAAGAAATTTCGTTCTCTCCAATTTTTTGAGACATTACGCGTTGAGTTTAGTATCAGACGATGTGCTATGATGACCAATTATAATTGGGTAGGTATATTAAATTAATATTTCAATCATCTTGATGCAAAAATCACTCCACGTTCCTCTGCCTACCCTGCTACATGCTTGATACAGCATGAAGCTGATTTAATTTTTAAAATCTGATGAAGAAATAAAAGCGTGATCGTACCTGCTATCCACATCTACTTGGTAGGTTTATTTAGATAATAAAAAAACGTATCCGGGACACACCAAGCGATATACGATAAGCGATATCTATTACAAAATTCACGCCGTGAACATGTCAAGACCACTTATTAAAATGTCAGCAAACGGGAAAGCACGCAACTGCGTACTACTTAATTGAACCATTAATAATGAGTGAAAAAAATAACTTGAAAAACATCTTAAGTACTTTTTAGTATGTAATAGAAATGACATTGAAATGTCTGTTTGTACATACTTGTAATTTATTTCACAATACTTATTAAAGAACGAGCGATTAATTTTATAAGTTCGTATTACTTAACTTAGAGAAACAAAGTAATCTATCTCGGTGAGGAACAGAAGTGTTTTAATGAGAACGGAGTGTCTTAACACTAGGTTCTCAGGTTCCTTCTGCCTACCTTGCTCTGTGCGAGATACAGCGTGAAGTTTTAAAAAAAGTAATCTACAGGTATACAACGGCTGTCGTTATAGTGATTTAATTATCAGATTATATAAAACTCGTTTCAGCATTAAATCTAAGGAGACCTGTAGCTGTATTATCGACTTCTCTCATTCCGTAGAAGTTTCAAGAAATCCTATCTTAAAACTCCCCTATACTCCCTAAAGTAACCACATACTGTATTCTAACTTTATAAGACCAGCAGCTTCACTTAAGCATTGTCTGAAGGTCTCAGTAACGGAAAAAAATAAATATGTAGATATAGATAAGTAACTTATACTTTGTGGAGAACAGAAGTGTCTTCATGGAAATGGAATGCCTAAACACTCCGTTCTCAAGTTCAATCTGTTATCTGATAAAACATGAAGTTAAAAAGAAAATACACTTAAAAAAAAATAATTAACACTAAATCATACCTTCACCTAAATATAAAAGTCAAATTAACTCAACAAAACAATTTGAACCTATTCAAAGGAGCAGAATAACACTCATACCAACCAACCAACATAAAAATAAAAAAGCAATAAAAGATCTGAACTTGTATTATCAAATCAAACGCAAAAGGAGAACTTTTTCTACAGTCAGTACGAGAGAGAGATTTATTCAGAGAAAATAAAAAAAAAATGAACGCCGTGTGTACGCGAAGGTGGCTAAATAATATGCAAAGGCAGCTGCCAATAAGCGACGTAAAGCGGAATGGTTTTTACAGCCCGACGTTTTTAGAGGCCCGGTCGGGACTCTAAAGTTATTTACTAAACTCGTTTGGTGTGAAGCACGAGCGGATAATTATTTTTTGGGGTAATAAAAACGTGGATTGGTGTTTTGGTGGTGAGTGATGGTTCGAAGTTCGAATTTTATAGTGCCGTCTTTTTATATAAGTATTCTATATGCATGTACGAATATATACTCATAGTATATGTGAAAAAGAAATGTCTACGAGAAGTCGGAAGAAGTGAATTAGACTTGTGAACTAATTTTGCTAAAAAAAATATATGCACTCATTTTGTTTGAAATAACGAAAAAAAATATAAGTTTGCAATTATTTTTACCTATGAATACATATAATTTTTCGGATTTTCTTTTATCTATATATAAAATCGAAAGGTCACACTCACTCACTCATCACGAAATCTCAGAACCTACCAGAGCTAGGAGTTTCAAATTTTGCGCGGAGGTTATTTATAGTACATACGTGCTCGCTAAGACGGGAATTAGTAATATTCGACTCCTAAGGGGGTATTTTCGGGGTTGATAGTTTATATCATACTTCGTTACTACAAGTGCTAGAAGTCTCAAATTTTGCACAGGGATACTTTCTAAAACGTAGGTGCTAATTAAGTTATTGGTCTTGCTAAATTCAACCCCTAAATGTGTACTTTTGGGGTTGATAGTTTATATGAAATTTTGTTATTACAAGTGCCAGGAGTCTCAAATTTAGCATGGGTGTTACTGATAGGACGCATGCGCTTAGTAAGATAGAAATTTACAATATTCAACTCCTAAGGGGTTTCAGTTTACAATAATTGTGCATGTGTGTTAAGATGGAATTTTACTAATTTCGATTTGTAAGGATGTAACTTTGAGGTAAATAGTGTTAGTTAAACTTCGTTACTACAAGTAACGGAGGCCGTCATGGCGCAGGGGCACAATACGCGACGGTTGCTGTGCCACGACGCGACAGAGGCACGTCAGCGTTTCGGGAATATTCTCTGGCACCAAGACAAAAGCCTAGCGTTGAGTTCCGCCATTCAACACGCAATGCCTGGGCGGAACGGAGTGTGTTAACATTATGTTCCCTCTGCATACCCTCTGTGTGCGGGATACCGCGTGAAGCTGAAAAAAGAAAGATGAAGAGGCCAGTCGTGGCGCAGAGGCAAGAGGAACCCACAACCAGTCACTATAAATGTGACTGGTTGTGGGATCATTCCCCTCTCTTCCAAGAAATGGAATATTTATTTAAATTTCGAGTTTCATTTCTTGGCTCTGGTGTCGAGGCAAAGAGAAACGTTGAGTTCCTCCACTCAACACGCAATGCCTTCATTGTTAGGCGAAAAATGGTAAACGGAAGTGACTGGCCACGAAGTATCTTAAAACTAGGTTTCCAGATTCCCTCTGCCTCTGCCCTGTGTGAGGGATTCAGCTTGAAGCTTAAAAAGATATATTAACAGTTATGTAAAAACATTTTTGTTTTGTTCATATTAATAATGCTCTATAACAAAAACTCACATAAAAATTATGAGGGCTCTTATCATTTTATGTGAATTTTCGTAACAGGGTTCTATTAGGAATAAATCTTTATCTAAGCCAGTTATTTAATCTTTAAGTCTTTTTACGCAATTGTGTAGGCTAAACCATTAAAAATTATATGCTTATAAGAACGCTAATATGATACCAAACTTTAAGTAATTCACTATATTGAATAAATGATCTTGTAGTTCAAGCGGGCGAAGCCGCTGACGGTTGCTAGTTTGTATTATAAATCATCACCCCATGCCAAATTTCATAACCGTGTCTGTAGGTCAACAGGAAGTGTTTTATAGGCAGTTTTTATTACGCGTCGAATTTCATTTAAAATGCAGCAAAAACGACTACGTTGACTTACTTGATTTAATTTCTATTTCAGTTTGACACGTTATAGATACGTATAGAATCTCGAAATAAGTGGTTTTGAGAGACGGAAAACCAAGTAAATGGCCCTATAAAGGTTCCGTTTTAACATTCTAAAGTACGGAACCCTAAAAAATCAATGCTAATTTGCCACATCTGGTTGAACCTGTATCATCTTAAATTTATTTAAAAATCCGCTACACACTTGTAATACAGGCCACACTCACAACTTCTGCCCATCAAGTCGCCCGCATCGAGTCAAGCGCGAGTCGTATTATTTAAAGCACTACAATACAAGTATAACAATAACCAGTTATACCCTTTTATTACTTTTTCAATTTATTCAATGAAGTAGAAAAAGTTGTAGAAATAGAGTTTAGGAGTACTTACTTATTTAAGTGGAGTTAAAATTGTTGTTACTTTCATTCTAGTATAGAATAAAAGTACGCAAGCAGATGTTGGAAATTGTTTTATTTTTTGCACGCAATATGAAAAAAATAAGCGTCTGTTAATGGTATAAAACAAGATAGTTTCTCATATTCTTTTAGATATTTCGCAAAAATCTTTTTAATATAGCAAAATAGAACACGGTACAAAAGTGAATCAATGCTGATAGTAGTGTTTAGCTAAAACTTTGATTCTTTTGATTTGATCTATAGATAGGTAGGTAATATTTTAGACAACGACATGGTGTTTAAAAGCGCGGGCTCGACTTTCTTTACGATCGATTTTTATAGATATTTTAAGAAATTTCTCAGCGTCTTTGTATAATAAATCTTTATAAAATATTAAAATTGTTTATCCATACCTATACATACCTGTATTATAAATTCGAAAGTAACTCTGTCTGTCTGTCTGTCTGTTTTTTACGCTATCAGTGCCAAACCGCTAATTTAATTGTGTTAAAATACTCACATAGAGATACTTAATGGTCTCGGGATGAATATAGGATACTTTATTTTCTCATATTTGTAATATTATCGATATATATCAATATATTAAAATACTTATTAATTTGACATGCAATTTATTCTGCCATGTTAATAACAACCGTCGCTAAGCGACTGCCGCTAAACAACGATTTGCATAGAATGTTTTCGTTAGAAAACGTCACCTAAAATGAGCTTGCTTAACGTATTGACGCTATTGAAAACTGAAAATAATTTCATAAATATATTTAATAAATACTCGTATATTTCAAGCGGGCGTAGCCGCATTCGGGTCCACTAGTATTTTATAAGGCGCATGTGATTACAAAAACAGTAAAATTTGTTACTCATTTAAAATTACATATCCCTATAACTTAAGCTTTACCGATTCAAACTAATACGTTAAACGTTGTTCTTTCGGCATTTTAGGCTTTAATTCCTCAAGTGGAAGAGCATAATTGCGTGGACAGTAGATAGGTGAATAGTAAATCCTGTTTCCTGCGAGATAACGCAGTGATGGATCGCTTCCTACGGGCGAGGGACAGCGGTTCGATTCCAAGTATACATAGGCTGATTGTAAGATCTTTGGATAGTCATAATTTACACAAGGGTCAAGTTCATGTTATATTAGTCGTTTTTTTTGGATTTTTTTAGGAGCCTAGGTAAGTAATATCATCTTTACGTAATTTGGCGTTTTTTTTATTTTAAGTGATTTTGCATCTCATTGTTACGATTTTAACTCTGTCAACTGTTTATACTTACTACGTATTAAACGTGTAAATCTTCCTAGAATCTAAATAAAGAGATCAAAGTCAAGAAATAGCGGCTTTAGGGAGGATTCACACTATAGTGTCGGTCATGTTGGTTCTCGATGCGATCCCATATTCTTGTATTAGAAATATTCTATAGGCGTGATTGGACTGAAACAATATATGAATGCTTTCATTGTTTCTCATATGAGAAGATTTTAAGCAGACTAAGATCGGACCGAGAACGACTGCACTGTACCTAATCTGAATCCTCCTTTAGGTTGTATAGCAGGATAGACAGAGAGATAAGGTCAGCCACTTATTCTCCGCTTGTTCGAGACATAACGGTATTGAGCGAGGTACCTATTTACCGGAACTCAACGCCGCACGTCGGAAGTAGATATACTGAAATGTTATTTCGACACATTTACAATTTTATTTGTGTAGTTAAAGTAAATAGCAGAGCTAAACTTTCCTTGAAGAAATAAAAACACAGTCTCTTAGAAGAGACGTCGTATGTAATAGCATGCATAATGTATGGCGATGTCTTCATTTCAATGGAAAATATGACTTCATCACTTGCATATTTTACTTGAGCATAGGTTTTTTTTTTATTTTTTTAGGCAGAGGAAGACTTGTTATAAGACACTCCGCTCTCCATTTCCTCTGGAGTTCGAATCTCCGAATTGTATAGGTAGTGCGTATTTAGTGGCGGAAATTTGGCGCCGAATTTTTGCTTTTTTACCTAAATAATAATAATATGAACCCCCCCCCCCCAATGTAATATCCATACCTATACATATAACTGATTTGATTGAGTTATTTAGCAATAGAATATTATATTGTTGTTATATTATTTTAACCTTATAAATTATAAGTTTTTACTAACTCTACAGAGCTTTTTATAATAAGAATATAAAGTAAATAATAAATTAGTTTATTAAATAATTTAATTATTCTTTTTTACCGCTAAAAACACAAACAAGAATCATTGATCAAATAAAAAGTTTTATAATAAAGTAATTATGTAGATATTATTATTGAGGGTAGGTAGTAAGTAGTCTGTCCCTGAATAAATGCAAGCACTATGTGGCTGCCTGTAAGGAAGTCGACGACTGTAAGGGCGCCCCCTGCGGGACTCGGAACCCCGACTTGCGGCCGCCGAACGGACTGGGAATAAGAATCAGATGCATCAAACAATTTGCAGTAACTTATGTTAGAAAATAATTGTTTTACGGAAAAGGTCGAGGTTATATTTTATTGAATATTTATATATATACAAAACTAAATTGCGTATTTTCGACCTTATGTCTATATAAATAGGAGTAACATACATACGTACATACATACAAAGTGATCGCAGGTTAATTAGTAGAGTATCAACAAAGGAATTAAAAGGCAGGCCGCACATAAATTATTCATTGGGTGACGTCCTATCGCTACATCTAGCGCGACAAGTTTATACCACCTTTGTAAGTTGAAGGGTTATTCTTTTACATTGTATTATAATATTTAAGGTGGATCTGGATGAAAACGCGACGGTTATGGATTTAATTTCCACTCAAAGTAATATAAGTATTTCATTTCTTCGCTTTGCTAACAAAACGATTTTAAGACGCAATGTCTCGAATATTGGGCAGTGTGTGGTTGACGGAGTGTCTCAACAATATGTACGCTTAGCTTATATGCGGGATACAGCGTGAAGCGGCAAAAATAAATAATAATTTATGTTAGTAAGATAGATGCTAATGTTGACAAAATGTGATGTGAACTGTTTACAAATAGATGTTTCGTAAGACGTGTAATGTATTGTGTTTCTTCTATAGTAAGTGTGGTATGACTAATCATTCTAAAAATGGAAGCTTGGAACTGAAGTTGCTGAATATTTCAATAAGAGAATACAAACTTAATTTAGAAAATGTATATGTTCCCTCTGCTTACCCTGCTACGTGCGGGATACGGGAAGTTAAAAAAAGAATAATCCCAAAATATTTTCTTATATTATTTTCTCATCACAGAACTAAAATTGTTAGAGATGCGCCGAATGGTGGTTTGACCGAATAACCGAATACTATTCGGTTTAAACTTTACCGAACCGAATACTCGGCCAAATTATTCGGTTTACGATTTCTTTGTTATTTTGTCGCGTAAAACAGGTTTTAACTTGTATGCCACCTGTCATGGCCGGCTAGATAACGAGCGGGCCGCACTCACCGCCACCCGAAACCACGGAATTTCAAAAATTATCCAAATTTACTAGAATCTGCCTATCAACATTGTTGGGCCCTCTATTTCGAATGAGATGTTCCAGAAAATTGTGAGCTGGAACTATGACAAACAGGAAAGGACCTCCACAATATATTACATTTTTTAAAAGGAATCTCATGTGGCGTTTTGGAACTTCCATGTTGTCCTTCCATGTCGATATGACTTGGGTACCTTCAAAAAGGATCCTTTATCTCCACCTTAAAAGCTGGCAACGCACCTGTCACTCCTCTGGTATCATGGGTCCGGACGAGGTCGTGGGTAGCGGTAGTCATTTACTATCAGGTCACCCGTACGCTTGTTTCTGTCTTTTTCCATAAAAAGGTGCTCCTGGTAATAGTGTGTATAAGAAACGAATATTTTCGAAAACAGGGAATTTATATGAAGAAAAATGCAACAGACTGAAAAGGGACGGAAGCTTGGTATTCAGCACCATAATTTACCATTAATTAATTATAAATAGTACAGTATGTACGTTTCTTTCTAATCTACGAGGGGCGTTCAATATATTTTTGGTATCAGCACTATTAAAAAACACAAATTTTACTCATTTGACTTATAATAATAACTTAAATCTTACATAAATTTCATTTCTATTGTATCGTGCAGCCAAGTAAATAGAAATACTCGAACCGAATATATTCGGCGCCATAGCCGAATAATTCGGCCGAATACGAATATTAAAAAACATGCCAAATACACCGAATACCAAACGAATATTCGGCGCATCTCTAAAAATTACATAAACCAATAAACACACATCAGTACTTATCATAAAACCATAAGCTTATATATCACTCAGGCATACACACGTAACATTTCACACGAACTTAACTATCCGCATACATTAGACGGCACCTACCTACGCAGTAATGTCAGACATTTGACAGCGACAGCAAGTCCGTATACCTATTAATCTTAACCGCAAGGGGACGCAATTTTAGAAAATTTAATAGAACTCGTACTCGTCGCGTTACGAAGGGAGCTGACATCATCCGCTCCCGAGGGGCGCGTGCCCAAACAGCTGATTGCCGGCCGTACACCATAAAAAACCTTATAAAACATCATACAAATGAAAAACTACTGTATCTTGATATAATTTAAGGTATATTTCACATTGGCAATACAAATCCGACCCTTATTTCAATTCCATCAAGCAATTTTCGACTCTACGCTAAAAATATTAAAGTTTAAATGCAATTAACATAAAATTGTACTGAACACGTCATCTATAGCATAAAAATTTAGTGATGACGGAATTTCGACTCTATACATTAGTATTAAGAGTTATTTTATAGTACAAGGTGTAGTTAACGAGATAAAACCGAATGGATTTTGTGCATTTCACTTGGCTGGAGGCCGTGGCGTGCCCGGTCTTGGTTGCATTTGGCGATGTTATAAATGAAAATATTTCACTTCGAAGATGTGTGCTTGACTATTTTTAGAAGCATGTGTTAAATCTATATAGGTATAATAATTCAAATATTAATTAAATTATTTTGTCATATGGATAAATTTAAAATATATGCAGAAAAAGAGAAGAGAAGACAATCTGTTTCTCACTTTCCGAATAATTTTCGCGACTTTATGTGTTGAGTGGCGGAACCTAACCGCACGTTTAGTATAATAATGCGAAGAAATGAAGTAATATGATAGTAATCGAACCCATGACCTAATGTTGACTTAATAAATATATATAGACAGATAAGTCCATAAATATTAAAGGTAGAAACGATCTACCATAGAACTTTCAAAGTCTATAAAAAAACTTACAAGCAAGCAAGCAACTTTATACAGGTAAGTTAAAATAAAACAGGTAGGTATACCTTTTATAAAACATAGTTCTTCTAAGATTTATTTCAAACAAACTTTATTACTGAGGTATCACTTTGGAATAGTATTCTTTACACTACTGGCCGCAGCTTCCGTTATCGTGAACTATAAACGGATAACTCGCTTTTTCCTGTTCCCGTAGGAATTTCAAGAAATCGTCTCTTAGTGCTCCGCTACACTCAACAAGGAATCTACATGCTAAAAAACGGCGTTCTACTCTGTATAGTTTGGGCTGTGCGTTGTCTAATCTGCTTTCCGTCCTAATTTGAGACATAATGTGTTGATTCCCCGAGAATTCATTTCCCGGAGTAGAGTCAGACGATGTTTTACTGAGCCCCGACAGCATCCCGGTTATCCCGGATATTCGGTATACAATGGCCCTAAGCATTAAAGAGGCAGAGAGAGAGAGAGAACTCTATCACCTTACGAAATAAAAAAAAACACAGTAAATTAATTGAAACTAAATCAATTAATTATTAGCACAGGTAGGTATTATACCTCGATCAATGTTTCCACAAATCCGGTATAACAAAACAAAACGATAGCAATCGCTGTGGGAACGTGAATTAGGCAAACGCATGCATTAAAATAATTAAAAACAATGAAATGTAATCAGATAGTACGAACAAAATGCAAATGCTTGGCTTTGAATCTGTTACCTATATATTACCTGTGTGGTATATCACAAGTCAGCCAGACAGCCTAGGTTAGATATGATATCTGAAATACCTAATGTTAGTTATATTACATATAAATCTATAGCATTATTTCTAAATATCCACTTTATATTCATAGATAACGCTGTAATTAAGAGGACGTCATTTGATTTTATTCCTCATTAATGATTATATTAGGTGTCGGTAGTGTAGTTAAATAGTTACTAAGGCTGAATTCTTAGTCTGATTTGTTAGTACACTAGGGGACCTACATTTTTAACAAAATATTCGAAGTGTAGGTCCACCGGGTATTTCCCTCAAAGTAGGATAGACAGCCTTTCACCCTTCCGCAAAGTAGGATAGACAGAGGGAATCTAACGTCAAGACCTAACCTCCTATCTCCACGATTCGCCAAGTTTTGCAGACGCCTTATCTATCTCAACGGGGAAAGGAAAATTATTTAAATATCATAATTTCCCTGAGTGGAAATGGAGCACACAATCACCACGTTTACATTCACACGCTATCCCACTGCGCCACTAAGGTCTTATTTTAGGTACTATGCGAAAGATATGCGAATACATCTATAGCGGTATATGCATAAAAGATCAATTCAATGATAAATAATATGACACATTAGACGATATTGTACCATGAAAAGAATAACGCGGATTGACGCAATTGTGGATAATTGTCATTATGCACTAAACACACGAAAAGTCACTTTTACCATATTCCTTTAAATAATTTTTATATATCTTTTCGTAGAAAAATGATAAAAAATGTATAGTATTTATAAACCTGAGTTCATTTTATATCAAATATTGTTTGTTTACCGCGACATTCATGGACAATTTTATTAAAATCTATAACCGCGCGTTTGGAACTCTTGAGATGAGTGCGTTCTACTAAAAAATCTCTTCAGCTTTATAATGTAAATATCTATAACATATAGTTTAAGAGCAGGATAGGGGTTCTCTCTAAGGGTTTTGCACCCAAAGGATAAAACGAGACTATTGATAAAATTTCGTTATCTATCCGTCTGTCACAAGGCTGTATCTCATGAAATTTGATAGTTAGACAGTTGAAATTTTTACATTTCTATTTTCTATTGCAGCTATAATAAAAAATACTAAAAAATAAATATTTAAGGGGGGGTTCCCATGCACCAAACGTACATATATTATACCTAAGGTACGGTATAGAATAAAGATTACAATTGTTTTAATTGAAATATATATTTATTAAGTAATAAATTATTATCACATAATTTCGTTAGTACAAACTTCTAACAAAAAGTATTTAAAATGCAAATGATATTAATTTTAAAGAAGAACTTCGCTTGCTACTTGTAATTAAATTTCGAAATTGGATGATTAAACTAAAACTATTTTCCTTGGAGTTTTAATATCTGATGATATTAAATTTTCTAACATTCCGACTAGGTACGATATGAAACATTGTTACCTACTTTAGAATGTAAGTATAAAGGATGCTTGTCATACAAAATTTTACTTTATGTAACATTTTATTTGCCTAATGTACATTTTTAGAATTTATTATCTATAAATAACTTAAATTAAAGCACTCCGTTCCCATTAAGACATATAGCCAAACACAAGCTGTTTTATTGGTCTATTTGCAGTTTCTTAACTCTGGTAACGAGGTACAGGGCAGCGTTGAGTTCCGCCACTCAACACGTAATGTCTCGAGAAATCGACGGAAAATGGGCGATGTGTCTTAGTCGGAACGGAGTGTACCAGCAACACGCACGAAATGCGTCAAGGTCAAAAATAAATAAATTTAATCCCACCACAGTACTGTCCCTACCAAACTTGATAGAATACAAAATATATATACCTACATATAGGTATATAGGTATATTATGCATCTGACCCACTTCCAAGATATAAAGCGAGAACACCTACCTACCTACGATATATTTACTGCCATGAACGCGCAATAAAACCCATACTCCATAGGACTTCCGTTAAATATGTTCATACAATCCAAAGCAATATGAAAGAATGGCAGCGAAAATCGTACATAAAATCGCAATATACTTAGGTAAATTTTTTATAGCCGTTGTAAGGTAGCAACCCAGCATAAGATTGTAAACGCGTGGTGGATCGTTGAGGGTTTGATTCCCACTCAGGGTAATGATTTAATAATATTTCATCGCTTTGGTTAAAACGCGTCGTTCGCCTCCACTGGAAACATAAATAATGTGCAGAATGAGGAACAAACGGTCTTAACCCCAGGTTCCCTCTGCCTATCTTGATATATGCATAATACAGCTTAAAGCATGGTAGTTAGGCAGACGGAACCTTGTCTTAGGACGCTCTTTTATCCACTTTCTACGCGAATTGACGGCACATTGCAGCAAAAATGATTTACGTAAATAATAAAGAAGCTGATACGAAATCTTATTAGTTAGATAGGTCAGGCATTCAGTACTAAGCGACAGTGGTTACTAAATCTAAGAATGCAGAAAATTCTTCAGATTCAGAAATTCTTTTAGATTTTTTTTTTGCAGAAATAATAGAATTAATATGCAAAAGTGTATTTATAATATAGCATTGTATGAGTGAAAATGACCTTGACAGACTTACAACTTGGATATGATTTAATTCTTCGAGTTGCAGGAGTTACTAACTAAATGATCTTTTGCATTAGATAATCATGTTATACGTAATAAAATTACTAGTGGGTCTAGCATAGTCTAGAAAGAAACGCAAAACTAATTTCAGATTATAAAAGTAATTAAAATAAATAAACTAATTTCATGATCTACCTGTATTTAAATATATGGCACCAGTAACCCATATCTCAAAACAACTGCATCGCTTTTGTTAAGACTTTTTTATACATTTAAGTAAGAAAAGGAACATTTCGATATGAATATTAATTTCCGAGACATTTCTGGAAAACCCTACATCATACCGAAATATAAGTCAATTCCAAGAGCTTCACAATCACATACATACTATAAATATGATACCTACTAAAGCATTTTCTAAGCGGTCGAAAAAATATTAAATTCACAAAACCTGCGGGAGGTCGCAACGATTTGTTAGATATATTATACGTAAAAATTTGACTTGCAATCGTTGCTATGAAATAAATTTGAGCTTTCTATTTCTACAGCTTGAATAGCTACTTGACTTTGACAGAATATTAATGTCAGCAACAGAAACAAATTAATAAAGATTTAAGAAGACATTGCGTGTTGTCGTGGAACGGATGTTATGTTCATTCCCTACAGTGAGAATCTAATACAACCGTTATGCCGCTGGGCAGCGGTCTTAAGACAAAGTTTTCAAAAAAAATGACTTTTGAAACATACTCACGATGTGTGTACTAACATATGTATATATCTATGCGATAGTATCCAAAGTAAATAAAAAGCTTTATTGATTTCAATTTTTATTTAAATTTGTTTCATAACACTAGGTACCCAGGTTCCCTTTATATACCCTACTACTGTGCTACTGTGCTATGTGAAGGATACAGCGTGAAGCTAACAAAAATATTATTATTACCTATAATAACTATCTCGTAATAACAAATATTTTTACAATAAACTAAAAACAAATCTTAATTCGTATTCAAATTAGTTACTTTTTCATATTTTATTAGCGCCACTATTACGTTAGCTTTACATTCAAAAACTCATTATGTTAATTAAGTTCCTATTTGGAATGGCCATGTTGTAATTAGTGTTGCCCAAATGCAAGAACNGTCTTGTTCTTGCTCAAATCTTGCACGGTCAGTCTTGGTCTTGGTCTTGCTAAAAATACGCGGTCTTGTTCTTGGTCTTGGTCTTGCAAAAACGCAAGAACAAGACCAAGACTGCAAGACCAAGACTGAATTTGGGCAACACTAGTTGTAATAAATACTGAATTCATATAATTATCATTGTATGTATTTTGTTACTTGGAAAAAGTTCGTAAAATTTAACTTTAACTACTTACTATGAGATTAGAAAGGCCGCTTACTTTTGATTTATATGAGACTAGCGGCCTAGCGGCTTCGCCTGCTTAAACTTGTCATTATATTGTACCCAAGTTATAGAAAATCTTTACACAAATTGTAAGCTGTACCTATGTTATTCTGATGTAGATTAGCTATATTACTAAAAAGATATATTGCAGTATTGCAGGCCTCATAAAATAAGCGGAAAATGGAGAACGGGGTGCCGTAACATTAGGTTCTCTCTGCTTATCGTGACGCTATGTCAGCTAAAAGACTCGAATTGAAAATATATTTTTTCGCCAACCGAAAAAATATCTGTTTAGATATGATTGAAAATTAAAGTGTTTGTGTTTTACTAAAAAGAAATTGGAGAATTGCGGGACACATTGCTCTTAATATAATCTATATTTACTGTTAACTGACGACTCTGTATGTGTACAACTCAGTTTTAAGTATGATTATTTGGTGATAGTCCTTAGTTTCTGTGCAAGAAACAGTCAGTCAAATAAGTGCCAATATAAATAAAAGAACAAAAAATATAAGAGCATTTTTTCAACTTTAACTTCGCCATATTCTCTAAGTTCTCTAAACATACACATGCATACATATAGTACAGCAGTGTTACCGCGATGAGGTCATGCATTCAACACTTTTATAAACATCTACAGTAGGTATACTATACGCCGTACCAGCCGGTGTCGTCTAAATAGTTCACAAACAAACGGACGAGTCAATTTTATTTGCTATTATATATGGGAAACTTTTATTGAGCTAGTAATATTACTATAAAGTTAAGGTAGCATTGTGTGAAAATGTTAATTTTAATATTGAAACTATAAAACTGCGATATTATAAAGTTAAAGATTTTGTTTGGTTAAACGCGCTAATCTCAGGAACTACTGTTTTGAATTCTTTCATGTGTACAAAATCACATTAATTGTTTTAAAGAAACCTGATGCCGTCAGAGTTACTTCGGCCACTTATCGAATATATTGGGTATTTGACAATAGGAGGTGAAGTTGTATGTAAAAGCTACATGATAGTTAGAGACCAGCTATACCTATATTATATAATACAAATACGAGTGCAGAAATACGCATGTAACGTACAACTTCGTGTCTGTGAATTATAGAACAAAAATCAGGTTTTCCCCTTCCCCTAAGAACTTCGGATATTCTTCTTTTAGGCCTCCACAAGGCCTCCTCAAGGGAATCTTTACCCATATAAATTCAGCGTTCTACGCCGCATCACTCACTAACAAATGAGTTTTACATACAAATACATAGTGCATATAGCTAGGTGTACATATATCAGAAAAATAGCATACATAAACTCAGCACACAGCTTTTGATGGGTATATCAAACAAAGCGACGTACTTCCATACATAATATAGACGAAGCTGGATCCACCGAAGAACAAAAGGTTGCATCATGACGCAAATGATCTCGAATAATTATGACTCAAATGTGGCACAGGCAATAAAATTTGAAATACTGTTGCTCTATAAACATAGGCGGTTATAGTCGGTTCAAAGTGGAGCCAAAATGCAGTCTAATATTTTACTGTCCAATATAATGGGATCAACAGATAATATTGGCGATGATAGACGGATGGTGTAAGTGTCATTGTTTTTATTGTATGACTAGCTCTGTCCTGCGATTTTGCCTGTGGAATGGAGATAACTATGCGTTGTGAGTCGAATGACACATTCTACCCAGTAGTTCCTGAGATTAGTAGGTTCAAGCAAATAAACTGTTTATAATAATAATATCTATATACTTCAATTGTTTATCACTTTATAATAATAGAATTCATATATTTTCTGCCTAATGTAAGGGTATGAACACAACAAGGATTTTGGATCTTGATACAAAGTGTCATAGTCTTTATTGTGTGACTAACTTTAGATTCCCTGTCAAATGTAAATATATATAAGAGTTGTGAGTAAAATGACATAGTGTAAGTGTCCAAGGTACCTTTGACTGCAGGTACTGTGGGTTTTACCTACAGCCTAACAGCTGGATATAGGTCAGTACCTATATGCCAAAAAATTGCTATATTAACCTGCTAACACAAATGTACACAAATGTACAAGTTGCAATAATAAGTTGTACAGAAATAATAGAGTCAATACAATATAGCCAATAGCATTCCTCAATATATAGTACACATAGTACATTCAACACAAAAACATTTTTAATTTTAGTCAATAGTTCCTGAGATTAGCGTATTCAACAACACAAACATAGCAAAAGCTAATAATAACTAGAGTTATAAAGCTAAGCCAATATAATAGAATATTAGTATAGATTATTACACAACTTTTGCATCAGATAAGCTAATTATACATTCTTTGATTAAGTAAGATAAAAAATATATGACAATATTGAGTTTACTTAAAACAATATAAAATTCATACAAACAATGAAAGTGAAAGTGTTCAGTCTTGTAGGAACAATTGCTTTGATTCCAAAGCTTTCACAGATAACATTTAAATTAAGCAAGAAGTTTATAAAATATATTTTATCTGTGATATTTAAATAATAGAATTTAATACATGGTTGTATTAAATACTGTTTATTTAAATAAATAATTATGTTAAGAAAAGTTTTAGTAAAAATGATTTTCCAAACATAGTGTGGGATAATAATTTAAAAAAGGAAATAATAGAATATATTACATAAATATTATTATTTATTTAAATTTTAAAAAAAGTTACTTGTATTAAGTTAACACGAAACTACTTAAGTTAACACAAAACTACTTATTATTTAACTGCCCTGTAGTGATTGGATTTCACTCATATTTATATGTTTAGGATTAAAAAAAATATGGTATAATCTCTAAATTAACAGTTTGGTGCTTAAAATTGAATTATATATCAAAATATGTAATAATTCATAGTTATGTTCGAATTAATCTGTGGTTATATTGAAAATATCCATAAGCATTTTCATTTCAAAATAAATATTAAGAGATTCTAACATCTATTTAAGCTTTTTCATGTCATATTTTAGACACTGAAAGTTTTCACTTTTTCAACAGAAAATATTCTCTTTAGGGTATAATTACTGGTTAATAAATTATTAAATGTTAATGTAATCATATAATCGTTCTGCCACTTTACATTTTAATTGGTGAACTTTGAATAAAGTAAAAACTATTACCTTAATTAAGTTATAATAATAACCTTTATTAAGTTGAAAGTTTAACAAATATAACAACAAAAAGTAAGTAAAATATTATGTTAAGTTAGTATTAACATTAAAAATGTGCCCATCTTATATAGATATTCTTCTTTATTTTCTAGGACTTTCAAATAGTTTAGTAAAACGTATCAGTATACTTCGACGGAGAACGCCACATTAGGCCTATTCAACCTATCGGAACTACTGAACGCTACACGTCTTAGAAATAACTATAAATAGCCATTTTACTAGTAAATTTCTTGTTTTATTAATAGATTTAAACATAATCTTACCTTATTAACAGGTTTTAATCCACATACACGTAAAGAATCCAAAGCAAGGCACAAAAGACACAAAAAAACTTTTATGAAACACTATAGTACGTATATTGCGTGATATTGATATTATTTTTGTTAAAACTTATAACTATGTTCGGTCACAATAGCTATAAACACTTAAAATAATTATTTGAGTGTATTTGAGTGTATTCACTGCACTATACTTAGAATTTGCACCATTTTTATAGTTTTTAGAGTAGAAATAAATATGTTAGACTATAATACTATATTAGAATTAACATTTAATGTGCATTTAAGCATTTTTTATGCACAATCACTGGTCATTTATTATAAGAAACTCGGTTTCAAACGCCGATTGTTCTAGCAAGTATCTTTCGCATCCTCAAAACAGCTGTTCGTGTACAGACGTCAAAAATCGATAACCACTGTTGATAATAGGTGAAGAATAAACCAGATTAACACAAAAAATCACTTGAAAATAATTATTCAATTAAAATTTCGATAAACACGTAACTAACACTTTGAACTTTTTAATACGGTTTTGTTACTATCATAAACATAAATAGGTGATTGTATGTTAATAATAAGATATATTTATTTAATTTAAATTACATTAATTGTTTTCATTTTGTTTTATTTATTATTGTGTTTAAAGCACAGATTTTCTTTATTAGGGAACGCACGCGGTCGCGCTCGGTCGCGGACTGAGTGGAGCGCGGGGCGTGGGGCGCGGGGCGGGCGCACGGGGGCCGGGTGCGGGGGGAGGGCGCGGGGCGGGTCGCGGGCGGTACCGGAATGCTATTGTAGGCGAACTTGCCGGTAACTTTTTTTTCTTTCTCGATTCTGGTCAAACAAGTTTTGTATACAACCTGCATTGTAAGGATTCCGCCATTCTTTCAAAATGAACTAAACTTAGTTTTTGAAGCCCATGGCATAAGCATGGTTAAGTATACTCGACGGGAATCGATTTCGCAGGTCCCCAGAAGTTGTGGATTGACGAATCATCGTGTTTAGTTACATTGTTCGTGAAATAATGCATCGATATTCTGCGGCGATATCGAATATCGATTATCCGGTAGTTTTTTTGTTTTTTTTTTGAGCTGATGATGCGATAATGGCCTACGTAATTTATTTCGGAAATGTATTTTAAGTTTTTATTTATAAATTGGCTTCTCTCGAATTAAAGAAAATACAAAATTATAAGTAAAATAAAAATATAGGACCCAAGATACATAATTACTATTTTCCTGTTACCTGTAGTTAGAGACGAGTAAATTTTATAAAACAAAATAATTAATGTGCTTTAATAGGCAATAACGATAAAAGAGCGGGTTTCATTTAAAAATAAACGTCTAAATATTTCAAAATAGCATTTGTTTTTAAAAAAACATTCTAGCTTTTCTTAGAAGAGCTATAATAAGCTCATGTCAATCCGGCGGTGACGTCACTCAGCCTTGTGAACCGACTAACTCGTTTAACTCGTATTACTAGATAGGTAGAGAGATTTAGGTTGATATTATAAATAAAATTAAATGTATTATACTTATATAAGAAAAGCTTAAGGTATAAAACTTAATATTATAAGTATCTAGGTATATTTTAAAAAATGCCAATTATTTTTAAAATAAAATTAAAAACAAATACAATAATTAAGTCCAAAATCTAATAGACATTAATTATCTGTTTCAAAAACTTGAAAAACTTGAAAACAAAAAAAAATCTTGCTTACCTAAAATATACTAAAATAACAGCTTAATTTTAAAATTTAATCTTTTTTAAAATATTTATGTAGGTTATTTTATTTTTTAACAAATATTTACCCTAGGCCTTAAAAGTTGAGTGGAATTTCAACATTCAAGGTTAGAAGGGAACTTCCAAAACTATTTGAGCAACGATAACGAAGCTCTTATGGAGGGACAAGGACGCACTGTGTTTATAGTACTGCGCCAGAGCGAGACAGAATGATATATTTTATTTATTACCATATCAAGTTTCCTCGTGGGTTCTGTATGGCGTGTGAAAGAGACAAATATATTTCGATATTTAACTTGTTATTTATTGCTTGAATCAAATGGTTAATTAATAATTATGCTAACTTAATAAGTCCTATTTACATAAAACATTAAGAGTAAAAAGAGAGAACTTGATATTGAGATATTCCGTTTCCTACTTTCCGGTCATTTTTCGAGACATAGCTAGCAGAGTGCAAAAACTCACCGCCCCGTATTAATAGAGGGAGTGAATGGAAATAATTCATTACCCTGAATGAGAATTGAATCCACAACCGTCGCATTTACTGTCAAACGCTATACCATTGGGCCTCCTCAATCTCCTCAGGGCTTCAGGCTCTAATAAAAAACATCAGTACATAATAAGATTATACCAGTTAACTTGTAGAGAAATACACCGAAATATAAATATTTTCCAAACAAATCTATTAACCACATAAACTACACTTACCTACAATGAAAAACAAAAAAAAAAGCAAAACAAAAGCTAATTGTACACCATCTCCACCGGCTATTTTCAAAGAAAACCTTCAACAGGTTGCCAGAAAGAACACTTACGACTTAGAGAAACGCTGAAATATGTTTGTACTGTCTAGCTAGTCTATATGAGTACGAGACTTTGACTTTAGCTTATACTTACTTGAAGTCACTTGTAAAATATATGTGGGTAGTTTTAAATATGATTTTGTCTTGATTTCTGTTAAAATGTTATATTGATTGTTGTTAGCTTTACGCTATATCTCGCGTATGTAAATAGTGAAAGACAAAGGGAAATCTTCGGTCATCACACTCTGTTCCCCACTATTCGGGACATTGCGTATTGAGTTTTGGAACTCATTTCCGTGGTTTATCTTCTTATCAGCGCGAGGAAATGGAAATAATTCTCCCGAGTGGGAATCAACCAATAATTTTTGCACAGTGTTAGTCAGACATTGTGCGGAACTCGGCCACGCTTTTACCCACATAGCATAGTTAGCAATCCATTATATAAAACAACAAATATCTTAGTAGGTACAGTTGGGACATGCCCGATTATCATCGGTAGCTTTAGGTTCGAATCTTTCTCGGAGGGAATAATATAGATGTTTCCTACACGTGTTGAGATAGAGCACGGCGGTGACAGCTTTTAATGGTTTTGTACGCTTTTCCTTAGTACCCTACTTAGTGTGTTTGATGTATAACAAGGTAGGCAGAGGGAACCTAGCCTTCCGTTCTCCACTACCCGCCGAGTTCATTGCGTGTTGAGTGGCGGAATTCAACGCCGGTCTGTGGCAAGTTTCGTTTCCCGAGTGGGAATCTAATCCCTTGCACGCATGTCACATTTATACGCGTGTGTCTCTGCGCTACAACAGCATATATTATTGACATATTAAAATACTTAGAGAATCTTAAGTATAGTTGACAAATTTAATTTAATTAATACGTTTACTGTTCCCACAAAATCTTATTATATATGTATATTTGTATGTAGGTATGTTTGTATGTATGTATGTATGTATATGTGTACATATTTGCCCATTTATAAATTTTATATACCCAGATTAATATAGTACACCCCTCCTAATTTAATTAATGCTCTCCTCTATCCAATGGTTGCCTGGGAGAGTTTGCTTACTTAGCGATAAGGCCGCCTATTGTGCTATTTTTTTTGTATCATTCACACACATTTGTAATGAATTATTTGGTGTACAATAAAGAATATTTTACTTACTGTACTTACCTACTTACAAAAAGGCCAGTCGGAATATAGGGCCACAAGCGTGCAACTGTAAACGCGACAGACTGTGGGTTCAAATCGCACTAGAGGGAACGAAATATTTAATATATATTTTCATTACAAACAAGAACATAAAATTTTTCAACATATGGATAATTTCTAAACATAAAATATCTTTAATTTAAAAAAAAAAATTACAAACAAACGAATACATTTCATAAATGTTTTAGTAATTATCATCCGTCCCAACCGCGATACGGAGTATAAAGCGCCACTTGTAAGATAACAGTCTCCCGTGAGCGACGCGACGTCAAATAAAAAGCCTTTCGAGATAGCACTACGGTGGTACTCCGTTTACTCTGTTAATAAACGATTGTATCGTAAATAGTTTGTAAACACGACGGTTGTAGGTTCGATTCCAATTAGGGAGGAATATAACTAGTTTTGGTCGTCAATAGGACCAATATCGACATTGAGTGCCGCCATTCAACACAGAGAATCGGGCGGAGAGTGTAGAACGGATTACCTAGCACACTACTGATTTATATGTTTTTAACTCATCAAATTTTTGACACGGATTGGCGAAACTCCTCGCGTCGCGTTATCAATAACTGAACAATGATAAAAGCCAACTATAATATCTAAAATAAAAATAATTCATATCCCAATTGAGAATTAAACCTAGTGATAAGATACTGCGTTGTCCACTTTCCACCAAGTTTATGAAGCATTGCATCTTGGGCGGTGCAACTCAACGCCATTGCCTACTTACCAGAGCCAGAAAATTTAAATATTAAACATTGCATTCCCCGGAGCGGGAATCGACACAAAAACCTTCGCGTTCACACGCTTGCACCACCGTTCCATCACGTCTTCGATAGAAATATCTAAATTTTCTCCATCAAATATTTCAATCAATTGTTCTATTCTGTAACCGCAAAACTGAATTTACAAAACGCAAATTTCTCATAGTAATAGTAACAATAACTGACCTACGCCACGGTACAGTACTCGGAACTCGAAGTGATAAGTGAAGGAGTGCCGACCTACCGCATATTTGTTTTAACCGACTTACAAATTCATTTAACATTACTGTGAAGTATGCGGGTCCTGTGTATTTCGTGATATCTTGGATAGATTGTTTTTGTAGATAGATAGATAGATACGAGTAGATATGCATGTTATAAGACTGTCGAGGCAGTTTTGGCGCAGTGGTAGTGTTTGACTATGAACGTGGTTCTAAGTTCCATTTCCAGTCATGGGAAATTGATTATTTAATAATTTTATTTCATCTCACTGATTACAATTCCAAGATAAAACGTGACGCTGAGTGAGTTCCACCACACAACAAGCAATGCCCTGAAAATTTAGCGGTACGTGGAGACGAGAGTGTCTTAACATTAGGTTAACAGCGTGAAGCTTAAAAATATACGCATGTCGTTTTATATAGTAAGAATAAAAATACTCTGAAGAGTCTGATAACGTCTGACCGTAAGCGTGATGGTTATGGGTTCAATCCCCACTCAGGGTCATGAATATTTTGAATGAATTGCAGTATATCTTGACACCAGAGTCTCCCTGTCTACCCTTTTTTGCGTGAATTTGCGCACAGCGTGAATATAATGAAATTTTAATTGACAACAAAAATATTGAAAGTAGCTCAATTACTGTGGTGACGTATTATGTACCTACTGCATATCGATCGGATAATATGAAGTACATGTCCATAGATACATTGAATGAATCAATAGAAAGGACCCCTCGAGGGAGAGATTTATTAAAAATTCCATATAACGTAATATTTGGCTCTGTTTTGTTATAGTTTATAATTTGATATTCCTACCTAAGAGTATTAATACTCTTTCGTATTAATTGAATTTAATTAGAACGTTTTTTATATTTATCAATGTAATAGAACCTCAAAACAATGATATTTAAGTATAATATTTTTGTGCTAAATTAGTCTTTCTTACATATTCATTTTATTCATCAAGCCAGCAAATCCATTGTTTCACAGAAAGAAATCAAGTTCCCACTCCTAAGTCTTAACAATGATTGGGGATGGACCCAAATCGAAATTTACTATTGGTTTATCTCGGGCTCAATCTTCAATAGTGTTAGATTACCGGACAGAAACTTATACTCGTAGTTTTTGTGAAAACTTATTGTATTTGGGGGTAAAATTACATACATATCTTAAAAGATCAGAGACTTTTTAATTTCACGGGAATATGTCATAAGTCACTCCTGTGCTCACAAGTGGGTATCTATCCTATACCTATCTTTAATATAAAATATTACTAGTGACCAAATTATTTCTATTTTCCCATTCTAGGAGATAGGTAGGTTCAGCACGCCGTTGTGTTCCGTTACTCAACACGTAATGTCTCAAAAGTTGTGTTAAGACTAACCGTTTAGGTTCCTTCTTTCTTAATTCATTTCACAAATTTTACCCCTTCCCCCCACTTTTCAACTACAAAACATAATAGGTACTGGGTGGTTAAATGACCTTTAAAATTATGGCGTAGGTACTGGCACACACTTCTCTATTAAATTACATTTTATTAGTGGTCCATATTTTTTAAGCATAATTTGATTGTTCCAAAACTGAGATTGTTAACGGAATGGCGTAACTCAACGCCGCTATCCCACTACCTACCAATGCCTTACTACTTTCGCGAGTCATTATGTGTTGGGTGAAAAATGAAAGTTTATTCCTTTCCACGAGTAAGAATTGAACCAACAATCGTCGCGTTGATAATCAGTTGATTTAGACGCTCGCTTCGTTAAAGTTCGCTCCCCATACGATAAAGTACTTTGTAAAAAAAACAACAAAATTTATATGTGGGACTTCCCCCTGTGAGATTCACAAGTGGCATAGATTCAGTATGAGCGTTCGGAATTCGTGGAAGGAATTTAATCTTTAATTTATATGGACTACCCTCTGAAATTAGTAGTTAAAGGTATCGCTTATTCGATAGTATAATAGATACAAATGTAATTCGATTTATTTTTAGTTTCACGCTGTATCTCGCTTGTAGCAGGGTAGGTAGAGGGAATCTAGTAAAAAACTTCTTCTCTCTTACCGTTCAATTTTCGAGCCTTGGATGTGGATCGGCAGAACTTGGTGTCGTGCTTTGTCGCCCAGAGCGCGGAAATGAAAATAACTCATTCCCAAGAATGGGAATCGAACTCACAACCGTCGCATTAGCAGCAGATCCTGTCATTTATTGTCAAGTGTCATGTAACCTAAGGCTTAGATTAAAGGTAGGCACTTTTCTCTTCCGTAAGACGAAAGTCTTAAAGTTGTCAAATTAATTCAGGTAGGCGTCTCGGGTACGCCGTAACTCCTAATATATCTTATTTGTCAGTTGACGCAAAGTACGCGAAGTGAGAAATACTTGTTTATTTATTTAGTGGTTATTGTAACTGCTTTCATGTGATTGTGGGTTCGATTCTAGATTGGAGGCTTTTTTAGAATGAATCATCAATATTATTTTTTTGTCTTCTACGTGGCACTTGTCCCAACTTTTGTTGCCTTTAAGGCAGACGCAGTTTTTGTTAAGACAGGCACCTTACGACTTACTCTATATCACTATGCACGGTCTTCTATATGTACGGTGATCAGTCTCTCTCATTTGACTCTCATATCCTGTATCCAGCCATCCCTTCCTTGGGCGTGTGCGAGGTCTTGGGACAGACACAGCAAAGCACTTCTCTTCTTCCGACGCAGTTATTAGCCCGCTTCTGTTGTCATCATTAGTTTCTAAGGCCCATATTTATAAACCGATCTCAAATCTGTGATCTCTCTATCTCTCTCTACTTCTTGAGATGTATTGGTAAGGTCCTATTTGAGTTGGTTAGAGATGTTTGCATCATAAATTGATAACTCGTGTATAAGCCACCATTGAACAATATGAATGAGTTAGTTTCTCTTTATCTATAGATATATCTATACTACCTATGTCTATACTAATATTATAAAGCGTCTGTTTGGTTGAAAGCCCTAATCTCAGGGAGTGGTGGTACAAATTGAAAAAAATCTTTTAGTACTGGAAAGTCTATTTTTTTTATTAAGAGTAGGTATACCATGTCAAATGTTTCTTAATACCACTGTACCTGTACACAGATTTATCTTGTGTGATAAATAACAGTAGAAGCAGAAAGACTATCTTTTTTTAGATTCACGCAATATCCCGCACCTATATGGGAAGATAGCAGAGGGAACCTGGAAACCTAGAGTGAGACATTTTCGTTCCCCGCTTTTCCTTGTGGCGCAATACATAATACATATGTACATATATGAACATAAATTGTAAATAGTTACAAAAATGCGGGTAATTACACACAAAACGTAATACTAAGTCGATTTAATACATTGAATAGCAATTGTTATACAATAGATTATTGATGTGATTTCACAAAGGACATGGGTTCAGATCAGTGAACATATGGCGACTAGGGGTGCCTTTCAAATTGATGTAAAAACCAATATATGAGAAGAGAATAGTAGCCGCCGTCGCGGCACGGGCACAAGCGACTTTTGCGGATTTGATTCCCACTCGGGGGAATGAAATATTTAATATTTCCATTTCTTCGCTCTGGTATAGAGCAAAGCGCGGCGTTCAGTACCGCCATCCAATACGCAATATGTCAAGTGCAATTCGGCGGAAACTGGGAAACAGTCTTTTAACACTAGGCTCTCCTGTTCCCTCTACTTACTCTGTTATATTAATACTGTGCTCAGCGGGACACAGCGTGAAGCTTAAAAAAACTACAATTTTATATAAATAACTCTGGTTCCATGTAAAATTTATATATCTGATGAAAATATAAAAATACTAATATCTTCTTATGATAAATATTAAATGTTATATAATTAAAATTTATTTTTTATAAAAAATATATAATAATATCTAATAATAGAAAAAGGGTACTGGACTTAACATTGATTTATTGTAAATAAAAATATAGATATTGCATCTCTTATCTGTGTAGCTACTATCACAATTTTCTTTTTTCATTTTGGTAGAATTCTCTTCATGCTTCGTACAAATTTTCCAATTTTACAATATATCCCGTTGAACCACAATTAAAAAACTATGAATATTTATAAAGTTACATTACAGAATTTTAATTTATCGTGCCAGTCTGCGCATTTAATATTAGTTAATAATTCCAACGAACGCTAAAAAAAGTTCGCGTGGAATAAGAAACCCAGCGAACAGACATTAATAATGCAAAAATATGTACCGACTTGCATTATACTACAAAGTAGAGAAGTATAGTGAAAAAACTATGTAAATAAAAAAAAAAACAAAAGACTATTTATGTTTTTCTTTTTCAACGTGACGCTTGTGACAACGACCTTTTGAGATACTGTTTTGACGTTATATTTTTTTATCTGTGTTAAAATAATTGAAAGTTGCATTGTACATTTTTTCGTGAAATTAAAATTCAATATTATTTATATATTCTTTGTTAAAATTGCTATAAATCTTTATATCTAATAAAATTAACCTATTAAATTGTAAAATTGTATGACAAGTCAAGAAATTGTCAAGCGGTTGCGGGTTCAATCCCCCCACCCGAGGGCAGAAAATATTATTTCTTGATATTTTCATTTCTTCGCTCTGGCACCAAGGCTCTTAAGTTAAGCCCGGCGTTAAGTTCCGCCACTCAAAATACAATGCCTCGAATGAAACGGAGTGTCTTATAATACTAGGTGTTCACTGCTTACCTTGATGTAAACAATGTGAAGCTGATAAAAAAAATATCAATTTCAAAAACATAAACACAAATTACAATTTTAAACAAAAATTCTATAATATTCGAAAAAAAAAAAAACAATTAATTCCCCATAATTAATGTTTTAACATCACTATTATATCGGTAGCGGGCCGGCGGGATCGATGCGGGCGACGTTGCCGCTCCGCGCGTGTTTTGTTTGGGTTGCGCCCCGCCGCCCGCCGCCCGCTGCCGCCCCCGCCCCCGCCCGGCGCCCGACGAATAAAAAAAGTTTTTCAACGTAAGTTGTAAATATAACTTACCAGCTTATTTTTACCCGTGACTTTGATCGTTTCGAATGGAAATAGTAAAGAAGTTTTGTATGACGATGGACGGTGACGATGGATGGAAGATAGTTAGTGTGCAAGGTACAGAGACTGTTTACGTACAGAGGGTCACAAATGTAGCAGAAGTTCCTGAGAAGCGCGTTCAAATAATTTCTGTATTTGCTATTAAACAGAGTAGCTAGTAGCTAACTACTATAATATAAGAATTCATTATACACCTGAGGGAATCTGGAAACCTAATGTTCAGACACTCCGTTCCCTTTAAGATATTTCCGTTGACCACAAATGAACATTTTGTAATTCGCGCAAAATAAGGGATTTACGGAACGGGTGGTCATAAGTAGCAACTGCCAATAAATACGCAGAAATAATATAAGAAAAAACTAAAATTTTGAAAATTTCAATTCGAGAAAAACGCGATCTAAAAAATAACTTTTCTGGTCTGATCTAAGTTTTTTATCGCGTTTTGTAGTTCTATTGAAAACGGAGCTATTCCTCACAATGTTTTTTTTCTTAAATAACCGTCAAATAAACACATACCGTCTATTTGTTTCCAACGTACTCGGACAGAGGTTCCACGTAATTACAATAAGTGACATGTATCACTCAATAACAACACTACACACTAGATACCTTCCAGTCAGGGCTTCCGCCTACAAGCATCTGTTCCCATTTGACACAATTCCACTGCTTTTATTGTCTTTTTCACCTATATCTACCCACTTTTATACGAATATACTAACACTATAGTTACTGATAATGTAGGTATATATATATTAAGTATATTTTTTGTTTCATATACTTTTTTTTGAAGAGCCTCCTGCTCATATGGATCGCTACGGAGTCTAAGAGAGAGACCTAGTGAAGAGACACTTTGTTCACTCTTTGTTCACTTCATGCGGTTGTTCAGTATTAAAATTCAACGCTATTCTTTGTCTTCTTACCGAAGCAAGGAAATGAATATAATTCTTTTCGCTTAGTGGGAATCGACTACAGAGAGAGAGAGAGAGTCAGACTCTGTACCTACCACTGCGCGTTGGCGGTCTCAATAAATAATGTAATACTCTATTTCTGATGGATAGATAAAATTCTTGCCTTTTCTTTGGATGACACGATCAGGTAAAATAAAAAGATTTTCACAAATAAAAAGAAAAAAATATATACAATATACTTTAAATATTATAAATAAGCGTATTAAAATAAGTACAGTTAACTAATAGTTTGCTAAATAACCCATAGTAAGTTTTAAAGTTCTTCAATTTGCCGACGGAACTTTCGTCGTCACTTATATTAGACTTCGTTCGTCGTGGCGCAGTGGAACAGCCTGTGGTAGCAAACGTCTTGATTATGGGTCCGATTTCCACTGAGGGTAAAGAATTATTTTCTTTTTCATTTATTTTGTATCTAAGATTATCCACAACGATTATTATATCTCTCTCTTGCCCGACAGCTCTTATCTCCCAAATCCCAATTTGCACTACCACCCAAATTCAAACTTAGTGTGGTATTTAAAAATTATTTTGCTCAGCCATTTCTTTCAGTATAATATCTTGTATTTTATTTCTAACTACCAATTTCCTCCACGGCTCCAGTTCTCTAAAAAACGGCGTTAAAGACTGTAAAACATTGTATCGTAATCATCTGATAATTTTCTTTTTTTTTGTCGACTCTTTTTTTTTTAACGCTGGGAAATGCAGTTTACGCAGATCGACAGAGCGGTACTGTGGGGCTCGCCGGAGAATGAACCCGATACTACCCACTAAAACCCAGCGAGATCTACCCACCTAAGAAAGACGCCGCAGGATCGTTCACGCATTCCCCTACGGCGACTTATCGGTGACTTCCACCGTCATATTATTGGTTACTCTCTAGGGTAAGGGGAGTTGGAGATGAGCGTACTGCCTTCTCCTATTCCCTAGCCAACGACGACGGAGCGGGCCTGCATCTGCGCTGCATCTGCTCCTTTAATGCCATCACAGAATCGCAAAAGGAGACGTATTTTGTCGACTCTACCTTAACATTACTTTCGGAGACGCGACGGCTGTTTGTATTATTTTCTATTAAAACCTCGCAGCAATCCTCCATTTCATATTCCTCCCTGACTGTTATACCTGTGATGATCTCATCTATGAAGGTACCATAGAGCCTTAAAATATCGCCATTTGCCTTAGTAATCGGCTACGGAATGAATTTTGCCTTTCTTTATCTCTTGCTTGAAGCGGGCTCGCTGGATTTTCCACTTCACCCGTAAGACTGTATCTGAAAGGATAATTTAAGGATTAGTTTTTTGTTAAGTACCTAAGTTTTCTAAGATGTTGAAGTGGATGTTTTAGTTTAAAGATATATTTTTGTTTTTATAAATATATTTAGAGACCAATCGAGGCGCAGGGATACAAGCGTGTGACTAACTGTAAGCGCGAAAGGTTATGAGTTCGATAGCCATTCCAGGACATGAAGTATTTGAATATTTTCATTTCTTCTACAATGTCTTAATACAAGGTTCCCTCGTTCTTGCTATGGGAAATTCTCTCTAACTGCTCCCCTACTCTCCCTTAGCTCCAGTAGCTTCGTTTGTGCGTTATCTGTGAATCACTCAGTAACGGAAAATTTTCAGTGTTATATTTCATTGTATATAGATAAGTATTACACAGTTTCTCTATTTGTATATACGTAAGGCTGTGTTTTAAAGCAATTTATATCAATAAAGGGTGGTCTTTATGATGCACGTGGACTTTATACAGCCACTAACGTTTTATGCCTCAATTTAAGTAATAAACTACAATACTCGGGTATAGCACTATACTTAGTATAGAATATGTATAGATCTTGATTATATATTACAAGTGTG
This sequence comes from Heliconius nattereri, assembly GCA_013403645.1. Classification (NCBI taxonomy): domain Eukaryota; kingdom Metazoa; phylum Arthropoda; class Insecta; order Lepidoptera; family Nymphalidae; genus Heliconius; species Heliconius nattereri. Next base: position 1,614,631 of record JAAIXI010000245.1, on the reverse strand, counting down.
TGGCTGTAAACACGACTGGTCGTGGTTTCGATCCACACGCGAGAAAATGATTTTATATTTTCACTTCATTGGTCTGGCGGCGAGGAAGCGCGGCGCTTTTGCCTCGCAAAGTTTTCGGAATTCGGCGGAAAGTGGGGAGCGGAGTGTCTTAACTCTAAGTTCTCTCTGCCCGCCTCTGCACGCCATATTACGCTATTAATATGATATTAATCTTTAGCTTTAACAGCTAGTAATAATACTATTTATAGTAATTATTTCTTAATTTTGATTAAATTTAACTAACGACACATCATTATTTCATAATATTTTATTTTGTTTGCCCCCTAACGGATTATTTCGAAACTAAAATTGTTTTGTTTTGGCTTCATTTGCTCATGAATCAGTTCCTTAAATTAACATAGATGGCGTTACTCAGCAAATTAAAATAAAACGTGTTGTATAAATTATGAAATGTTGTTCAAAAACCTAAATAATTATATTAATGACATTTGTAGCATGTGACAACATTATTCTGGCTTTTTTTCGATTCTTCATTCTTTATTACCGATAAAAATCATTAAATATTTAAATCATTAAAAAAAATGTATACAAGGTGGAAGAGGCACCGCTCCTTTTACTGAAACTGCATATAGGGTAAAATATTTCAAACCCAGAATTAAATATAATAATCAAGGTACCTCAGCAGTTTGGACGTAAGATTTTTATTTCATTTCACGATTTTTATCCATATCTGTATTTCGTGTGACACACACATACGTGTACGACGTTGCCGCTTTAACAGGTAAGTGTGAGCGTGCCTATGTTATACTTTACAAATGGCGTTTTATTTTAAAGCGATAATTTTGTTATTTATTTTGTTTGAAAAAAGAACTTTTTCATTTTTGGGAATTATTTTTTTTAAAATTATATTAGTCTTTTATAGACTAGTTAAAACTGTTGTTTCATTTAGAGTGGTGCTGACAATTCCACCCTGTATAAAGATTATAAGGATAAAAGAAACCAGCATTTCCGTTCACATTTTATTTAGAGACATCGGTATAAAATATATGAGATATAAAACAGCACAGTCGTAATTAAAATTAAAATATTATCAATATACGAATATAAAAAACGTTCATTGTAACTTTAAAGGTGATAAAACACTTGTTAATAATACAATTCCTTAGAAAAAATTAAAATAAAATTACAATTAAAATCGATTTTCAAAAGGTGCATTAAAGAAATAACTAAAAAAAATATTGATTTTTAGCTAAAACTGTGAATTCACTGTGATGTTATTTAAATAAATAGATGATTATTTACCTTATAAGTTTAATTTATCACAGTGAATAGAGCTTAGATATAGGATGAGAGGGGTCCTTAGTGGGATATGAAGAACGAAACGATTCAACGATCTTAATTCATTGTTATTATAGAACAAAGTATTAGGTATTAAATTTACGAACATAATTAAAAATTAACAATATTTCATCACAAAACCAATTTAACATATTATGTTACCTAATTTATGATATATTTTTTTAAATTATTAGTTTAATTGTTATAATATTAAATAAACAGAATTAATTTAGAAAAAATTTTTATATAACATAATTATAACTTTGAAAATTCAATTTTTTTCTATCTCTGTTCTATAATTACAACAACATTAAATACAACAAAAACACATATATTTACTATTACATTGTTTACACATTCATAATAATTATAATATAACTATATATCTTATTCTACTTAATTATAATCCGTCAATATAACCGTTTGGCGATTTCGATACACAAAAAGCGGAATGTGCGCCACAACTGGACCGCCCACTTATACTAAAGACAACATTAAGAAAATTATATTTTAAATTACAAATTAAAAGCACGATTGGCACAAGAAGCTTAAACAAAATAGATTAAAAAACCTCAAAAGTTCTCAATCATAAGTAAATTAAAGTAATGAGTAACTTAAGAACTAAAATAACACCTATATATCTATAAAAAGTCGAACGATCTGTCTATCTAAATTTTCTTATAGAATACAATTCCTTGGTAGAGACCGTTTACTCTAAAACTCAAGTAAGAAACACATACAGATAGGTGTAATAACACTAACATGCAGCAAAAACTAACGTCAGCAAAAAAATATAACAAAAAATATAATTTAAATAAATAAAAGAAAATCAATTGTATTATTCAAATCGTATTATTAGTTATTGCATTTATTTGCTGATTTTTGTCATAAGGATTAACTATTCGTATGTGTTGCTAAGTTGAGTTCTAGAGTAGACGACTTATAACGTCGGTACATACGAGTATACGTTACGATGTAAACATGTATGTATGTCTTTGTTTGTATGTAACGTGAAATAAAAGTCTAACATATTACGACGACACGACATAAGAAAAATAAACTAAATTATTTTTTTAACTGTTAATGAACTCGCAGTGTTTTATTAAATTCGTTCCAATTTATATTTTAATATTATTATAACGGAATAAAATTTGGCAACATTTTCGAAAAATATGTGAATTCGATTCACATTCGAATTCGATTCACATTCGATTTTGCAATTATGTATCCATTTTAAGATTATTTCACAAAGCTCCCTTTAGCTGTTTTCACGCTGATCCTGTACTCTACCGGATCTTCGTTGTCTACGCACCGCAAATTTTGGAGACATTGCTTGTTGAATTATGAAACACAACGCCGTGCTTTGTCTTGTTAAATATAATTCTTACCTCGGCGAGAAAATCAAACCCACGACCGTCCCAGTACAGTCAGTAAGGCGAGGTGCTCTGCAACTACGCCACGACGGACTAATGTTCTGAGTAGATTCATTTATTTTTCCCTTAAAATTTGAAATATTTTAAGTGTTAATAACTAACAATTTAGCAAACTTTACGATATGCTTTTCATTTTTTCTAATAACACCACGAAGTTTAATTAAACTAAAACTCTACCTTACTTTTCCAATAAAAAACATGTAAAATTTAATTTCATATACATCATTGCGGTAGAGACTGCTTTGCAAATAAAAGCAAAAGTAAATAATATTATAATGACTAGAATTACATAATATAAATTTTTTATACCTATTTTATATGAACATAATTACTTGGAATACTTATCTATTGGATATTTGACATAATCGAGTCCTAATTAGTCATAAATAGTTAAGACTTGATTAGTTGTTAGGTTGGAAATAGTTTGAAATAGTCAAATTGTCCAAAAGTTTACAGTTAGTATGTAGAATGTCTTATAATGCGACTAAAAGTGTCCCATTTTAATTTTCAATCATAAAGGGTAACATTTCAACTCAACTTCAATGACTTCAGTAACTGCAAATTCAATTAAAAAATTTAACTCAATCAATGTTTATTCAAACATAAACTATTTCAATACATAATAAGACTTTTAACTCCATTTAGCTGTATACAACTAAAGTAATGAGAGTTGTTCTCATAGACGTTAATTGTGTTTTAACTCTAATTAAATACAAAATTAATATCCGTTTAACTCAAATAACGTCTCTGAGGAAGTTTACAAGTCTGAAAAATGTTGATTTTACTAATTTTAAAGTTAATAAGTCAAGCAAATTCATTATTTGATTACGTTTTTTTGTATGAGTCTTACTTTAACCTGGGATGTCAAAATAACCTGTACAGGGAATATAATATCAATTCAAAACTATTCATAAAGGAAATATATCAAAAATTATTTAAATAATCTGCGAATTTTACTTTTTAGAACACTTCTCAGTCTCTTAAGATAAAATGTCGATTTTGAACTTGAACTTGGAACTCCAACTAGACGAATGTAAACTATAGTGTGGATAGTAAAGAAACGCGACGAATTCAAGTATTCTACACACACGTCAGTTACGTAAATATTTTTAATATTAAAGTTGGTCTACATCTTGTTTTTTTTTCCTTTTAAATTTAATATTAACAGCAAAGACAACATCTATTACATCAATAGCTATAGTTATATATATAGTTGAACCAGAAAATATTTTTAATTATATAGTACTTGTGAATGACACTTATCATTTAAATATAATAACTTATTATTTACTAACATACTTATATTATATTAAAATTGTATATACTTTTCGAAATGATTTAAATCGATATATTATTTTTTTTTGAAGATTTACACTAAAAATCTTTAAAACGATGCAATTAAGTGATTTTTTTTTCAAATATCAGGAGTAAAGGTAAGAAAAAATAAGTTTTTAATATATAGATATGTATCAGAATATGTATCAGAATATGTATGTATGTTTGTTCGTCTGTAAATATAAACCAATATGTTTTTATTTAACGTTTTATAAAGTAATATATAGAAAAATACATTAAGCTCTCATATTTCTATGCAGTATTGGTACATGGCTGTAAACATGTGTTAGAAGGGGTTTGGATTTACGTTTCTTTGAGCTATGACCAGTTTCGGCGGACGGTAAGGAATTAGAATGGTTCTGTCAGGTTCGATTTCTTGAATAATTTACAAAGGCTACCTAAATAATAGTATATGATATAGAATTTTTTTTATTTTCCAATATATTTTATAATTAATAGTCATATCTAAAGCAATTTATAAAGGGATATCTCAATTGTAAAATCTTCAAAAATATTATGTTTAACTCAGAATAGTAAAATATATACGTAAATTAATACAAAACAAACAATTTGTTAACGTATTAGCTGATTTTTAAGGGTACGTCTAATTAAAATGATATGTTGCCAATACTCAATTAGATAAACAAATGACAAAATAAATAACAAGTTTTTCATTTCAACATGGAGCTATCTAGAAAATTAAATAGAAAGCTGAGAAATAATTCACAGACAGACTTACAACTTACTTGGGAAGTTACATACTAAACAGCAATACTTACTAATTACTATATGATTAAGGGTTTATATAATAAAAAATTCATTTCTTTTCTAAATAAAGTATAGGGCTTCCAAATATCAAATGTATAAAGGTACTAAAAGATTTATCTAAAAGACAAAATAGTGTCTGAAATGAAAATCTACTAACTGTATACAGTCATACACCGGATATCGCTACAACTTTATTTTTTAAGCATCAGTGGAATCAAGGATAACTAGAAACAGAGATTATAAAAAATAATAAGTTATTTTCGTTATTATGATAATATCCTATATGATTTGGAAATTTTATTTTATTCACTTGTAGCTTGACGCTGTATTTCGTATTCAGCAGATAGGGGGCGAACCTGATGTTAAAATACGTTTCTAGCTCATCGCCCAATTTCCGAGACGTTACGCGTTGAGTCGCGAAACTTAACGCCGCGCTTTGTCTTGTACTAGAGGTAAATAATTCGATATACTGAATGGGAATTAAATCCAGAGCCGGTGCATTCACAGACAGTCCCTCTGCCGCTTGGTCTCATAAAATGTATTTAATTATAATTAAAATGTCACTCTTCTTCTCATTTCATCATTTTTACAGAAAAAAATGTATCTACGAACGAAATACTAGCTAAAAAGCTCTGGCGGATTCATCAAACTTAATATGATCTAAATATGAATGTTATTTTAGAGCAGAACTTTCACCTTACGTAAATAAAAATCTTATTTGAAATAAACCTCGGAGCTTTGTAAACTTTTATGCAGAACTTAAAAATAAACATCTGGAGAAACTTTTAAATGAAATGCCTATTTCACTATATTTTATTTCAATTTCACTATATTTTATTTGATATAAATATTTTTCTATAAGTCTTTTGTTTGAAGAAATAAATAAATGAAATAAAAAAAAATGTTAGCATGTCATATCGATAAATGAAACTCTAAGTAGATGCTAATGTGGTACATGAATAAAAATAAATTTTCAATTCCAACCATTAGTTCCCGAGATTTGCGCGTCCAATCTTACAATTTTTTTAACTTAATAATATTAATTATAAATAAAAATATAAAGTTATAGCGATATCATCATTAAACATTATAATTTAAATGGTCTAAGTATCGCTGGCAACTGAGGGCTGCTTGATCAAGTCTACGTCTTGTACGCTAACTTGGGCCTTCAGCTTGGGCTTGTCTTCTTTACGGGCTACGTGATCGTGGCTGTCAACCACGCTGACGCAGTTCTTCTGGTTCGAGCGGATCCTCTCGTCGTACTCTTCACGGAATTTCATGTTGTACCAATGTAGGCACAGGCATCTGGAATATAGGAAAACATCGGGTTTTAGTTTTTATTACTGCATTCGATGCCCAGTTGTGGGAATGAATTATTATTTATTAATATTTTCATTTCTTCGCTGTGGCACCAAGGCAAAAGCCCGGCAAGGACACGAATGCCTTCAAAATTCTGCAGTTTCCCAGGTTTCTTTTACCATGCTAGGTGGAAAAAGAAAGGCTAGCAAAAAGAAAGGATTTATAATTCGACCCACTAGTTACTGAGATAAGCGTGTTCAACCCAACAAAACTCTTTAATTTTAAAATCTGGTACCTCTAGATTTTATATTTTATGAAAATAAAAAAAGAAAAATTTGAATAAATAAAAATATTCTCCATATTCTTTGAATCTAAAACAAACATCGATTCCGTTAAAACGTGTCGCAATACTTCAATTAGAGTAACAAGTCTTATCTCTTTAATTAAGTTAAGTAACAGCCCTTGCATCCAGCTTTTATAGGCTTTAAGCTACATTAGAGTCATTTACTGCTCTAACGATATTGGATCATTGTGTGTACTATAAAATTATAATTCATTAAGCAAGGAATTAACTGAATATAATAAAATTACATACAATAAATATGTTATTTTTCTTAAATTCTTTATTGCACAGAATTTATTATATAAAAAGAGGACACTCTCTCTCTACTCTACCTGCCAGCTTAAGTCATGTAGGAGAATAAAATGTGTAAGTATCTAAAGTTCTATAGATTAAAACGAGCGGAGCGCGTGCCAAGTTCTTTTATAAACAGAACTGGCGAGCAGCACCGTGTGTTATTTTACACGAACCATTTGAAGCCACTTTTTACCTTTTCGTAACTCAAAAACTATTCCACCTAAACCTGCCATGTCACCCCCTACCTGTATACGTGCATTAAATTTCATAAACAGAGCTCCAACAGTTATTTAGATAATGACGTCCAAAAATCGTTAATTTTTAGGGGGGTCGACTGACCTATAGACCTTAAGGTTCTAACCAATTTCCAGATGACCTAGAATGGTGATATTTAGCATCCGGTTAAGTAATTGGGTGTATGTAAAAGGAAAAATCCGAAACTAGTATTTTATTAATGTTTTCTTTTAATTTTTCAATAAATAGATTCAATTAGGAACATTTACTTATAGTGCCTGTAATGAAAGAATAGCAATCAAAGTTCATGATAATTGATTTTTAGACTTACCGCCTGACATAACATAAAAACAATGCATTATTTATATATGTTGCTTTATTTTATGTCAGGCGTTAGTAAATATTTTATTTGTTTTGTAGACTAACTTCACAATTACTTACGTAAGCCATCTAACGCCCAATGTTAATAATCAATCCTAATCCATAAATTGCAACCATAGATTGAAATAGACAGAGATGGAAGACGGCATGCAGGTTAGTGATTGGATAGACATGTCGAACAATACAAGATTGACGTTAACTGGAGATAGGAGATACATTATTAACATTGGGCGTTAAACAACACGATGCTTTCAAGTATATTTTAAGATAAGATATGTCTCCATTTGTAGCTGAAAATGTCCTGAGAAAGCCTGCCATCATGTGGACTTCAAGGGCTTCACGTAAAAATATAATAAATGGATTAACATCCTTCATTATTATTTATTGTAATTTAAACATTTTATAAAAAAAAATATATAAAATTTAATAATAATATTCTATCTGTAAGGTCAGTCGTAGCACAGGGGCACAAAGTGTGACTGTAAAACCGACTGGTTGTGAGTTCGATTCCCACTCGAGGAAATGAAATATTTATTTAAACTTATATTTCCATTTCTTCGCTCTGGTGTCGAGGCAAGACGCGGCGTAGCGTTCCGCTACTCAACACGCAATGCCTCCAGAAATCGGCGGAAAGTGGGGAACGGAGTGTCTTAACACTAGGTTTCCTCTACCCTGGTGTGGCGAAATACATTACGAAGCTGAAAAAAAAAAATTCCACCAAGGCAAAGCGCGGCATTGAGTTCCGCCACTCAACACGCAATGCTTCCAGAATTCACACTGTATCCCGCACACAGCAGATTAGACAGAGAGAACCTAATGTTAAGACACTCAGTAACTCCACTTTCCATCGAGCTCTGGAGGCATTGCGGGTTGAGTTATTCCAACAAAATAATAATATTAGAAAAAAATAATAATAAATATATCTGATTTCTCAACGCAGCATACATTAATTACTTTCTAACTGTCATTTTAATCAACGAAATAAAAACTATACCCGAGATTCATAGATAAATATAATCTATTTTCATATATAATTAAATATCATCTTAAGAGTAATAAAACATTATATTATTGACCATAATAAAAAAGTCAGCCAAAAAAAAGTCAACTAGCCAAGTTAGATATTACACATAAATAAAGTCTCCAAGTTGTAAGAAGAATGGGCATTTTCAGTTGTTATAAAATATTTTATATTGTTAGTAATAAATTTCAGGACTGACCATTGAACTTGGCATACATTTACATCTCACTTATTTTATTGCTGAAAGCATATGTTTTATTATTGAACTTGGCTTTCATTTTACATTTATGTTTTTGATGGGATACATTTTTCATAACCTAAATAATTTCTTAAATATATATGAATTTAAATTAATAATATACTTTCTTTAATTAACTCTATTTTTTTGTTCTGGTAAGGACCTCGGAAGAAGAATCAGTTCGATTCTCACTCGAGGAAACAAAATATTTCACCACTCAACACTAAAGTGCCTTAATAGTAACTGAGTTTTTTAACACTAGATTCCCAGGTTCTCTCTGTAAAACCTGATGTATGCGGGATACGGTGTGCAGCTATCTCAATTTGAATAAATCGTAAAATCATCTGAAGATCTCACCTAAGCACTGCACCCAAAACGCCAACCCCTACTAGTGCTGCGCCCGCGCCCATCAAGTAGTAGCGATGTTGGGCTGCCTCCGCACCAGGTGACAGCTGCACGAGTCCCACCACTAACACCACGATGCCCAGCAGGAGGGATCCTACTATCGCGTGTAGTGCTGCCACCTGCAAGTTAGATAAGTATTTAGACCTAAGGTAAGTATACGTTGAGTTTCATCATAGTAACTTTTAGCTTTTCACAATATTTTCTTATTTATTTAACGTACTATTTAGAAAACTTAATTTTTATATGTTTTTCGAACAAAAAGCTCAATTTTAATAGATTTCAAATGATTCACATACATGTGTATATAGAATATAGTACATGCTGTTATAAGGTAAGTTGTAAATAGGTCTTCAAAATGTCATCCTATAGAAGCTTTATAGGTTAAAAACCAGCTTTCAGAAAAGTGTAGATGTGAACAGAAAATGACATACATGTAAACTACATCTATAGGTTACATGTGGAAGTAACTAAAAACAGATTAATAAAGACCTATGTGCCGTATTTTATATGAACCGACCTATCTGACTATAAATGCGACGGTTTTGGGTTTGATTCCCACTGTGGGGAATTAATTATTTCTATTTCAGCTCTGGTGACAGGACTCAACACAACTTGCTCTGGTAACAAGACGAAGCGAGTCGTTGACTTACACCGCTCAATATGCAGTCTGTAATATAGACTGTTTTAACACAAGGTTCAACACGCAAAATTAGGCGAACGGTGGGGAACGGGTTCGTTCAAAAGAGTTATATTTCTACTTTGAACGATATTAACAAAGCTATAAAAAAACTATGAATCTCTCTAAATTACCTTTCCACAAACATAAAGCTCATTTCTTAGCCGATGATCAGGCGAGGGCGTGGGGTCCTCCACTCCCCTCCCGAGCTGCAAGGGCAGCTGCGACGGCCGCCGCCCCGTTCTCTTCTCAGCTCTACGCCGTTCATGCCGGACGGCGACTGCAGGCATCGCACCAATCATTTTCGCTGAGAAATTTTCTATATGTAGATTTCTACATATTGGGTTATAAATTTGGTAACCAGTTTTTTTTTATATAATACTAGCGTAGACCCGCGGCTTCATCCTTGAGTTCATATAAATAATTAAAATATGTGTGTGATACGTTCTAGTGCCTGAGATATCTCTGACCGCAGAAGGCTGTGAATATAATTAACATGATGTAAAATAATAGTCTTTCTCGATGAATGGAGTATCATATTCCAAATTGAATTTTTCAATGCGATATAGTAGTTCATGGAATAAGTGCGTTAAGCCAAAAAGCCGTTTAGCCACGCATGTATTCTGCGGTCGCAGACCACACCAGTGGTCTGGCCCAGGCACCGCTTATCCGGCCTTGGATATCGTGATCGATGCCTCCAAACTCGTACATAACGGATCCAAGGTACCTGAACTTTTCTGATTTAACGGCTGGCTCAGGACCTATAAGGATCGTGCTCGAGTCCGGGTTCCCGCAGGCCATGTACTCGGTCTTCGACTCATTTAGTTTAAGACCGCCGTTCTCAAGCGTACCTTTCCACAGGTTCACTTTACGCTCCAGTGTCAGTCAGTTCTCGTCAATGAGTGCTATGTCCTCGGCATACATCATCAGCCATGGAGGCTGGTCCTGGATGTGAGCCGAGACAGTATCGAGACGACATTGAATAAGAACGGACTAAGAGCCGAGCCCTGGTGAACCCCCACTGTAATCGGAAAGGGTCTAGTGTCGCCAACAGCAGTCCTAACCATAGAAGCGGAATCGTGGTACATGTCTCTGATAATCTCAATATAGGCCTCAGGGATCCCTTTGGATCGCAATGCCCACCAGATACACTGACGAGGCACACAGTCAAAGGCCTTCTGCAGATCTAAAAAGGCCACATGCAGAGCTCTCCTTTTTTCCCTGTATGCCTCCATCAAAGTTCTGAGGGCGAAAATGGCGTCCATGGTGCCCGATCCTGGCTGAAATCCATATTGAGACTCAGAGACAGTACACTCTCGGCGGAGCCTGAGGTCGATCATGCGCTCGAAGAGCTTCATGGTATGACTCATAAGCTTAATGCCCCTATAACTACCACAATCTTGAACACTGCCCCTTCCCTTGTAAATAGGGGTAATAAAGCTAAGCCGCCACTGATGCGGCATCTTACCAGTGTTCAAGATATGGTTAAAAAGGTCAGTAAGCATGAGCACACCAAGAGAGCCCAACGATTTCCACGCTTCGATCGGAATGTCGTCAGGTCCCACCGCTTTTCCGTTCTTCATGCGTCGAAGGCAATTACGTGTTTCGTCAAGGGTTATTGGGGCAATAAGTCCGAGGTTAGGCGGTGGGTCGTGATGAAGACTGCATGGGTGCTGAGTATTCAGCAACTCCTGGAAGTAGCTTCTCCACCTCTCCTTCACAGAGGCATGACTACAGAGCAGCGTGCCCTGGGAATCTTTGACGCAAAGACATTTTGCGATATCTTGCGTCACTTTATCCCGGGAACGTGCCAGTTTGTAAATGAGCTTCTGCCCCTCCACAGTTTCAAGTTTATCATACAATGGTGACAAACTTTCACTGCGGGCTCTGGCTACAGCTCTTTTACAGGCACGTTTAGCTACTGTGTACTCCAGTCTGTCTTCAGGAGAGTTGGATTCCTGCCACTTCTTAAAGGCAGCCTTCTTTTCACGAGTCACTTCCTGCACCTCGTCATTCCACCACCATGTCTCCTTGTCGATGACACGTCCTCCCCTAGAAAGGCCAAGAACTCGCCTGCCCGCCGCAATGATTGCCGACTGAGCCCGATCCCAAGCATCCTGAGCAGTCTCGGTGTTAGTCGAAAGATGTGACTCTTCACCTCTGCCAGGAAGTCGGTCTGCATCAGTCCATTCAGCAACCACCACTTGATCTGAGGCCTACGTTTCTCGGCTACTTTCTTCTTCGGAGTGACGTTAAAGTCTATGACAAGAAGACGACGTTGGACGGTGATTTCATACGCTATCACATTGAAATTGGGATTTTATATCGAATTTTTCATACTTTATTACTATTTACAACTAAAATATTTATATAAAACTTACGTCTTTGATTATCTCTTGGCTGTAATAAAGATTGTAGCATATCTGAAACAAATTAAGAACTTTATTAGATCAAAAAATGACGATAGATTTGTATACAATATATGTATATATCGTAAAAAATATATGGTCGTCATTTATAATGACCTACTTAACTCCTGGTATGCAAAAGCTTCAGTCACTTTTTATGAAAACTTTCTTGTTTCGTTTGGTGTAACAAAATAGAGGGAGAGAAAATAAATTTTATTTTTAATACAAATATTTTTTGAATTACATTCGAAGTGGTCAATATCATACTATCAGCCTGTACATGTACCAATATATTATAAGGCGCTAAGTTAATTTAATAAAAAATTCTAGAAATAAAAGGAAATACTCGGTCCCTTGCTAATAAAAATATTGTGTTTGTTTAAAAAAAACTCGAATTATGCCTACTCTGCCATAAACAGGATGATCATGCGTAAAGTTAAAAAAAGAAAGAAAGATCTATGTAATATTATCTTGTATACAGTGAAAATAACATATTTTCATTATGACCATAATAAAACTCAAAATGTCGAAACAATAAAAGAAAAATGAACTTTCATTTCGTACTTAAATAGAACTCGGCCATTTCTGTCAACAAAATATTCATGTTTGTAGCGTTTTAATAAAAGAGCAGATTATTAAAGCTATGCATTTGTATTTAAACAATCTGCTTCATTTTTCCTTTCAAGATGTTTTAAAACGTTCCCTCTTTGAAAATAGTGCAGTAAGTCTATTTTTTAATGATTTATATCATTTTTTTACCTCTTTTTATGCTGTTATATTACTTCCTGAATATAGCAGAAAAAACCGAGGTAACCAATTGTTAAAAAATTCCGTTTCACATTTTTCGTCCAATTTTCGAGAATGCATTGAATGGAGGAATGAAACTTTCGTTTTCACAATTGCAGCGTCGGAAAACTCTGCCAGAGTGGAAAAGTGAAAATAATTTATATAAATTAATGTAATCGAGTGATAATCGAACCCTCAACCATCAAATGCTTTCGCACTACACCATGGCGGCTTTGACATGTAAAATCAAGTCCAAATACCCCATGGAAAAGACATTACTTGGAGGGTGGTACTTGTTCATCGTAGCTAACCTTACTAAATAAAAAAAATGTTGTTCTTTAATTTACAAAATATCTTAACACTAGGTTCCCTCTGCCTATCCTGCTGTGCGGGAAAAAGCGTGAAGCTGCTTTTCTTTTTAAAAGCTTTTTCATACATAGGCGTATGGAATATACATATGTCATATACATAATATGACTTGAAAACGTTGAACGCCGTATGGCCGCGGTCGAGTGTAGACTCAAGTCAACTGGGTCGCCTCAAATTTATAAAGGCTTTTAGCGAATGTGCGGCATTTTAGCGCTGCGCCAAGTAATAATTTCTAACTGAATTTATTGTTTTCCGCAACCATTTTTTTATAATAAAATATAATTATATATTTTTTTTCTTTTGTGGAAGAATACAAAAATACAAAAAGAATTTGTATAATAAGTCGTAAATCACTATTCTTTTCTTTTTTCTCGAACACGTCATAGAATTATTGATGAGATTTTCTAATTCATGTTTATTCTGAAGCACGATAGGATAATTACACACAATGGATGCTTAGCGGTGGAGCTCAACGCCGTGCTTCGTCTCTGCAATAATTCCTTGTGAATGCAATTACATTTAAAATGTAACTTCACGCTTTTTCTGCTCGCAAGCAGGGTAGCCGGAGGGGACCCAGTTTTAGACACTCTGTCCCCACTTTCTTCAACAAGAGCAGGCAAATGAAAATTATTAACATAAATCATTCCTCCGAGTGGAGATCGAACTCACAACTATCACGTTCACTGTGAGAGTACGCCAGTATGACACCTGAGTACCCTGATTCCCCCTGGTACGTAGTTAATCATATTTTAATAGGAAGAATTAAATTCTTTAAGTCAATCCCAGGCCTACTAAAGTTAATATCAGGAAAAAACAGCTAAAAGAAAAAGATGATTTTTTATACTAAAAACCGAAAAAAATCTCGCAATTTTGCGGTATAATACTAGTATTTTGAAGAGCGCCGTCATTTGAAAGACGTCTTTGAGTTGATTCAAGTTTGCCAACCATCTGCCAACTGGGTCGAGCTGTTAACCGATATTTATGTGGTCTTTTGTTATGGGTGTTGTGCTTCATGTTTAATTGGCAATCCTCTGGCATACTAATAGTGGGTTCATGCCAAAAGTATATAGGTTCAATTTGTTGCGTAGTAAGAATTAAATATATTATTTTTAATAGCTTCATTCTTACTTATTTGCTCCCTGTGGCGTGGCGTTGAACACCGCCACTAAACACATAATATCTATAAAATTGCAGGAAAATGGGAGGCGACATTCTTCATCTACGATTCACGCTTCAGCACGTTAAGACACTCTGTTCTTTATTTTCCACTCTGATTTCAAGACGTTGCGTGATGAGTGGCGAAAACTGAAAATAATTCATTCTCTCTAGTGGGAATCGAACTCACGACCACGTAGCGTCTACAATCAGACGTTATTACGCAGTGCGAAATAAATACCTGCAGTAAGTACTGTGTAAATTGTAAAGGGGAAAAATATCCCACTTTTTAAATGAAACACATAATAAATTAATAAATAAAAAAATATAAAATAATGAATGGCTCATATTCGCTGACTCAATCATTTTTTAAAATTGGAACCGTCACGGTGACCTCAAAATTATAGCTTCGGAAGCGACCTAAATAATGCACAGTAATGCATATAGATGAGAGTGTAAAGTTTTTTTTTATTATTTTGATATATTTTTCCCACTTTTCTACCCTGTATTTTTAATACTTAAATGTGCTGTTTCAATGTTTTCTTCATGATAAGGTAGGTAGAAGTAACCATTCCGAGACAGTCACTTTTCCGAGACATCAGAACGAGGTAATAAAAATACATTATTACCCTCAGCGGGAATTGAATTCACAATCATTCTGTTCACAGTCAGATGCTGTACCACCCAGCCACGATCTTCTCAACAAGATATCGAACTAGTAATATACGATATTAGAACGCTATTTGAATATGTATTTGACGAACTGTAGGTTTCTTTGCCTACCATCCTTGAGACAGAGACGAGAAGAGATATTGTATGTAAATATGTCTAATAAATTGAACTTGGTGGTTTAGATCTAAACTAATTCAATGTAAATCCACATAATTATATATTATATAGAATTTCATTACATCCTTTTAATGTCATAAATATCAAAGTTTTTGAGGTTGATTGTTTGTTCCACTGCTACGCAAAAACTACAGAATGGATTTTATATTAATATAGACTAAGTTTCTTTCTTTTGACGAAAAAATGAAAGTATTTTTATACAGCACTTAAGAAAAATCAAAAGCCAAGCGTGTTTATGATTTTTCTTAAGTGGTGGGCACAGGGATCCCATTGTTAAGACACTCCGGTCTCCATTTGCTTCGACTATTCTGGAGGCGTTGGGACCAGTCACTAATATAGCTTATTGTAAGACACGTTTTAACTAAATTTTCAATAGATTTAAAGGCGTCACCCACACTGTGGCAGTTTAGGCCTTTACACAGACTTCATTCCCTTTGTGCTCTTTCACGCTCGCATGGGCTTTATAGATACTGCTTTGTAGTATGCTTCGTCGAACAAGGGAGGATAAAACTAACCTTCTAGTTGTGTGATTTTTACCCCTGCACAGTAAGAATTATTATATGAAAGTTATAATTATTTATAAGAGGCTAGTCGTGGCTGGTTGTGTGTTCGATTCGGTCTCTCTGAAAAACAACAAATCTGCACCGCCATTTAAATCTAACTTCAGGGACGCCACGACATATCAATCCCACTGTACTAGCTAGGTCAACCAACATACGCCCTAGTCAGATGTTAGATGGGTTTGCAGATGACCTCCTTTCAACAAAACAACTGCTGAGCTAAGATCAATGACAATCGTTGCGGGCAGTTAGAAGGATGCTTAAAGCTGTCGAGACAATTAAGGTTACCCGGCAACTTACCGGTATTTAGTAGATTGGACTCCTTAATGAAATTGGCAAAGAAATATTATTTCCATTAAGGAAAGAGGCCAGTAGTGGCGAAGGTGTCCAAGTGTACGAGTGTAAAACGAAGGGTTGTAAGTTCGATTCCCATTCGGGGGGTGAAATATTTAATATTTTAATTGTCCCGCTCTTGTAAAGAGGCAAACCGCAGACGGACGGACTTAGTTAGTCCCTAATTATATAATTATATATAAACCCTATTACATTAGTAATAGGGTTTTATGATTCACTGCGAGTGGAATTGTACACACAACCTTGCTGCCCCACTTTTTCTACTATATAAATAACTATTATTAACAATTAATTAGTCTAATAGGATGAAATAAAATATCAAAAGGTTGAATTATTAATTTATTATAATAATAAGTGTAATAAATTTAGTGAAATAAAATATTTGCCTAACGTGTATGGTGTGTGCGTTTGAGAGGTAATACGTGATTACTTAATTTACAATTCAAAATTGTTTATTTAATTGCATTTTAACTTTACAACTATTATATTTACTGAATCACGATTTTATCTTATATAAATAGGATAGGCAAAGAGAATGTATTTAGCAGTGGCGTAACTCAACACTATCTTTTGTCTGGTAGAGTGGGGATGGAGAATAATTCCTTCCCCCTAGTGGGAATCGAACCCACAACCATCGTTCTAAAATTAGACTGTACGATTGTTTTCTACGGCCTCACAAAATGGATGGATGACAAATGTGCATTATAAAAAAAAATAAATGGAAAAGAATTGTTCTTGAAGAAGTTGAAACATTACATTATTCTTTAGATATGAGCAGCTCATGTGAGAAAGATGGATTAGAGAGGAAAAATCTGTACGATAACGGGATTTTCTATTTCTTAAAATGTATCAAATAGAATTTTGGGTTATGAACTTAAAATCAGCTTCACGCTGTATCCCCCACACAGCAGGGAAGGCAGAGGAAACCTAGTGTTAAGACACTCCGTTCCCAAAGGTTCCGTTCTGGTTTTAAAATTATAAACAAGAAATAAATAATCACATATTCCCTCTCAACAGTTTTAAATTGCATTATTACAAAATTTCATATTAAATTTAATGAAATAATTTAACTATTAAAAACTCGTACAGAAAGTTTATTTGTTTATAATTAAATAATTATCTAGTCGTTCGTATAGATGTAGTAAATGTAGGACTTATTATTTAAAGAAGATGTAAATAGTTTTAGGAATAATATGTATTCGTAGGAAAAAAGATTGTTTTAATAGCTTATTTTAGGATAAGGAGATAAATAGATTTATTTTTTACACATATTAGGGTATTATCGAAATTCATTTAGTAGATATACATGTAAGATAGAAAGTTTAATATATAAAACACGCACGCCTCCTCCTGCACAGCAGTATAAACAAAGGGAACCAAATTTCAAGAGGATCTTAATACTAGGTTCCCTCTGCTTACCCTACTATATGTGGGATACAACGTGAATATATTAAAATTAAATATTTTTATCCTTCAAGTATTTTACAGACGCTTATCAGCTAGTTATATTATATTTTAAATTTAAAAAGTATTAGCAGATTTATTGGAAAGTAAAATGGATTTAAAATTTTATACGCAATAACGACAACGAAGCCACAGATTTGGCGGTTTTTAAGTGTAGGTGCGGGTATTTTTGAAACTTTTACCCTTAAAAACAACTTAGTTTACCTAACTGCACTTAAAAAGCACGCCGAATGTGTAGATTTTGCGACCTTTGGCTTCCTTGTTGCCTTGTTGATTGCTGATTGTTGACGTCATTTTTAGTAATAAGTTTCTAATTTGTAGA